>PKML01012989.1:443532-479638 GCA_002933935.1 Eutrema yunnanense | reverse complement strand
TAATATACAAAACCTCAAATAAATAAACATCAAATAATATACAAAAAAATTCAACACTTACAATTTTTAAAATATAATCATTTTATAAATCCTAAATTATAAACTCTAAACCTCTAACCCTTAATCATAAACTCTAAATCTTAAATTGTAAAATATATTTTTGATCTAAATCTTAAATTTTAAGCTAAATCTTACACATAAACATCAAATAATATACAAAAAATTCAAAACTTACAATTTTTTTTAATATGATCATTTATAATCCCTTTTATAAATCCTAATTTCTAAACCATAAACCTCTAACCCTTAATCATAAACTATAAATTTTAAATTATAGATAGATCTTACACATAAACATCAAATAATAAACAAAAAAATATAACACTTACAAAAATTTCAATCTAATCATAACATCTACTAAGTGTTGCATGTGTTTTATAAGGAATGATTTTGAAAAATAGAAATTTTCTCAAAATTTATTTATTTTTAAGTTTTAACATATTTTTGAACATCTATATACACATGATCATTGTAAAGTGATATTCAAACCTTATAGGGTCTTAAAGTTTAGGATTTAGGGTACAGATTTTTGATTATACTCAGAACATGTATAAGTAGTCACAAAACAGTCCCAAATTTGGGAATGATTTGCAACTCCAGTCGAATTTTTTAATTGGAGTCACAAAATAGTCTCAAATTTGCGACTAATTTGCGACCAAATGACAAAAAAATGAAAGCGTCTCATTGGTTACTTCATTGAGACGAGGATTGAGTTCTCCACCGTTGATTGGTTTAATCCAACGGTGGATGATTTAAACTGATTTTTTTTATTATTGTTTCTTCTTCTTCCTTCTCTTTTTCTCTCTCCTTCTTACGATTCTTTCTTCTTCTTCTTCCTTCCTTGTTTTTTTTCCAGATCTTTTCTCTTCCATTGTTATGATTAAAGAACAATCCATCTCTTTTTTTTTCAGATCCAGCGACGACGGTGCCGGCGAAGATTGGGGAGGAGCAGATCGGCGCGGCGAGGGAGAAGAAGATCCAAGCGGAAGAGAAAGAGAAAGAGAAAGAGGGAGAAGAAGATCGAAGATCGGTGTCGGCGATATCACAGGACTGGTTCACTACCGGAGCAGATCTTGGCCATGGAGGGATAAGAAGAGCGAAGGTCGGTGCCGGCGAGGGAGAAGAAGATCGAAGAACGGCGCCGGCGAGTGGAAGAAGATCGCAGATCTTCGATCTTCTTTTTTCATTTATTTTTTTTTTCATTTTTTGTAATTAATTAATTAATTTAATAAATAATTTTTTTTTTTTGAATTTTGATTTTTGTTTTTTTTTTAATATTTTTTTTATAAGTAGTCACAAAATCAGTCTCTAAATTAAGACTGATATTATAGTCACATATTAGTCCCAAATTTGCGACCGTTTTGCGACCACTTTATTTTGCGACCAAATATTTGCGACTACTTTTTTTGGTCACAAAATAGTCGCAAATGAGTCATTTGCGACCATTTTGTGACTCTTTTGGTGGTCGCAAAAACTGTGTGTTTCTTGTAGTGTTTGTTCTTCACCTTCTTCTTTGCTTTAGTCTTTTTGATGAATTCCTTGGCAATGATAGGAGGGCGATCCAGACAGTTGGCTAAGCATAAGGCTCTTCCAAAAGATCAACTACCAATGTTTCTCCTGTAACAGTGGTGATGCAAGGGATATGTGCGGGAGTTCCTCTGGGGATGGCTTTGTAGGAAACATGCTCGTCAATGTACGAAAACGAGATGTTCTTACTGGGCGTGTCTATAACTGCACCAGCCGTAGCCATGAACGGTCTCCCAAAAATCAAAGGGTTACTAGACCTTGCGTGCATATCAACAACCTGAAAATCGGTAGGAACTAGACAGTCTCCCACCTTAACCTTCAAATCAGGGATTGTTCCGTATGGAACTGAGGTGGAAGAGTTCTCGAATGTGAGAGCCATCTGAGTAGATCTTATGTCGTCGATTTGCAGCTTCTCTGCGAGTGCCTTTGACATAACGTTAACGCTAGATCCTGAATCAACCAGAGAGTCTTTGAATTCAACTCCGGAGATAGAGCATGAGATTGAGAATTTCCCTAGGTCTTCCATCTTAGTCAAACGCTTCAATGGAGGCGGTGTACTTCTGACTTTGATGAAAAGTGCCTTAATCTCTTCCTTAGTTTCTTTGCAATCTCGGAAGTGACTCAGCAAAGGGCGGTATTCGAGAGCTTCTTCAAAAGCGTATGTGTGTGGAATTCTTCGTACCATCTTCTCAAAACCACGCAGCTGCTTTGGAGAAATAGGATCTCTGAGGTGTTTAGGTGGTCGAGGATCTGGTTTCTTAGGTTTGTAGACACGTCCCTCAACCATCTCTGGTTTCCTCACGATCTCTGGTTCAGCCTACGAGGGGTATTGATTGATACAAGGTGGGTGTCGATCGACACAAGGCTCATGCGTTGGTTCTTCAGGTTGGTATCGATCGATACCAGCAGTGGTATCGATCGATACTGACGAGTCAGGTTCGGAATCACCTTCTTCAAGATTTTCGAGATTTCCTGTACCTCTCAAGGTGATGGCATTGACGTACTCCTTATGTGCCTAAGTCATCTTTCCTTTGACAACAGCTGCAGTCTGAGCTACTTGCGTCTCCAACATCTTCTGATGAGTATCGAGCGCGTCGATCCTTCCACTCAGATCCTTGTACACAACATCTATCTTTCCTTTGAGATTCACTGTGAGCTGCTGTTATCCTTGAATCAGTTGTTCAAACATAGACTCGATCTTGCTATTAGGGAGCTTAGCAGGTACATGTTGATAGGATGAATTTCCATAGTTCCTGGTGTACCCACTGTTCTGAGATGATCTCTGACCAAACTGATTTGAACCTCCTTGCTGAGAGTTGTTGTTGAAGTTTCGGTTGTTTGTGAATTGATTCCTTTGGCCTTGAAAACCAGAACCACAAATGTAGTCGACATCCTCTACTTAATCCTCGTTGAATACCTCGACATCTTCAGCGAAGTGAACAGCTTTATGTGTCTTGCCCATCAGAAGACTGTGCATAGAATCCAACTTAGCTTGAAAGTCAGCGATCTTTGAACCATCCACGTTACCAGCTAGCTTCTTCCGCTCAAAATCAGCATTCTTGGTGCTATTGCTAGATGCCAAGTTCTCAATCAGGACATAGGCTTCATCAGGATACCTAGTGTTGAAGTTTCCATTGCTCGAAGCATCCAAAGTCATTTGGTACCTCCAATCAAGTCCTCTAAAGAAGAACCTCATCAGTTGAACATCAGAGTATCCATGATGTGGACAGTCTCTCTGATATGATTTAAATCTCGTCCAAGCAGCCTTGAACGCCTCAGTAGGTCCCTGAGAAAACTGGGATATCTTGTTCCTGAGATCCTCGAATCTTTCATCATCATAAAAGTTGGTCAGGAAAGCAGTCTTAGTTTCCTCCTAGTTAGTCAGCGATCCAGGAGTTAACTGATTCAGCCAGTAAGTTGCTTCCCCACCAAGAGAGTACGGGAAAAGCATGCAGAAAAGATAGTCGTAGGACACTCCATTGCTTTTAATGCTAGTGACCAAATCCTCGAATCTCTCAATATGATCCATGGGATGCTCGCTGGAAAGACCATGAAAAGGGTGCTGTCCCACAAGAGTGTAGTATGCAGGTTTTAGCTCAAAGTCATTCCTTGGAAAAGCAGGAGGACGGATCGCAGAGCGATTTGCGTAAAACTGGTCAGGTCTGTTGCACTCACCAATCGTCCTACCACGATTAACCACAGCGTTCCCAGCATTCACTGCGTTCGCGTTCCCAGTGGTATTCCCAGCGACAACAGGAGCAGGTGGAATGATGTTCCCCTCTCCATCCAGACGTTGTCCTCTCTCATTGCATAAACGACCCTCTAGGTCCCTGTAGGCACCAGCCTCATCTCGAACCAACTCTACTTGATTGTTGTTCATCTCTGCTGGTTTCTTGCCTTTCTGTTTGTGCGTTCCACAAGTGCTAGTTGCTCCAATGACAGTTGAACTAACTGAGTATTCTTGTTCCCTCTGGTTTTATGATTAGGCATACACCTGAAAACAGAAGTCAAGAACGTAAGTAATCGGTAACACGATGAGTATCGACCGACACTGGATGGTGTCGATCGATATCAACAAAAGAGAACGGCGAGTATCGACCGATACTAGACAGTATCGATCGATACCGACGAGTTTAGTCGAATTTCTTAGACTAAAATCTAATGCCGAATTGAGTCCCCGACAACGGCGCCAAATTTGATATGCTCAAATTAATACCCTAAAAGTACTAAGCAGTAGTTGCAGTATAGTAGGGGTCGAACACAAGGACTCACAGAAACACACAATAGATTATATAGGTGAAAATCAAGCTAAACGATCAATGGTATTGAAAACAGAACGAAAATTAAAACGGTTGTAAATTCAATTAGGAGAAGGCTAGGTTAAGTGTATTTCTCAGGAAATCAATGAATGCAGATAAACTAACTAACATGATTCGGATTTAGCACGGTTCTTGAACTCAAATCACTAAGATATAGTTAACCAACTTCCGCTGCGTAAACTATCTAAATCTAAATCTTAAGAATTTCAAATTCCTTTGTGAATCCTAGAGTCTAAATCAGCTTTTAAATCATGTTTGATTTGTTCACAAAACAACTAAACCAAATTCCTTTGCAAATAGTTATTTTGCTCACCCTAGGTTCTATCAGGTAATTAATTACACTTTCGCGCCTAATCAATTATCCTAAGATTTAAGTATCAATCTAAAATTAGCTTTGCAAACAACCTATGGCGAATAACTACTTCATATGGTGAATCCTAATAACTAATCAATCTAGCATTCAGAGATAACCCTTATGAGAACCCTGAACCTAACAAGAGATCTACTCAGACATGGAAATTGAAGCAATACAAATTTGGACACCAGATAGATAAATGGATTAGCTTTCATTTGGAAGTGGTTTGAAGCCATTCCAACGGTGCGATCGGAAGTTATGCCAGTTTTCGTGAANACAGAGTTTCAGACTTGTCTCCCTTCAAAAAGCTCTCTCACAAAACCAAAGTAAAATAAAGCATAGCCATTAAAGTGGCTGTAAAATCCTATTAAATAACCTAAATCACGTTTTGGGGCTACTTGTAAATAATAAAGTCTTCTGGACCATTCTGCAATTCTTCAACTCTTCATTAAAGTCGCGGGTCGTGTCTGCTTCGATGGGTATCGACCGATACTAGGCAGTATCGATCGATACTGATGCTTCAAATCGGGTACTCAGCTACACGATCGTCTGCTTTGCTCCAAAATACTCCAGAAAGCTCCAATATCTCCAATTATGCTCCAAACGTGCTAAAACCTGTAAAAGACTCTAAAACACTACGAAATAATAGAAAGACTCTATAAAACGGACTTATATCATGGCTTAAACGGGGTAAGAACCATGATATATCAACTCCCCCAGACTTAGCCTTTGCTTGCCGTCAAGCAAATAGAAGACTAAACCAGAGAAAGAGGTTTGAAAACGTAGAGACTCACCTGTTCATGAAACATTGCAATGACCAATATCCCAAGCACACAAATGTCACCTAACCAGCTTTTTGATCTAACCACCATGTACTTCTCCGTAGACATTCGCAGCTTCCCAGACTACACACATTATCTCACAGCATTGTTCAATCAAGCCATCCTCGCCAGTTTCATCGCTGTGATTAATACCAAGAACTTTCTAGATTCTTTCCCATACAATATCATGACAAGGAACCACCCTTTTCACACTTTCTGGTATTATTTCTCTCCCCCAGACTTATTTCTTATTATGTTCTTTCTTTTATTTTTTTAGCTTTGCATATACACATCAAGGTATGAGACGCGAGTATTGATGNGTGAATCCTAATAACTAATCAATCTAGCATTCAGAGATAACCCTTATGAGAACCCTGAACCTAACAAGAGATCTACTCAGACATGGAAATTGAAGCAATAAACATGTTTGAATAAATCATCAAATAAATCAGAAAGAGTAACAAGAGAGTTCGAAATATTCTCTCGGACGAACAGAGTTTCAGACTTGTCTCCCTTCAAAAGCTCTCTCACAAAACCAGAATAAAATAAGGCATAGCCATTAAAGTGGCTGTAAAATCCTATTATATAACCTAAATCACGTTTTGGGGCTTCTTGTAAATAATAAAGACTTCTGGACCATTCTGCAATTCTTTAACTCTTCATTAAGTCGCGGGTCGTGTCTGCCTCGATGAGTATCAACCGATACTAGGCAGTATCGATCGATACTGATGCTTCAAATCGGGTACTCAGCTACACGATCTTTTGCTTTGCTCCAAAATGCTCCAGAAATCACCAATATCTCCAATTATGCTCCAAACGTGCTAAAATCTGTAAAAGATTTTAAAACACTACAAAATAGTAGAAAGACTCTATAAAACGGACTTATATCATGGCTTAAACGGGGTAAAAACTATGATATATCATCTTCCCTCTTTGTCAACTGCCTCAGCGGTAGTGACTTGCTTCTGGCTTTGAGGAAGAGTTTCTTAATCTCGTCATCAGTTTCTCTGCAATCTCGGAAGTGACTCAGCAGGGGCATGTACTCTAGAGCTTCTTCAAAAGTCAGTGTGTGTGGAATTCTTCGTACCATCTTCTCAAAGCCAATCAGCTGCTTTGGAGAAATGGGGTCTCTGAGGTGTCTGGGTGTTATGGGGTATGGCACCTTAGGTTTGTAAACCTTTTCTGCACTCAACTCGGGTTTCGGTTCAGCAACTGGACTGGTATCGACAGACACAGGGGTGGTATCGATCGATGCTTTCGATCTGGAATCGTCCCTGGCAGAACTTTGGACGGGTGTCGATCGATACAAGAGAGTATCGGTCGACACAGGAGTGGTGTCTGAAATCTCATCGTCATCCTTGGCAATATTGACCAAAATCCTTGTGGTTGAGATTTTCTACACTCATGGGTGTACCTTTCTTCCACTCCTCGAAGGGATAGCAATGACGTGTTCGTTCTGTGAATGACCCACCAGTTCCTTGACAGTTGCTGCAGTTTGAGTTACCTGAGTTTCCAGCATCTTCTGCTGAATATTAATAGCGTCGATCCTACCACTCAGATCGTTGTACATGACATCAATCTTCCCATTGAATTCCACAGTTAGCTTCTGCTGTCGTTGAAGAAGCTGTTCAAACATGGCTTCTATCTTGTTTTCAGAAATTCTGGGTGGTGTGGGTTGGCATTGATACCTTTGATCTTGAAATCCATCTCCACCAACGTAGTTAACATGTTCCACTGCATCTTTTTCAGCAAAACGAACAGCCTTCTGCCTCCTGCCTATCAACAAATTATGCACCGAATCCAGCTTGGCATGAATCCCAGCAATCTGTGATCCATCAGCTACACCAGCGAGCCTCTTCCGCTCAAAGTCTGCATTCTTGGTGTTGTTGCTAGACGTCAAGTTCTCAATAAGCACATAGGCATCATCAGGATACCTGGTTTTGAAATTCTCATTGCTCGCAGCATCCAAGGTCATCTGATACCTCCAATCAATCCCTCTGAAAAAGTAACCCAACAGCTGAACATCGGAGTACCCATGATGTGGACAATCTCTCTGATACGACCTAAATCGAATCCACGCAGCCTTAAATCCCTCAGTTGCTTCCTGAGAAAATTGAGAGATCTTGTTCTTGAGCTCCTCGGAACTCGCATCACCAAAAAAATTGTTTAGGAACGCGTTCTTTGTCTCCTCCCAAGTAGTCAACGAACCAGGAGGCAACTGCTTCAGCTAGTAAGTAGCTTCTCCACAAAGAGAGTATGGGAAAAGCTTGCAGAAGAGGTAATCATAGGACACTCCATTGCACTTGATGCTTGTAACCAAATCCTCAAACCTCTCAATGTGATCCATAGGGTGTTCAAGAGATAGACCATGAAAAAGATGCTGACCCACAAGAGTGAAGTATGTAGGCTTCAGCTCAAAGTCATTCTTCGGAAAAGCAGGAGGGCGAATCGCTGATCGATTTGCGTAAAACTGATCAGGCCTGTTGCACTTGTCCTACCGCGATTAATCACAGCGTTCCCTGCATTCACATCAACTGCAGGGACAATGATACTTCCAGCTTCATCAAGTCGCTGCCCTCTCTCATTGCACAATTGACNTTTAGTGATTTGAGTTCAAGAACTGCGCTAAATCTGAATCCTGTTAGTTAGTTTATCTGCATTCATTGATTTCCTGAGAAAAACTCTGGGCCTATATTTTCCTGATTGATTTACAACTCTTTTAATTTCTGCATTGCTTTTAATTACAACTGTTTGGCTTAGCGTAATTCGATACTTCATAATCTATTGTGCGTTTCTGTGAGTCTTCTGTGGTTCGACCCCTAGCTATACTATTACAACTGCTTTAGTACTTTAGGGTATTAAATTGAGCATATCAGATCCATAGGGTGTTCAAGAGATAGACCATGAAAAAGATGCTGACCCACAAGAGTGAAGTATGTAGGCTTCAGCTCAAAGTCATTCTTCGGAAAAGCAGGAGGGCGAATCGCTGATCGATTTACGTAAAACTGATCAGGCCTGTTGCACTTGTCCTACCGCGATTAATCACAGCGTTCCCTGCATTCACATCAACTGCAGGGACAATGATACTTCCAGCTTCATCAAGTCGCTGCCCTCTCTCATTGCACAATTGACCATCTTGGTCTCTCAAAGCTCCAGCAGCATCCTGAATCAAAATCACTGGATTGTTCATCTCTGCTCCTGTTTGCACGTTACAAATTTGCTAGCTGCTCGTTTGACAGATCAACTAGCGGAGTGTTCTTGTTCCTTCTGGTTTCACGAAGAGGCATGCACCTGAAACACAAAAGTCAAGAACGTAAGTAACTGAAATTCGAATTCACGACGGGTATCGACCGATACCACTAGGGTGTCGATCGATACTCAATGATTTAGACGAAATTCTAAGCTAAAATCTAATGGCGAAATTGAGTCCCTGGCAACGGCGCCAAATTTGATATGCTCAAATTAATACCCTAAGAGTATTAAAGCAGTTGTTGTAGTAAGTATAGGGGTCGAACACAAGGACTCACAGAAATCACACAATATATGAAATAGATTCGAATTAAGCTAAACCAAAAGATGTAATTAAAAATCAATGCGTAAATTAAATAAGTTGTAATTCGATTGGGAGAAAGATAGGTCTAGGGTATTTCTCAGGGAATCAATGAATGCAGATAAACTAACTAACATGATTCAGATTTAGCACGGTTCTTAAACTCAAATCACTAAGGTATAATTAACCAACTGTCGTTGCGAGAATTATCTAAATCTAAATCCTAGAATTCCAAATCTCTTTGCGAATCCTAAAGTCTAAACCAGCTTTTAGATCAGGTTTGATTTGTTCACAAAACAACTAAACCAAATCTCTTTGCGAATAGTTATTTTGCTCACCTAAGGTTCTATCAGGTAATTAATCGCACTCTCGTGCCTAATCAATTATCCTAAGATCTAATTTCCAGATTCGTCAACCTAGAATTAGCTTTGAACACAACTTAAGATGAAGAACTAATTCAGATGGTGAATCCTAATCAACTAATCAACCTAGCATTTAGAGAAAACCCTTATGAGAACCATGAACCTAAAGTGGATCTACTCAAACATGAAGAATGAAAACAACATGATTGAATAGATCATCAAAGAAAGCAATAAGAAACAGGAGTTCAGAGTTGTCTCTCCAAAAACCAAAGTAGAATCAAGAGTAATGAAAGCGTAAAGAAAGCGTAGCCACTAAAGTGGCTGAAAAACCTAATTATAAAGCTAAAACACGTTTTGGGGCTTCTGGTAATTATTAAAGTCTTCTGGACCAAGTAGCAGAGTCTTTAAACTTGTAAAATCACGTTTTTCCCGTCTACAGTTGGTGTCGGTCGATACTGGACTGGTGTCGGTCGACACCAGTACACTGTGCTCGCCTGACTGGACTGTCTTCACGAAAACTGCCATAACTTTCGATCGCATTGTTGGAATGGCCTCAAACCACTTTCAAATGAAAGCTAATCCATTGATATGTCTTGTGTCCAAATTTGAGCTCAATCCATCGGTGGAAAGTTCTTCAACGAATGCCAAATTTCTAACGTCTCTGCATGACTCTGCATCTCCATATGCTCCAAAATGCTTCAATATCTCCAATTAAGCTCCAAACGTACATAAACCTGTAAAAGACTCTAAAAGACTCCAAAATACTATAAAGACTCCATAAATAGGACCTATATCATGGTCTAAAAGGGGGTAAAATCCATGATATATCAAGAGTACGAGGCCAAGAACGAACGCATGGACTCCTACCTTAAGGTAGTCCAAAGTCTAGCAGCCGAATTTTTCGAGTTCACCCTCACCAAAAGGTGACAACACTTCGGCAGATGCCCTCGCCGCGTTGGCTTCCACATCCGATCCAAGCCAAAGGCGCGTGATTCCCGTCGAGAGCATCGACTTCCCCAGCATCGAGCTACCCAAAGGAGTCCGCCTAATAGAAGTCGCCAACGATGACCTCGGCGAAGACCCTGACAGTTCTGCAAACTCAGACGACCTGCCACATCCTCCCCACTAGCCCGAACTAGCGGACTGGCGCGACAAAATCCTTCTATACATTGCGGATGGCACCATCCCTACTGACCGCTAGGCAGCCCGCCGACTAAAGAAGAGATGCGTAAAATACCTCATCACCGACGGCAAACTGTTCCGTTGGAGCACTACAGGAACCCTCCTAACCTGCCTCCACGGACAGGAGACCATCGATGCAATGAAGGAAATGCACAAAGGAGCGGGCGGAAACCATTCTAGCGGCCGTGCTCTCGCCCTGCGAATCCGGAACCAAGGCCACTACTGGCCAACAATGCTCAAAGACTGCGATAAGTTCGCAGCCCGGTGTGAGAGGTGTCAACGTCACAGCTCGATTATCCACCCTCCCACTAAGCTCCTGACCACAGCGTCGGCACCCTACCCATTCATGCGATGGGCCATTGACATAGTAGGACCCCTACCCCAATCTCGTCAAAAGCGCTTCCTCCTGGTAATGACTGACTATTTCACCAAGTGGGTCGAGGCCGAGGCCTACGCAAAGATCACGGTGGACGACGTCCGCAAATTAGTATGGAAGTTCCTCATCTGTCGTCACGGCCTGCCATACGAGATCGTGACGGACAATGGCGCCAAGCTCACTTCGGTCATATTCGAAGACTTCTGCGCGAAACGGAGGATCAGGTTAAGCAAGTCCACTCCGAGGTACCCACAGGGCAATGGGCAAGCAGAGGCAACAAACAAAACCATCTTCGACGACCTCAAAAAATTGCTGGATAGTAAGAAGGGCCTTTGGGCCGACGAGCTAGACGGAGTCCTCTGGTCTCACCGTACAACACCCAGAACAGCATCGCACACATTTCACCCTATCCCACGACATGGAAGCAATGGCTCCTTCCGAGGTCGGAATTCCCACTTTCCGCCGCGCTATGCTCACACATCATACCGATCTGAACAACACCATGCTCTTAGGTGAGCTCGACTTCCTCGAGGAGCAACGCGACCAGTCCCTACTCCGCATCCAGAACTACCAGCAGCTAGCCTCCAAGTACTACAACAAAAAGGTTAAGGGCCGGTTCTTCACTGAAGGCGACCTACTTCTACGCATGGTCTTTGAAAATACGGCTGAAATGAACGCAGGCAAGCTCGGTGCTAATTGGGAAGGCCCCTACCTCATATCCGAGATCATCAAACCCGGGGTCTACGAACTAACCACGATGAATGGAGATGCAATCCCGCGCTCATGGAACTCAATAAACCTAAAGTGGTACTACTATTAGGCCCCCTGGACCCCATTATCTTCTTTGTCATTGTAATCACCCGAACTACGAATGGCTTGATCCCTTCTACTAAAGGGTACGTAGGCAACCCCTAACTAGGGTGCAGCTATAAATCTAATAAAACCTCGCACTCCTACATCACACAAGCTATTAAGTGCTGAAGCCGAGCTCAAAGCTCGCACTCCTACAGCACACAAGCTATTAAGTGCTGAAACCGAGCTCAAAGTTCACACTCCTACAGCACACAAGCTATTAAGTGCTGAAGCCGAGCTCGCTACTCGCACCAAAAAAAAAATATACACAAGCTTTAAGTGTTTTAAACCAATGGCGAATTACATAACGGCACTACGGCCTACAAAAAAAAAAAGATTTACAACGGCACTACGGCCTACAAAAAAAAAGGAGAAGATTTACAACGGCACTTCGACCTACATCATGTCAACACGAGTACTGTCAATATCGTCCGGGTTCACCATCCTCAAATTTGTACCATGCTCACCCCGGAAGGGCTGCTCCGATTCCTGCGGCCCTTTGCAACCCTCGGTTGGTGACACGGATGGGATCCCGGTCTGGAGGTGAGGCACGGTAGTCTCGGTCTGAACGCGCGGCGCAGCGGCATCCGGGGCAGCTAGGGATGAAGTCAAGTCCGTCTGGGCTCGACCGGGAGAAGCCTGCGGAAGCTGGACACCAGGGGTGTGATCTGAAGGAACCTCCAAGTCTTCCGGGCTCAACTCCGAATAGACAACCTGATCCAATTCGGCCCCAAACTTCAGCTCATCCTCCTTCAGCTTTTCCATCCGATGCGACGGCACCTCTAAGCTATCTTCAAGCGCCATTCTCTCAAGACACTCCCGCGTGCCAATCACCTGACTGAGCAATAGGTGCATAGGCAAGGCCTGGTCCCGACCAGCCAGATGGGCACGTATATTCTCCATCTTTGCAGCCCATTTCTGGTTCCGAGCCGCTCATTTCCTTTTCACCCGATCATTCTCCTTGGCAACGGTCACTTTTGCCCGCTCAATGGCACCCTCCGGCCACGCGACCTTAGACCGGAACGCTTCCCGCTCCCCACAGACTTTCGCGACCTCCCCTCTCGTGAGGGCAAGCTCCTCCTCAAGGGCGGCTGATCGCGACTTCTCCGACTCCAGCTCGGCGAGCGCTTGATCCGCTTCCATCGCCCGAGCTCGTACCTGCTCCATAGACGACTCCAGATCGGCAAATCGGGCCTTCTCATCCTTCAGTGCCTTCCTGGTCTCGCGGATAACGGCCGACAACTCCTTCTCTCCGGTCTCGGTACGCAACTTCAGACGCTCATTAACCCGCTCATGCTCGACGACCTGCCTCTCATACCGCTCGCCAAGGGTGGCCAAGTTGACCATCGTCTGCAGAAACGGACAAGTTTTCGTTCTAAAAGAAATAAAAAAATTTAAAAAAAATCGAATTGAAAGCAGGGCTCTAACGTCACACAAATCTCACCCGAACTAAAGAGCGGGATGTGATCTTAAATGCGTGAGACTCTGCCATCTCCCAGACAGGACAGAAAAGGGACCTCCTCCCAAGGGCGGCTGCGAAGACCAACTCGGCACATGCCGCCTTGTCCGACACAAAAGGCGCGTCACCACACTCATAGCTGAAGTCAAAGCTATGGTCCACGGGTTCCTCATCACCACCCCCCCCCCGACGCGCCAACACCATCACCACCAAGTACCTCATGCTCATCCTTGGCCTCAGACTCCTTGGGCTCGTCGCTGACCTCGACAACTTCGGGCTCAATGGACACCCGCTCCACGACCGCGTCGCCCCCCCCAATTTTTGGACGCTTCAACCCCCCCCCCACCAGCAGACACCTCGGTCTCCCGGATCCAGGCCAAGTTGGGCCTATGCCCGCCAGATTCCTTACCAATAGGATCTTTGGACAGCTCGTTCCCATGACCCTGCGTCACGTCCTCCCGACCTAAGGACGAGGATTCCACCCCAACGGTCCGTTGACCACTAAGCACGTCGGTCTGACCATCCACCCGTCCTAGTCGCGAGGAATCCACCTCGTCGGTCCTTCTCTTCTTGGCAATTTTCTCGCCCTTAACCACAGTCGCACTCTTCCTAAGAATGACCAGGGACGCACCAGCCTGTTGCGGCTCTTGCCGGGCTGTCTCCTTCAAAGACGGAGAAGGATGCGCAATAAAGGAGTCCGAGTAGGACGGGATAGCAAATGTCGAAAGACCTATTAACAACAAACCATCAACACGGTAAAAAAAAAAAAGGGAGCTACCTACCAGACATTGCTTCAGCAACTCTCCCCGAGGTAAAGGACTTCCAATCTCTCGGATTCTGCTACCTAAGCACAGCCAAAACACCGGCGTAATCGGACAACACCGATAGTATGCGAACCTGAAAACAAAACCACAGCGTCAGTTAGAATAAAAAGAAGGCATGTAACACGATCTACAAGCCCCTACCCGGAGAAAAATTCCAATCCCGGGTGTATCTTCCCGTCGGGTCAAGACCAACCGCCTAGGTAGCACGAACGAAGAAGTAGCTGCAAGACCAATGATCGACCATGCTCAGCTTATCTTCGGTAAGATCCACCTTGGGCTTAAAGGAGGCATAGTATGTTCCCGGGTATGCAAAGTTCCCCTTCTGATAGGTGAGGTCCTCGAACATGCGGGGAGTCACCACCACATCGCATTCCCACCCGAGAGTCAGCAGCACAACCATGCTCTGAATCGTGGCCGGACATATTTGGGAAAAGGCCAACCCCTGTCTCTTGCAGTACACAACAAACAGGTCGGGAAGGGGAGACGCAGCCCGCACTTCATGAAAAAACTCTCGTACAAGCAAACGAAACCCTCTGGAGGATTCCATTGAGGCTTCCCCGGCCTGGGAAGTCGGAGCTCGGTGGATCTACAAAAGCCACACTTTGACGCCAAAGTCGCAAGAGACTCTGGGGTGCTCCCGGTCGGTGAACCACCCAGGTCGTAGGAAACCAGAGGAGGCTTCGGGGCCCGAGGTTTCCGAGCCCTTCCAATTCGTCCACCCCCTCGTCCGCCCAGATCGGCGCCGCGACCACCGGAGGAGGATCCTCCAGCCACTGACCTCCCTTGACGAACCCCCGAAATCAATGGAGCGGACCCCGAAATCGACGGAGCGGACTGTGCATCGCCTTCGTCGCCACGACGCGTAGAGGAAGTACGCTCCGAATCGTCATTCGACGAAGAACTTCTCGTCGGCGAATCGTCACGGTCGCTAAAAGACGCCGATTCACCGCTAGATTCAACCCTGAGCCCTTGAAGCATCGACGCCATAGCACGAAACAAAGGAAAAGCTTCCAATAAACTCAGCCTGACGGCGAAGAACCTTAGAGATGAAATCTCGAACAAAAATTTCAGGTTTAAAAGCAGAAGAAGTTACCTTGAGTCTATGCACATAAGAGTGAAACCGAAAGGAGGAAGAAAGGAGGAAGATGGTTTAAATAGGAAAAGGAGGAGAAAAGGAAACGACGGCTCTACACGTGGCGAAAAGGCGCGATTACCAAAACCCTAATGATGACGCCGCTTCGGTATCCACGCGCAGAAAGTGGAAATCGCTTAGGAGAACGTGAAAAGTCTTTCACACTCCCATGCGTAGCCGATACGCGCGGATAATCCCCGGTCTTGGCGGGAAAACTAGCACGCGTAATCGATCATTCCCGCCCAACGAGTCCCAGCAGTCAACCCTAAAATCTTGGAGACCGACCTGAGATAGGGCCGAGCTAAAGAAAGGTCAATTTCGATGCATTCACCACGCCTCCTGACACCGAACTAGGGGCAATTGTTGGAGGTGGGCTTAGCACCCCCAATTAGCTAGGCCCATCTCAGCAAATAAAGCTCATCCAATCCAAGCCCAGCCAAAAGTCAACGCACTTGGTTAGGGGGGGCACCGAGTTCGCGCCGACACCCCACCGACCCTGCGCGAAGGGACCAAGGGAGAAGGTGATACGTGGATGGTAGTTCGTTAACAGTACCCTACCTGCGTAGGAGTTCGGCGTCGAACTCATCATGATCTTCCCGCCGCAGAAGCTAGAGCGTACGTCTCGAGGTACCTTACCCGCAAAAGGCGCTGGAAGTGTCATGTCACCCCGAAATCGCGGAGAGCTGTCTGCTCAGCCCTTGCTATAAACACCCCTTGGCATGCATTTATTAAAGAAGAGGATTTTATTGGTCTCTCTTGTCATTCGTGACTCTCTCTCTCCCTGCATTATTTTAACTACATTATTTAGAACACCGAACTGGATTCCCTTCGGAACTAGTTCAAAAATCTAAATAATATGTCCTGTTTCAATCATCAATACAAAGAATACGGGCCCCGACCTGTTCACCACATACATCCGGTCTCCTCCTACTCTTTACAAAGTTGCGTCTCTTCTAATTACGAAAATCTCACCCCCTTTACATTACATTAGACACTCTAATCTGTTCGGTGACGCAGCCGGATCAACAGCCCACTAGCTACAATGGTCATTGGTCGCAGTCGCGGTCCTATTTGTCTTTCTCAACACTTCTTTAAAGACGAGGACTACTATCCACCTCCACCACCACCAAGTCATGACGAAAGGTGTCTAACTATGATAATTCAATACCTTGATTCTCAAAAGACAAGTGTAAAGGAGCTCGATGCTAAAATGAAAAGGCTACATACTGAATTCGTTGGCAAAGTAGACACTCTTAACTCTTAAGGCTCAACTTACGAAGTTAGACCAGAATGTCCGATTACTCAAGGAATATCAAAGATGGAATGATATTGAAATTGAACAAAACCAAATTGATATCAAGGACATTGGTTACGAGATGGAAAACATCTCTAATTCACATGACTAGAGGGTAGAAAGATCCAAAAAAGAGTATCTTAGAACTCACAACTCGTGCTGATACTTTGGATATTTAAGTTGGTGAAATCTCAGAAATTGAAGATCCACCAGATGAAACCAATTAAAACATGAAGTTTTTTTTGTAAAAAAATAATTGGTTTCCTAATAAGATATTTGATTAAAATTGCTATGATGCAAGTCCCAAAGATGGTTTTGGAAGCAACAATGTTAAGAGAAAAGACGAGAAGTTTCATAAGGTGAGACATAGGAAACCGACGAAGAAACATCTTTGAGGAAGACACACTAATGACGATGAAACCACTGAGTTTTTGGACAAAATACCCTCATTTTACCGCTAAAGGAGAATGCCTTATAGAACTCATGGTTGATCAAAAATCTCTTGATCCGCATTGGAACAAAGGTGAAAAGACTGAGGACGCTACGTGAAATCTGATTTCCTTACCATCCGTTTTCAAGCCTATAAACGACATCCAAGTCGTGCTAAATAACTTTTAAAAGAAGCGTGTAGTGAGAGACAACCCACTGAAAAGTGAATAGTTTAGTTTTATTTCTTTTTTCTTAACGTATTGTCTTTAATGTCTTAGGAAATGATAAAAAAAATTGACCCAATGGAGTCCCAATCGATCGATCAGGGGATGATTGATATTCATGCATTTTACATGTTCTATCTTGCATTTAGTTAACACTTTTAGTCATTTGCATGCATGATCATTAACTTTTTTTAGCATTTTGGTTTGAATTAGAGTATTAGGTGTTTGCATTAGATCCTAGGAAGTTTGGCATGTTTCGGGACATATTTTAGGTACTTTGGAGAAGACTCGAGGCTCGAGACGTGAGGCCGATCGGATTGGAGACAAGGAGACGTAGCCAAAGTCATGAGGATTCTCGGCAAGGTTCAATACCGAGGTCACATATCGGTGTGACTCATCGGTATTGAAACCGGGGGAAATCGAGCTTAATACCGATGTCTAGCACCGAGGAGTGACATCGGTGTTGAAGATTCAGGGGATTACACCGACATCACACATTGGTATGCTTCCTCGGTACCAGTCCTTCACCTCAATACCAAGTCACAACATATCGGTACAACTCCCGGGGGAAATCCGAGGGAAATCAGCCTTAACACCGATGTGCAATACCGAGGAGTGACATCGGTGTACCTCACACGACATCAAGAAATCTCAGGTTCAATACCGAGGTCAAAAATCGGTGTGCCTTATCGGTGAACAAACCCAGGTCCAATATCGAGATGTTGCACCGATGAGTGACATCGGTATTGACCCCTTCGACACTTTTTACCCAGCTGAACCGGGTCGGTACCCGGTTTGTCCCGGGTCGACCCGGTTCGCCACGATTCACTATTTAAACCCATAAACCTAATTTTCATAAAAAAAAGTATTTTCTTAAGCAAAAACCCTAGCTATGTGTGATCTAGAGTGATTTGTAAGAGAATGATCTTTTTTATTTATGCATTTGAGTATTGTTTTCTTTGATTCTATCCATCTATCTTCTATTTTCTAATCATCCAATCAATTGATCATGGGTTTTAACTCTTCTTTTATGAGACTTGTTGAAATCATGGTGATTAGTGAGTAGTTCTTAGGAAAAGAGTTCATGGAAGACATAAATCGCGATTGNAAGTATTTTCTTAAGCAAAAACCCTAGCTAAGTGTGATCTAGAGTGATTTGTAAGAGAATGATCTTTTTTATTTATGCATTTGAGTATTGTTTTCTTTGATTCTATCCATCTATCTTCTATTTTCTAATCATCCAATCAATTGATCATGGGTTTTAACTCTTCTTTTATGAGACTTGTTGAAATCATGGTGATTAGTGAGTAGTTCTTAGAGTTTGAGGATGGGTTAGAGTTAGGATGATTCCAAGATTGATTTATGATGCTTAGGGTTAGATTATCCTATTTATCTTCTTGATTAGTGGTCTTAATGCTAGATTAGGCTTGAGAAAGCCAATCTAGACCAAGGGGCATTTCACACCCACAAGGTGTTTGATGAAATGCCTTGAAAAGCTAATCAAGAATTTGCATTCCAAGCCTATGACAGTAGTTGTCTAGGGTGTTTATTTGATTGATCTTGATTGTTTACACTTAATGTTTGCTAGTTAGTGATTCACAAATGAGAGTTTGATCTTGAGTTAGTAATTAGCATGGTGATTAATGTCTTGAGAGAGAATTAGTCACACTTAATGATCATTGCCTAGGAATAGCTTGTTTGTTCATTGAGCATCATGAATTGGTCTTGGATCATCTAAATTCGATTATCTCATCCTTGAATTCCCTTATATCTCTTGCATTACACTTGTTTAGTTTGCTATTTCTTGTTATTGGTTTAAGTTGCTAGGTTCATTAGTTAAACAACAACTTTTCCTTATTTTGCATAACTTAAGAAGTGCTTTGCATTCTTGGTGCTTGAAATCTTGCCCATTTGGATTGAACCTCATATACTACTTTGTATATTGAGTAATTGATCTCAAAGACACAAAAGTCCTTCATCAATTTGGCGCAGTTGCCAATTGGATTTTGATTTCAACATTGAGATTTAGGTTCTTTTTTAGATTAAGTTTCATCTTCTCTTTGATTACTAATGTCTTTCACTTTCCATTGCTATCTCTCAATCTTATAGGTGTATGCATACACGTTCTCAAGACAACCACGACCTAGTTGAACCGAGGGACGACATACATCACTCGTATCGTGGGGTTAGAGCAAGGGAAGCACGTGTGAGACTACAACAAGTTGACATCGACATGGATCATTTTGAAAATGTTCCACTTGGGGACATTCATGACAATGTGGACAACCTTCCACATCATAGGCAAGGTGGTAATGAAAACCACCAAGGACAAGGAGCGCACGAACATAACCCACACCCACCCGCCCATAGCGTGAGGGCTCCAAACCACCCTCCTAGAGCTCACGATGTGGTTGGTGCGGGTGATGCCGCGAACGCTCACCGGAATCGCCAAGGTATCCAAGCTCCTCAGGTCGAGATTAACAACTTCGAGGTCAAAGCCGCCTTGATTAACATGGTCCAAAACAACAAGTTTCCCGGTTTGGCCATGGAAGACCCTCTTGACCACATTGATCAATTTGATCGGATATGTGGCCTTACATAGATGAACGGTGTATCGGAGGATAGCTTCAAGTTGAGACTCTTCCCCTTCTCTCTCAGTGACAAGGCTCATCAATGAGAAAAGAGTCTTCCTCAAGGTTCGATCACCACTAAGGATGAGTGCAAGAGAGCATTTTTGGCAAAGTTTTTCTCACATTCATGATATATCATGGTTTTTACCCTGTTTAAGCCATGATATAAGTCCTTTTATAGAGTCTTTTCTAGTGTTTTGTAGTATTTTAGAGTCTTTTGCTGGTTATAGCACGTTTGGAGCTTAATTGGAATTATTGGAGCATTCTGGAGCGAAACTGAAGTCTGATGACTAAGTGTCCGATCTGAGCAACGAGCATCGATCGATACCCCCTGGTATCGATCGACACTCATCGAGAATTCATGGGCCGCGACTTTTTCCAAGACTTAAAGAATTGCAAAAGTGCCCAGAAGACTTTGATAATTACAAGAAGACCCCAATTCATGTTTTAGGTTATAAATAGGATTTTACAGCCACTTGTTTAGGCTATGCTTTATTTTCTGTGTTTATTTTACTCTGGTTTTAGAGAAACAAGTCTGAATCCCCCTTCGTCCGATATCAGATCTCTAAACCTTTTCTGATTATCCTATTGATGATTAATTCAAACATGTTGTCTTCAATCTCCATGTCTGAGTAGATCACCTGTTAGGTTTAAGGTTTTCTCATAGGGATTTCTTTGAATGCTAGGTTGATTACCTGTTAGGATTCACTACCTGAATTGGTTCTTCACCTTAGGTTGTGTTCAAAGCTTGTTCTAGATTAGCTACCTAGAATATAGATCTTAGGATAATTGATTAGGCACGAGAGTGCGATTAATTACCTGATAAAACCTAGGTGAGCAAATTAATTATTCGCAAAGAGATTTGGTTTAATTAATTTGTGAACATATCAAACTTGAACTTTAAAGCTGATTTAGAATTTAGGATTCGCAAAGAGATTTGGAATTCCTACGATTTAGATTTAGATAGTTTACGCAACGAGAGTTGGTTAATTATATTTTAGTGATTTGAGTTCTAGAACCGTGCTTAATCTGAATCCTGTTAGTTAATTTAGCTGCATTCATTGATTTCCTGAGAAATACCCTAAGCCTATATTCCTCCAACTGGATTTACAAACGCTTTTACTTGCAATCCTGTTTTCAATTACATCTTCTGGTTTAGCTTGTTTCGGATCTATATAATCTATTGAGTGATACTTGAGTTCTTGTGTTCGACCCCTTGATTTACTGCAGCAACTGCTTTAGTACTATTTAGGGTATTAAATTGAGCATATCACTTCACGAACCGCGAAGTTGAGAAATGGCATCTCTAGTTTCACTCAACGGAACCATGAGACCTTTAATGAAGCTTGGGAGAGATTTAGGAGGTACACCACTCAATGTCCACACCACGGATTCTCGGATGCCTCGCTTTCGAGTACGATATACCGTGGTGCTTTACCAAATATATGGATGCTATTGGACACCACCTCTAACGGAAACTTCTTGGCAAAACGAGTGGTTGATGCGATGGACCTCATGGAAAATCTTGCTCAAAGCGATGGTACGTATGGGGATGATTATGACCGGGCAACGAGAACCACTACCAACGTTGATGAGCAAAAGAGGGCCAAGGAACTGAATAGCCTCAACGAGAAGATAGACAAGCTTCTCCAATCATCTCAAAAGCAAGTTCACTTTGTCGGAGACTATGAAGACAACCAAGGTTATCAAGATGAGGTTGTAGAAGGCACCACCCAAGAGGAGATGAACTTTGTGGGTAATCAAGGCTATCAACAAGGTGGTTTCAACAACAATTACCGGAACCATCCTAATTTCTCCTACCGGAACACCAATGTGGAGAATCCACAAGACCAAATCTAACCTCAACAACAACAAGGGAACCAAGGTGGTCAACAAAAGCTTTTGATTCCACAACAACAAGGGCAAGCATCCAACAACCAAGGCTATGTTCCAAAGAACACTTACCAAGGAAACCAAGGCGGGTTTAAAGCCAAAGCACCTTTCAATGCACCACCCGGGTTTCAACAAGGATTCGTTCCCCAAGGTCAAGCAATTACGTCTAAACCGCAAGAACTTGAATTGAACACCATGTTTAAACAACTCCTCAAGGGACAAGAGGAGATCAATACACGGATGGATTGTTCTTACAATGATCTAAACTCCAAGCTCGAGATGTTGAGCTCCAAGGTTAAGCAACTCGAGGGCAAAGGAGCCGCTTCCTCTTCACGGCCACAAGGTCAACTACCGGGAAAGTCCGAGACTAACCCCAAAGAGTATGTAAACGCCATCACACTACGAATTGGCACAGTCTTACCCACTAGAGAAGCCCCTTCCAATCTCAACGAGGACATTGAGAACCAAAGTGGGGGGGGGGGGGGGAACTTGAGATTCAAGATGAAGTGGTAGTTGAAGACACGGTTTTGGAATGCAAAGACAAGGGTAAACGGGTTGAGGAGATCAAGATCAAGGTTGTTGCTCAAGAGAAGCCGAAGAAGAGAGAAACTCTATTTGTCCCACCACCACCTTATGTGCCTAAGTTACCATTTCCTGGACGCTTCAAGAAGCAATTGATGGAGAAGTATAAGGCGGTGTTTGATAGACAAATGGAAAAGGTCGAGCTCACCATGCCTTTGGTTGATGCATTTTTGCTTGTGCCTCAATATGCCAAATACCTAAAGGATACCGTGAAAGGAAGAGCTAAGGAGATGGAGTCCATGGTGGTATTGACACATGAATGTAGTGCCATAATCCAAAAGAAGGTAGTACCCAAGAAACTTGGAGATCCGGGTAGTTTCACACTCCCATGCGCTTTGGGACCTCTCGATTTCGAGAATTGCCTTTGCGATCTAGGAGCTAGCGTTAGGAGCTAGCGTGAGTCTAATGCCGCTATTCGTTGCTAAAAGATTGGGAGTCACGAGGTACAAAGCTTGTAGGATTTCCTTAATCCTTGCGGATAGAAGCGTTAGAGTACCAATGGGGCTACTTGAAGATTTGCCAATCGCGGTTGGAGACTTCATTGTTCCAACGGACTTCGTGGTCTTGGAAATGGATGAGGAATCAAAAGACCCCTTGATTTTTGGTAGACCCTTCTTGGCAACCGCGGGTACGATCATCGATGTGAGAAAAGGGAAGATCGATCTTCACTTGGGCAAAGACGAGGTACTAGAGTTTGACATCAATGAAGGGATGAAGAGACCCACCATCGATGGGCAAGTCTTCTACATCGAAGCAATGAATGAACTAGCGGATGAGCTCTTGAAAGAATTGAATCTTTAGGATGGTTAGCAAGTTGCTTTGGTCAAGGATCATGGTGAACACGGGTATATGGATGAGGCTAGTGAGGGTTACAAGCTGATTTTGGACTCGCACAAGCCAATGGTTGGTGAAGCCACGGTCCTCGATTTGGGTCTTCAATGGATGAAGGGTGAAGACGGCTCCAAAATGAGCTCGGTCCAAGAGAGCTTTGTTTTGGAAGTGGAATTATATGAGAACATGCAAGAAGCTAGCAATGGTAAGACTAGCGTGGATAACGATTATAGTGAACTCAAAGCTCCCAAAATCGACCTCAAACCACTTCCGTTGGGCTAAGGTACGCTATCCTAGGTCCAAACGAGTCATACCCGGTCATAGTAAATGAGAACTTGAAAGAAGATGAATTGTCCTCCCTTTTGAACGAATTGAGGAACTATAGGAAAGCCATTGGGTTTTCCTTGGATGACATCAAAGGCATTTTCTCTACTCTTTGCACACATATGATACATCTAGAAGATGAATTAATGACTTCTATCGAACATCAAAGGAGGTTAAATCCAAATTTGAAAGAAGTCGTTAAGAAAGAGATTCTACAGCTTTTAGATGCCGAGATTATCTATCATATCTCCGATAGTAGGTGGGTGTCCCCGGTCCGTGTGGTGCCTAAAAAGGGAGGAATGACGGTTGTGAAGAACGAAAAAGATGAATTAGTACCCACTAGAACCATAACCGGGCATATGATGTGTATTTATTATCGAAAATTTAACTCCGCCACTAGGAAAGATCACTTCTCACTCCCAGTTATTGACCAAATGCTTGAAAGGCTTGCAAACCACCCATATTATTGCTTTCTTGGCGGGTTTTCGGGATTCTTCCAAATCCCGACATCCCAATGATCAAGAAAAGACCACATTCACATGCCCCTATGGTACCTTCGCCTATCGAAGAATGTCGTTAGGATTATGTCATGCACCAGCAACCTTTCGACGGTGTATGATGTCTATATTTTTGGATTTGATCGAAGAAATGGTTGAGGTCTTTATGGACGATTTTCCGTATATGGCTCTTCGTTTGGTGTTTGTCTTTCCAATCTTTGCAAGGTACTCACTAGGTGCGAGGAAGCAAATCTCGTCTTGAATTGGGAGAAATGACATTTCATGGTTCTTGAATGTATCGTCCTCGGGCACAAGATTTCGGAGAAAGGAATCGAAGTAGAAAAACTCAAGATCGAGGTTATGGTGGGTTTGGAACCGCCACAATTGGTTAAGGATATCCGGAGCTTCTTGGGTCATGCTGGGTTCTATAGGAGGTTCATCAAGGACTTTTCAAAGATAGCAAGGCCACTCACAAGGCTTCTTTGCAAGGAAGTAGAGTTTAACTTCGATGAAGAATGCCTTGAGGCATTTTTGGAGATCAAGAAAGCCCTTGTGAGTGCTCCCATTGTGCAACCACCGGATTGGAGTCTCCCTTTTGAGATTATGTGTGATGCTAGCAACTATGAAGTAGGAGCGGTTCTTGGGCAAAAGAAGGACAAGAAGATTCACGTGATCTACTACGCAAGTTGGACACTTGACGATGCACAAGGAAGGTATGCTACCACGGAGAAGGAGCTACTTGCGGTTGTGTTTTCTATCGAGAAGTTTAGGTCCTATGTGGTTGGCTCCAAGATCATCGTTTACACGGATTATGCCGCTTTGAGACATATCTATGCTAAAAAGGATACCAAACCAAGGCTCTTGATGTGGATCTTGCTACTCCAAGAGTTTGATATAGAGATCGTCGATAAGAAGGGTATCGAGAATGGAGTTTTGGATCACTTATCTAGGATGCGCATTGAAGATCTTGTGCCAATCGACGACTCGCTCCCCCGATGAGCAATTGATGTTAGTAAGCGTTTTGAGACGAGGGATTGAAGCCGTGAGAGGTTTTGAGAACGCTAAGGGATTGACGGATGGAAAGCTACCATGGTTCGCTGATTTGGTAAATTACCTAGCTTGTGGAAGAGAGCCGCCTAACTTGGAGGGCTACATGAAGAATAAGTTCTTTCATGTTTTTGTTGAGTGTTCTAGGTACTCCATGGTCAATGAGGCAATACCGATGTGTCATACCGATGAGTGACATCGGTATAGCCACGTCGGGGGAAAAAGACGAGCAATACCGAGATTACAAATCGGTGCAACAAATCGGTATCCAAACCTAGGGAAAATTTCTTAGCACCGATATGTTGCACCGAGGAGTGACATTGATACAAGTGTTACCATGCTGAGGGAATTTCAATACCGACGTGTCACACCGATATGTGACATCGGTATGGCCACACCGGGGAAAAACAAGAGCAATACCAAGGTAACAAATCGGTGCAACCAATCGGTATCCAAACCGAGGGAAATTTTCCTTAGCACCGAGGTCAACACCGATTTGTGACTTCAGTATATCGCGAGAAAATTTTAAAAATATGCCAATACTGAAATGTTATACCGACATGTGACATCGGTATTGACCAAATTTTTAAATTTTTGTTGACCGACCCGCTTCCCGACTTAGGTAAGACCGACTCGCTGATATATCATAGTTTTTACCCTGTTTAAGCCATGATATAAGTCTATTTTATAGAGTCTTTCTACTATTTTGTAGTGGTTTAGAGTCTTTTATAGGTTTTAGCACGTTTGGAGCATAATTGGAGATATTGGAGCTTTTTGGAGCATTTTGGAGCAACGTAGACGTTCGTGTGGCTGAGTACCCGATTTGAAGTCTGAGTGTCGACTGATACTGCCTAGTATCGGTCGTTACTCACCGAGGCAGACACGACCCGCGACTTTTCCAAGAGTTGAAGAATTGCAAAATTGCCAAGAAGACTTTAATATTTACAAGAAGCCCCAAAACGTGACTTAGGTTATTTAATAGGATTTTACAGCCACTTTAATGGCTATGCTTTATTTTATTCTGGTTTTGTGAGAGAGCTTTTTGAAGGGAGACAAGTCTGAAACTCTGTTCGTCCGAGAGAATATTTCGGACCCTTTTGTTACTCTTTCTTATTATCTATTTGAGTATTTACTCAGTCATGTTTATTGCTTCAATCTCCATGTCTGAGTAGATCTCTTGTTAGGTTCAGGGTTCTCACTAGGGTTTTCTCTGAATGCTAGGTTGATTAGTTATTAGGATTCACCATCTGAATTAGTTCTTCACCATAGGTTGTTTGCAAAGCTAATTCTAGATTGATCACCTAGAACTTAGATCTTAGGATAATTGATTAGGCACGAGAGTGCGATTAATTACCTGATAGAACCTAAGGTGAGCATAATAACTATTCGCAAAGGAATTTGGTTTAGTTGTTTTGTGAACAAATCAAACTTGATCTAAAAGCTGATTTAGACTTTAGGATTCGCAAAGAGATTTGGAATTCTAGGATTTAGACTTAGATAGTTTTCGCAACGAGAGTTGGTTAGCTATATTTTAGTGATTTGAGTTCAAGAACCACGCTAAATCTGAATCATGTTAGTTAGTTTGACTGCATTCATTGATTCCCTGAGAAATATCATGAACCTATCTTTCTCCAATTGAATTTACAACCGCTTTAATTTACGTTTTGTTTTCAATATCATTGATCGTTTAGCTTAATTCTCACCTATATAATATATTGCGTGTTTATGTGAGTCCTTGTGTTCGACCCCTACTATACTGCAACTACTGCTTAGTACTTTTAGGGTATTAATTTGAGCATATCAAATTTGGCGCCGTGACCCGAGGACTCAATTCGCCATTAGATTTTAGTCTGAGAATTTCGACTAAGCTCATCGGTATCGGTCGATACTATCTAGTATCGGTTGATACTCGCCGTTCTCTTTTTTGTTGATATCGATCGACACTACTCAGTGTCGGCCGATACTCATCGTGTTACCGAGTTACTAACGTCTTTGACTCTTGTTTTCAGGTGTATGCCTAATCGTGAAACCAGAAAGAGCAAGAGCACTCAGCTAGTTGATCTGTCACTCGAGAAGCTAGCACTTTTGGAACGCACAAACAGAAGAGCAAAAAAGCCAGCAAAGATGAACAACAATCAAGTGAAGTTGGTTCAAGATGCAGCTGGTGCTTACAGAGACCAAGAGGGTCGGTTGTGCAATGAGAGAGGACAATGTCTGGATGGAGAGGGGAACATCATTCCACCTGCTCCTGATGTCGCAGGGAATATCGCCGGGAATGTCGCTGGGAACGCGAACGCAGTGATTGCTGGGAATGATGTGGTTAATCGTGGTAGAACTATTGGTGAGTGCAACAGACCTGACCAGTTTTACGCAAATCGATCTGCGATCCGTCCCCCTGCTTTTCCAAGGAATGACTTTGAGTTGAAACCTGCATACTACACTCTTGTGGGACAGCACCCTTTTCATGGTCTTTCCAGCGAACATCCCATGGATCATATTGAGAGGTTCGAGGATTTGGTCACTAGCATCAAGAGCAATGGAGTGTCCTACGATTACTTTTTCTGCAAGCTTTTCCCATACTCTCTTGGTGGGGAAGCAACTTACTAGCTGAAGCAGTTACCTCCTGGATCGCTGACTACCTGGGAGGAGACTAAGACTGCATTCCTGACCAACTTTTATGATGATGCAAGATCCAAGGATCTGAATAACAAGATCTCCCAATTTTCTCAAGGACCTACTGAGGCGTTCAAGGCTGCTTGGATGAGATTCAAGTCATATCAGAGAGATTGTCCACATCACGGATACTCTGATGTTCAGTTGATGGGTTTCTTCTTCAGAGGACTTGATTGGAGGTATCAGATGACTTTGGATGCTTCGAGCAATGAAAATTTCAACACCAGGTATCCTGATGAAGCCTATGTCCTGATTGAGAACTTGGCGTCTAGCAATAGGACCAAGAATGCTGATTTTGAGTGGAAAAAGCTAGCTGGTAGCATGGATGGCTCACAGATTGCTGATTTTCAAGCCAAGTTGGATTCTATGCACAGTCTTCTGATGGGCAAGACACAAAAGGCTGTTCACTTTGCTGAAGATATCGAGGTGTTCAACGAAGATGAAGTAGAGGATGTTAACTACATTGGTGGTTCTGGTTTTCAAGGTCAGAGGAATCAATTCAACAACAACCGAAACTTCAACAACAACTCTCAGCAAGGAGGTTCGAATCAGTTTGGCCATAAACCATCTCGAAAAGTGGGCATACCAGGAACTATGGAAACTCATCTTATCAACATGTACCTGCTAAGCTCCCAGATAGCAAGATCGAGTCTATGTTTGAACAACTGGTTCAAGGACAGCAGCAGCTCACAGTGAATCTTAACGAAAAGATAGATGTTGTGTACAAGGATCTGACTGGAAGGATCGATGCTCTCGATACTCATCAGAAGATGTTGGAAACACAAGTAGCTCATACTGCAGCAGCTGTCAAGGGAAAGACGACTCAGGCACAGAACGAATATGTCAATGCAATCACCATGAGAGGTGCAGGAAGTCTCGAAACCCTTGTCAGAGGTGATACCGAACCTGACTCGTTGGTATCGATCGATACCACTGCTGACATCGATCGATACCAACCTGAAGAACCGACGCATGAGCCTTGTGTCGATCGACACCAACCTTGTATCGATAGACACCCCTCGCAGGTTGAACCAGAGATCGTGAAGAAACCAGAGACGGTTGAGGAACGTGTCTACAAGCCTAAGATACCATACCCTCGATTACCCAGACACCTCAGAGACCCTATTTCTCCAAAGCAGCTGCGTGGCTTTGAGAAGATGGTACAAAGAATTCCACATACACTGACTTTTGAAGAAGCTCTTGAGTACCGCCTTCTTTATAGTCACTTCCGAGATTGCAGAGAAACTGATGACGAGATTAAGGCACTCTTCATCAAGGTCAGAAGTACACCACATCCACTGAAGCAGTTAACTAAGAGGGAAGACCCAGGGAAATTTTCAGTTCCATTCTCCATCTCCGGAGTTGAATTCAAAGAATCTCTGGTTGACTCTGGCTCTAGCGTCAATGTCATGTCGAAGGCACTCGCAGAGAAGCTGCAAATCGATGACATAAGATCTACTCATATGGCTCTCACATTCGCGAACTCTTCCACCTCAGTTCCATACGGTACAATCCCTGATTTGATGGTTAAGGTAGGAGACTGTCTGGTTCCTACCGATTTTCAGGTTGTGGAGATGCATGAAAGGTCTAGCACACCTTTGATCCTTGGAAGACTTTTCATGGCTATGGCTGGTGCAGTTATGGATACGCCCAGCAAGAGAATCTCGTTCTCGTACATTGACGAACATGTCTCCTACGAAGCCATCCCCTCTAGAAGAGCTCCCACACATATATCTTGCATCCCCGTTGGTGCAGGAGAAACATTGATGGTTGATCTTTTGGAAAAGCCTTATGATGAGCCAACTGTCATAGAAGCTCATGATCGTCCTCATATCATCACCAAGAGAGTCACCAAAACGACTAAGGCAAAGGACGAGGTGAAGAGCAAAAGAGTCGAGAGTGCTACACAGGTCACCTTAATTCCTCAGAAGTGCGATGGAGATTCGATTGAATATATGGTGAAATGCAAGGGGACCTCAAGACCATTTTCTAAAGCTAGAGTTCTTCTTACTCCGGAGCTGAAAGAGAAAAAACAGGAGGTTATGGAGAACATGTTGCGCAGAACTCTGAAGCTGGAGATGTCAAGTTGTGGAGCCTGTTTTGATGCAAGCTCTCATTCTTATCTGGACTGAACGGCGGTACAGTCAAGCTAATGACATTAAACAAGCGCTTGGTGGGAGGCAACCCACTGGTGAGTTTGTTTTTGAGTCTTTTTCTTTTTATTTTTCGTTTTTGTGTCTGTGTCAGGATAAACAAGGAGCAAACACGAAATTGTTTGAGTGTCGATCGCTACCCTTTTGGTATCGGTCGACACCCTACGCGATTGAGAAAGGTTCATCATGTCAACTTAAGCCTGGTATCGATCGATACCAGGCCGTGTGTCGGTCGATACTCGATGTTCCAACACGGTAACTTCTTGATTTTTCACAATCCACCTAATTCTTTTGTTTTCTTTCACCAACTCTAGGCTAGATAACACTGGGGACTGTGTTGTTTAAGTCTGGGGGAGGTAGTCGCTGACATTGTTTTTGTTTTTCTTAGAGTCTGTCGTTTTGAGTCATTTGTTGTTTTATTGAGTCAAAACTTTGTTTGAGACTGTGATCTTTTTCTTGTATCTATTGATCTGACCTTGCTTCTAAGTGACCATTGTTACAGAATCAGTTCTAGATCAACTAATGAAAAATCTAAAGGCTGACCAGTTAACTAGAAGACACTCATGTTTCCAGCAAAGTTCTTTGAAGCCTGAGCCAAATTTTTGCACTTCATCAATATGGTTAGTATCCATAGAGCTTGATTCCTCATTCGTATCTGACAAAGGAACCCACGTGTTTAATGAATGGTATTTCTCTCCCTGTTACAAGTTAATAAATAAGTGCATTAAAAGATGAGATGATTTTCTTCTGAGTAGAGGGTTAGGAAAATTTCCAGCGATCCCATTATTTTACTTCAGAGGAAATCATCACACAAAGGATTGGAAGCGAGGCTAGGATTTTCCATTGATGCCATTATTCGCCTACGCCTTTCATTACTTTTGAGGGAAGAACCGGGGATTCGATGGCAAACACCATCAATACTCGCGTCTCGAACCTTAATATGTACATGCAAGAAACATAATGAGAAATAAGTCTGGGGGGGATATATAATACCAGAAAGTGTGAAAAGGGTGGTTCCTTGTCATGATATTGTATGGGAAAGAATCTATAAGGTTCTTGGTATTAATCACAGCAATGAAACTGGCGAGGATGGCTTGATTGAACAATGCTGTGAAATAATTTGTGTAGTCTGGGAAGCTGTGAATGTCTACGGAGAAGTACATGGTGGTTAGATCAAAAACTGGTTAGGTGACATTTGGGTGCTTGGGAAAAGGGTCATTCGACCCGCTTCCTGACTCAGGTAAGACCCGACCCGCCCAGGTAAGTCACCTTCTTCCTCGCGATAACCAGCCTCCTTCACCGATTTGTTTTACACACCCTCGATTCTAAACACAATTTTCTTCATAACTCTCTCAATTTTCACTTAAATTTCGTGATTCAAAGTGCTAAATTCTCGATTTTCACTAGGCTTTTTGGATTCATCATCGTTCTAGATATCTAATCCTAAAACTACAAGGTATTTCATCCATTCAAACTTTGAAATACCATGGATTTGTGCTTGAGTGATAACTTCTTGTAGGATATTACACATTGCTTTTCACTTGTGCATACACCTTGGGGATAGGTTCTCTATGTCTAAACTTGTTGATTCTTGATCTTATTTTCGATTTTTTTGGAGAAATTTGAGAATATGGAATTTTGAGATAGATTGGAATTGGAGATTAAAATTTGGGAAATGCTATTGTGTTTATTGAAGCCAGGTGCATCGATATACATATTTTTCTTGCTCTTAATTGGATGTTTCCTTGTTGGTTGAGCATCGATTTGAGAAACCTTAGTTTGAAAAAACAAAAAATCAAAATCTTTGTGCCAATGCTCACGATTTTTCTCGATAATATTTGTAGGCACGATGACGGACAAAGGTACTCCATCAACTCGCGCAAGAACCAAGGCTTCAACCGCTGCAAAGGGCAAAGCCGTTGCCAAGGCTTCGAATCCCAAGGGGAAAGCCACATCTAATAGCACCAAAGCTAAGGGAAAAGCCGCGTCATCGACATCTCTATCTCGCGGGTTAACACTTGCTCGGGCCAAGGAATCCAACAAGAAGGGTAAAGGCAAGAGAGTCGAGGAGGACGAGAAAGAAAGTGAGAGCTCGGACGAAGGCAGCTCAAGCGCGGAAATGCAACGGGCAAAGCCAAATGAGAGGGATTACTTTGACAAGTTTTGCCAAATGAAGTTCGAGCAAGGTAAATTCATTGACTCGGAGATGTTGGATAAGATGGGGATAAGCGATGACGTGTGGATGCTTTTGAGAATATGTGCCTTAGCAAGTTCATGAGCATGAAGTATGAAGCTTTCAAGGCGCTCTCTAACATGTTCCTAGCAACTCTTCGAGCTAGATTCGACGAAACGGGTGCTGCAAACTACGGGTTTGGGGTCTTGAAATTCAGGATTTTGGACGTCACCTACTTGGTCACTTTCCGCGAGTTATGCGAGTTATTCGGGTTCAAGGAAGAAGGGACTTACGGTGGACAATACTTCGACTACCCAAGGCACGAGCTCCGGAATCTTTGGGCAACGATTGCATACGGTGAGTTTGAGGCGGGCGCCTCTAAGAATGCGAGCATACGGCACCCGGCTCTCCGCTACGCGCACAAGGCGTTGGTTCACATGTTCTATAACAAAGTGGAGATCGACACGGTTACAACGGAGGAAATGGAATTATTGGGGCTCGGTTTAAAGCCCATTCTCCCCACTCTCCGCAATGGGAAAGAGTTCGAAGGTCCGGAGAGATTTTCTTGTCTCGCGACACTCTTGGTGAGGCACTTGTTTGCTTACCGGAACTGGGCTTGGAAGACAAAGGCGAAAAAGGCCGCCATATGCATTGGATGGATTATCACGCCTATTCTGATGGCGGAAGGTGTCAAACTCTCGGTTAGCGCAAACGAGTGGAATTTTTTAGCAAAGATTTTAGGTTTCGTGTATAGAATAACAAAAAAAAAAGTGCGACCGTATTAATCTTGGAGACGTATGAAAGATTAGTTGATTTTGGTTGCAATTCAAGGAGCATTCATGAAGTTGTATAAATCCGATTGTGTTGAACTTGTAGTAAGTTACCTAAAAATCTTATAATAAAATTGTTTCGAAGAATCCTTTGTCTCAAGTATAGTCAACTTCTAAATCTTTAGGTTCTTGCGTTTTCACATTAGCTCTAATTATATTTAGGTAAATTGCCAACCTATACATTAGACATATATAATTACAAGAGAAACCATATCTCCCAATAAATTAAATTCAAATCGATCTCGTTTTTCATAATCTCTAAGATCTCCTACAAGATAGTTTTCAAATCTCTATATAAACCATGTTTCCGAACCCCAAAATCATAACATAACAAAGCTTGATAGTAGCTGTTACCAACAAAGAAAGATGAAAGGCATTAGCTATTTTCGATACCTAATAATCTTAGCAGCCCTTGTAGGAGTTCTTGTTCTTCAGTCGAAGGCTCAAGACAGTCCACAAGACTATGTAAGGGTTCACAACGAGGCGCGAGCCTCGGTAGGCCTAGGCCCCGTACAGTGGGACGAAAGGGTTGCAGCCTTCGCTCAGAGCTACGCAGACCAACGAAGAGGCGACTGCAATCTCATACACTCCGGTGGGCCTTACGGGGAGAACTTAGCCAAGAGTAGCGGTGACTTATCCGGCATCAGAGCCGTGAACCTGTGGGTTGACGAGAAGGCCAACTACGACTATCCTTCGAACACGTGCAACGGAGAGTGCGGTCACTACACTCAGGTTGTTTGGAGAAACTCAGTGAAACTCGGATGTGGCAAAGTAAGGTGTAACAATGGTGGAACCATCATCGTTTGCAACTATGATCCTCCGGGGAATTATGTGAATGAGAAGCCTTACTAATGAGTGTCTATATAAACAAAAAAAAAACACGTCCAATATATATATTATCCATAAAGAGCATCGTATGCATGATGTGTATCAATATTTATTATATAATACTAATGAGATTACTAGTATACTATATTATCCATTTAAAAGCTATAATCAAATATAAACATATATATATAGGCCTCTCTCATTCGTTACATATCGTGGTGGAACAGATTGTACGGTCCCTAAGTGTACCATCTCGGTCATAACAAGAAGCGCTATCTGTTAGTTTCTAGTCATATCATGACGTTTTATTTTGTAAGCTTTGTAAACTTTGTTCTCCCGGTTTAGACAATTACCAAACAAGTCTTATTTTAAATAAATGTATCGTTAAAAAAAAGATACTCCCTCTGTTTTAAAAAGAATATTATTTTGACAATTTTCACACAAATTAAGAAAACTAATAAAAATTCTATTTTACCCTTTATTAATACACTAAAAAAAAGTCTCTTTCTAATTAATATATTAAAACATTAGGGTTAAAACTGGATTTTTAATAAAAAAATTGCATTGAAAGTACAAAGTGACAGTCTTAATGTAACAAAACAAAAATGCTAAAATGACATTCTTTTTGAAACGGAGGGAGTATATAATTTTGCTATCATAAAAAAATATCTTACATTTGTATCGCAAAAATGTGTGTAACTAGCTCTTTCGAACCGTATATGAAGTATGCGATCAGTTCTCATGCAACTCTTTGAAGTCAAGACCCCCATATAAAACCAAATGTTATTGAATGACTGGTTATCATTTGTTGAGGAATTATTTTGTTGGTCTATACGTGGGATCAATTCCCTTTAAATGTAGAATTATCTAATTACCTTGTTGGTCTATACATGGGATCAAGTCCCCTTAAACTTAAAATTATCTAATTAATTATTTATATTTGATCAATCGAAATCGAAATGTGCCATCATTATCGCACAACCCCAATGGGTTTCTTAGAGTTTTTTAATAACTAAAATTAATATAAAATATTGAATAGCTATGAGATTCATCAGAACCGTCTCCTAATTTAGAGACCATCTCCAAAAGGAATTCTTAGAATAGAGTTCTTAAGGTTGTATGTATATAAAATAATAATTAAATATTAGAGGGGTTCTTAAAAGAGGAGAGAGGATATCTAAAGTTGCTTATTTAAGAACATCTCTCTCCTCTTTTAAGAACCATTCTCTCATCTTTGAACATGATTTTATTTTATATTATATTTTAAGAATCCCTATACTAATTTTAATAACTCTATTGTTGGAGATGCTCTAAAAGACTGTCTCTTACGCTGACCCTACCATTTTAATACTAACCAAATAGCTAAGAGACTCATTTGGGATTATGCGATAATGATGGCAATGCATTAGACTAATTAGAAAACTCAGAAAGTAGACTATTCGACATACTCATTTATCTTTCGAACACGGATGTAGTGAAGAGAGAAGCGGTGCATGTGCACCACCCAATGTTTTTATAAATTAATGTAATTTTTATCTAATTTAATTGTGCATCAACTAAATTTTGATATTGTGCCCCATTCTTTTGATTTGTTCGATTAACTTGTTAACAAAATCTACATAAAAGTAAAATAAGATGAACCCATTTAACAAAAATAATAAAATCAACTTAAAGAATAAAGTTTACTTATGTTTTCTAAGGTTTTTTTCATCAAAACCTCTAAATTTTTTATTTAGTAGTATTTTTTTAAAGTATTTTTTTGAACATTAAATTATTTATTTAATGTAGGGTTAATTGAGTGAATATTAAGGGTTGACCAAAAAATCAGAATTTGATTTGGAAATTAGGTGAGGACACTACAAGAAAACATCCCGATTTCCGACCACATTTCCGACCAATTTAAAATGGTCGGGAATTTCCGACCATTTTCCGACGACATTCCGATTAAAACAAACCGGTCGGAAATTGGTCGGTAATTCCCGACCATTTTAAATTGGTCGGAAATCCCGACCGATTTCCGACGTATTCGAGACCGACTAAAAATCGTCAGAAATTGGTCGGTATTACGGAGAATTTTCCGACTATTTTCCGACGAGATATATACGTTAATATACCCGTTGCATTAGCCGTTTGTAGCCGTTGGCGAATATCAGTATGGTCGGAAATTGGTCAGAAATTTAATCCAATTTCCGACCAATTTCCGACCAGTAAGGAATCCGACTAAATTCCGACGAAATATATACGTTAATCTGCCCGTTGCACTAGCCGTTTCAGAGCCGTTTGAATTTTTAGAATGGTCGGAAATTGGTCGGAAATCCGCGGAAATTTTAATTATAAATACAACACCACCCTCATTCACAATTTACACCCAAAAAAAAA
>PKML01012989.1:417068-427933 GCA_002933935.1 Eutrema yunnanense | reverse complement strand
GCCTTATATTTGTCTATAGAGCCATCGATTTTTAGCTTAGTGGTGAAGACCCATTTACAACCTAAAGGTTTGCAACCTTGAGGTAGGTCTACCAACTCATAAGTATGATTTTGCATAATTGAGTTAATTTCACTGTTAGATGCTTCCTTTCAGAAAGGTGCATCAGGTGTAGACATCGCTTACATGAAGGTTCTTGGACCACTTTCCGCTAGGAATGCCATTATGAACTCAGAGCCAAATGTCTTCTCCTTACGAGCTCTCTTGCTTCGTCTAGGTTCAGCTACTTCTTCTTCAGCAGAAGTGCCTGAAGTGCTTGCCTCATTGCTAGCTTCTCGTTCGTCACGAGTTCATTTAGGATTTCCTCTATCCTTACATGGAAACACATTTTCGAAGAAGGATGCATTCCTTGACTCCATTATTGTGTTTACATGAATATCTGGTATATCTGATTTATGTACCAGAAATCGATATGCACTACCGTTGTGCGCATATCCGATGAAAATGCAATCTACCGTTTTAGGTCCAATGGTGACCTTTTTCGGAAGTGGTACTGCAACTTTTGCCAGGCACCCCCACACTTTCAGGTATACATACGAAGGTACATTACCTTTCCAAAGTTCATAAGGAGATTTTCCTGTGACTTTGTGTGGAATTTTGTTCAGGATATAATTTGAGGTAAGCAGAGCTTCCCCCCACATGTTCTGGGCTAACCCAGATTCCTGCAACATTGCATTCATCATTTCCTTGAGAGTTCTTTTTTTTCTTTCAGCAACTCCATTGGATTCGGGTGAATAGGGGGCAGTTGTTTGATGAATAATGTCATGTGCTCTACAAAATGCATCAAATGGTTCACTGTATTCACCACCCCTATCACTTCTGACCTTTTTTATGGTCTTGCCGAGTTGGTTTTCAACTTCCAGCTTGTATTCTTTGAATTTGTCCAAGGCTTCATCTTTACTTCGCAGTAGAAAGATATAACAATATCTCGTACAATCATCTATGAATGTCACGAAATATTTCTTGCCTCCTCTAGTTTGAATATATTTTAAATCACATAAGTCTGTGTGAATTAAATCTAGAGGTTCTGTTGTTCTTTGAACGCTGGGTGATGGCGTTTTAGTGAGTTTTGCTTGGACACAAACTTCACATTTGTCTTTGCTTAATTTGCATTTAGGAATCATGTTCATGTTCATTAATCTACACATAGACTTATAATTAACATGTCCTAATCTTTCATGCCAAATATTAAAAGACTCAGCGAGATAAGCAATTGATTTCTTATCATTAATCTTAGGGTTCTTCGAGGTGGAAGCCTCGGTTACATTATCCTTTCGGATTACTGCTTCAACAGACATCTTAAACAGATTATCTCAAACAAACCCTTTACCCAAATACATCCCATTCTTTGTTAGGATTAGCTTATCACCTTCCAGCTTTACAGAGAATCCATGCTTACTTATAAGCGATCCAGAGATCAGATTCTTGCGCATATCTGGTACATGGACGACGTTGGTGAGAACCAGTTCCTGTCCAGAGGTGAGCTTCAGAACAACTTTCCCGTGACCAGCAATTGTCGACGAGGCAGAATTACCCATTAAGAGTTTTTCACCATCTTTGGTCTTTGTGTATGTGGAGAACATCTCTCGATCCATACAGATGTGTCTGGTTGCACCAGTATTGAACCACCAAGTTTTTGGATGGCTTTCGGCAACATTGGCCTCAGTGACCACAGCACACATGTCAGCTTCTGTCAAGTTGGCTTGAGCCTTCTTGCCACGACAATCGACGGATTTGTGTCCTTGCTTCCCACATAAGTTGCACAATCCTAAGAACCTTTGAGAAGTCTGACCATTCTGACCACTCATGTTCTTGAACTTTTGGAAGTTCTTTTGTGGCATCTTCCCTTTGCCTTTGTTAAGGCGACATTTGTTCTGCCACATGGGTTTTTGGTGTTCAACCATGTTAGCATTGTGTTCGCGAATTTTCACACCTACATTGACCTGTTGTTCCCGATTCGTAGACTCTACGCGGAGCTTCACAATCAGATCTTCAAGACTCATCTTCTTCTTCTTCAGCCTGAGGTAGTTCTTGAAGTCCGTCCAACCAGGAGGTAGCTTCTCAATGATGCAGCAACCTTGGTAGGTCTCACACAGCCGCATTCCCTCAGCATGGATGTCGTGTAGGAGCCTCTGCACCTCATCGACCTGTTCTATTAGTGGTCTTGAATCCACCATCTTGTACTGCTAGAATCTCGCCACAGTGAATTTCTGAGTACCAGAATCTTCAACGCGGTACTTCTTGTCTAACGAATCCCATAGATCCTTAGAGGTCTCAGCATTTTCGTACACCCCATACAGAGAGTCCGATAGGCTATTTTAAATGTAGCCCTTGCACAAGAAGTCAGCATGATCCCAAGCGTGGACACTCGCAAGCGCACGTGGGTCACTGTTATCCTCTGGGAGAACAGGTTTCACCTCACTGGTGTATTTCTGCAGATTCAATGTGGTCAGATAGAAGAACATCTTCCTTTTCCACATCTTGAATGATGTCCCATCAAACTTGGTTGGAGGAGCAACGTGATTCCCAGAAGGAACTTTCACCGTCTCGATCTGACTTGCAGTCGTCTCAACCTTCTCACCGGTTTTCTCCACCAATCCAGAGTTGTTATCCATCTCAGTTGTCATTCTGTTAAGACAAAGAAACAACTTTAGTTAGTATCGATATAAACTTTAAGAATCACAATTCTAATATCGAACTAAATCGCATTGGTGTCGATCGATACTAAATCGCATTGGTGTCGATCGATACTCCTTGGTATCGATCGATACACATCCAATGTCTATCGATGCACCCATATGGTGTCGATCGATGCTCTTGTGTATCGATCGATGCAAGTGAATTATACAGGATCGACCGATGAACCACAGTGTCGATCGATGCTCGATGCACATATTGTGTCAATCGATGCATCATGGTGTCGATCGATACACGCTTAATGTCGATCGATATACCCTGGGTTCCGATCGATGCTCGATGCACATACTGTATCATTCGAAGCATCATGGTGTCGATCGATACACGATAAGTGTCGATCGATACACCCTGGGTGTCGATTGATACAAGTGAATTTCACAGGATCGATCAGAGCACCACAGTGTCGATCGATACCTGTGTCTTATACACAGTATCGATCGACATAGACCCAACTTGGTCGATGCAAAGTATCGATCGATACACTGAGGTGTCGACCGATACAACTGTTTGCATAGTATCGATCGATACACTTGAGTGTCGACCGATACAATTTAGTCCAGTATCTACCGATACCATAGGGTGTCGATCGATACTCACAAGGCTTCGATCTCAATCGAACCTATCAAGAACATTATTTGTGTTCGTTGATTCTACCGTTCATTAATCGCAATTAACGACGGTTTTTAGAAGATGTTTAAAGCAGATCTGCTTCTACTACACGTTTCAAGTTGCTAAACAGCTTTTTGATAACGTTTGAGTATCACTAGCAGAAGAACATCTTCTTAAAAAATAGAGTAGATGAAGATTGCCTCTACTACACGTTTCAAGTTGCTAAAAAGCTTTTTGATAACGTTTGAGTATCATCAGCAGTAGAAGAATCGTTTAAAAAAAACCGTTTGAAAACGTTTATTTACTCGTGATTAAAGATCCAATTGAAGTAATAAAACAGAAATTGGATCTTCTTAGAGTTAAGATTGTAGGACCAAAATTTACACTACGGACAGGAAAGATTTAATCACGATGATATATAAATAAACAGTTAAGGAACAGACGATTCATAAACGATAAAGCAATAATAAATCTAAGGAGGCGAGATGAATCTCTTTACTTAACTCTAAGAATCTCCCGTAGTGCGACGGGTTTTAATAGATCCATGAGTCCCATGATACAACCAAAGTAATCTGTATCATCTACACTTGATATCAGATCTATCGAACATTAAACTACGATACTCTCGAATAGAAACTTACTCTCTAGACAGAAGGAAATTGAAGAAAGTATTGCTAGAACTTTTAGAATGTGTTTATTGTATATCAGAGGATGATTTTTTAGGTGAAAATCGTTTTGTATATATAGGAGAGAGGCTAGGGCTTTTCCCTGACAGAAAAGGAATATTTCCAGAATATTCTAGGCGGCTGCGATTTTTAGGTCGGCCTGTTCAGTATCGATCGATACCAAGGGGTATCGATCGATACCTCAAAAGGTCCACGAGCCCAACAAGGCCCAAAATGCGAACGTCGCACGTATGGTCTTTTCTTCTCTCATGTTGTTCATTCATGACACAACTATTCATTTCTCGGTTAATGAAAACATTTCATTAGAAAGAGCTTAACTCATTTCTTTTCACACTTACACAATTTTATCAAGCCCTCGAGCTTTGACAAAAAATTAGTTCCAACATACAAATCTCACAAATATGAAATTGAAAGATAAATATGTTGAGAATTAGCTAGAATCGAAACTAGAACAAAGTCGAATGAATAATATCTGTTTTTTTTTTTTTTTTGTACTCCAAACACACAGAAGACGTCGTCACAGATTGGAGGTCTTGAATGCCATTGAAGATACTATTCAAGCTCAAAAACAACATGGGAGTTCAGAAATAGCTGATGTGGTTCAATGGCGACACCAAGGGGATAAATTCAAGCCCAGATTCAACTCCAAACAAACCTAGAATCAGATTCGTGTGGCACAGCCGATATGTGAATGGTACAAGGGTATTTGATTTTCTTATGCAACGCCAAAGTACTCGTTTCTTAGCTGGCTTTCAACGCACAACAGGCTCTCCACTGGTGACAGAGCTCTAACTTGGAACATTGGAGCATCTGGATCTTGTATATTCTGCGACAATATGGAAACAAGGAACCACGTATTCTTTAGCTGCAAATATTCAGAGGAAATCTGGAGAGGTCTCACCCGAAATCTGCTTGAGGGGAAATACACAACAGATTGGCAACATCTTATTCTGCTTCTCACGGATACAAGTTTATCGCCAATCAAGCTCTTTCTTCTCAGATACACGTTCCAAGCTGCAATACACTCGATTTGGAGGGAGAGAAATGGAAGGCGCCATGGCGAACCTCATACACTCTCGAAACGTCTTCTCCTCTGCCTCGACAAGCAAGTGCGCAATCTACTAACCTCGATCCGACGATTAGGCGACACAAGATATGAAGAAGGGATGCAAATTTGGATTGACACTAGATAATTTTCTATTTTTTAGTTTAATTTTTTTATGAAACTCTCAAAAACTCAAAAGAAGAAGCATTGATTGTAACAAAGGTTTTTGGTTGAATAAATTTTACATTCAATTCAAAAAAAATATCTGTTTTTGGGTTTTTTTATTATCGTGTGAATTTAAGATTGTGGCAATAAAAACAAATATGAGTAAAGCATATGATAGGGTGGAATGGAGTTTTTTGGAAGCTCTAATGTTTAAAATGGGTTTCGATGAGAAGTGGGTTTCATGGATTCGATGGTGCATGTCTTCGGTCTCATACCAAGTCCTCCTGAATGGAGAGCCGAAAGGGAATATAAGCCCATCTCGCGGTCTTCGCCACGGATAACCCCTTTCACCCTTCCTATTTACCATCTTCTGTTTGCGGATGATAGCCTTTTTTTTTGTAAAGCGGATGTCCTGAAATGTGCAGAGTTGATGAAGATCATATTTTGCTATGGAAGAGCTTCGGGACAACAGCTAAACGTCTCAAAATCGTCCATCCTCTTTGGAGTTAAAGTGGCCCTTGACGTCAAGACTGAACTTAAGAAGACGCTAAGTATTTCGGAGGAAGGAGGTATGGGTATGTATCTGAGCCTCCCCGAGAGAATATTTGGTTTGAAGAAACAGGCTTTCGCCTTCATCCAAGAGCGTCTGAATAGCCGAATTAACTCCTGGTCCGCAAAGTTCCTCTTAAAAGGAGGAAATGAAGTCCTTATCAAGTCGGTTGCTCAAGCTCTTCCGACCTATGTTATGTCATGCTTCCTTCTACCCCAGGAGATTATTAATAAACTCAAAGGCGCTATCTCAAAATTCTGATGGAGTACAAAGCAAAATAATCGGGGCCTGCATTGGATAGCATGAGACAAAATATGTTTCCCCATTGATAAAGGCGGTCTGGGCTTTCGTGATCTCAAGAACTTTAATCTCGCACTCCTTGCGAAGCAATTATGGCGTCTTATCCAATTTTCGTCATCGCTCCTCGCCCGAGTTCTAAAAGGAAGATATTTTCGTTACTCAACCCCAATGGAAGTGGGTAAAGAAAATTCCCCATCTTCTGGGTAGCGTAGCATAATGGCGTCTCGTAGTCTCCTCCAAGTTGGCTTAAAGAAATCGATAGGATCGTGTTTTAATATGAGAGTATGGCATGACCATTGGATTCCCGTAATCCCATCTAGACCAACCTCAGATAATTGTGTCTTCCGAGACCTGCATATCTACGTTGGACACCTGATCGATCAAAACACCAAGCAATGGAAACTGGAGTCTTTTCAGAACCTAATTACCTATGAAGATATCCCGTTAATATGGAGTATTAAGCCAAACCGAGGCTACAAGGCGGATGTCTTTTGCTGGAATTATACAAAGTCTGACGCTATTCGGTAAAATCATGCTATGCACTCGTTATTCATCTGAAGGAGGATGAAGGTCCACAACAGATCCTCGAACCTAGTATCACATCCCTTAAAAGCAAAGTCTGTACATTGACAACACCAAGAAAGATCCAACATTTCATGTAGCAGGCAGTTTCGGGGTGTGTTGTAACAACCTGGTAGATCGTCACTGCAGACCTGGGCACTTTCAGGGATTCCATCTAGTTCGGGCCTTTTTCCGAGTGAATCTCTATACATGAACTTTGATTATCTCCTTTGGCGTGCAAAGGAAGGAGGTGCAATGGAAAAACATCTAGAGGCGTTCCCGTGGATAATTTGGTATATTTGGAAGGCCATGAATGAAAAAGCCTTTAATGGCAAGGATGTCTCTCCCATTGATACCCTTCAACTTGCTATCTATGAAGTAGAGAATTGGAAAGTTGCACAGGTGGTTTCACAAATAGGGGGAAAAAGCGTTAATCCACCGGGCTCGCCCCAAGGAGTAGAGAGAAGCAGACCAAGACCTCGTTGTAAAATAGATGCCTCATGGGCATCCGAAGGTGACTTGTTTGGCGGGTGGTTGTGTAATAGAGCTAGTGAACGGACGAAGAACTTTTGGCGGCTTTGCGAAGGAAAGAACTTTATCCACCCTTCATGCTGAATTTAATACTTTATTATGGCCATGAAGACCGTCCTGCTGCTAAGAGAACTAGCGATGACTTTTGAATCCGATTGCCTACAGATAGTTAAGGTGATCAATGAAGAGGAATAATGGCCAACGTTGGCCTCGGAAATTGATGACTTCAATCATTTACGTTCTACTTTTGTTCTTTTAGATATTTCCATTATTCCTCGTATTTTCAATGTTTGCGCCGACTCCCTTGCAAAAGGGGCTCGAGCCCGAGGTATTGTCTTTTCCCATATAGACTCTTTGATTCCGATCTGGATGACCTCCGAGGTCACCCTACTCGAATCATCGTAATAATATATTGAGATTTTGACTTCAAAAAAGAAAGAATAATACAAACCCTTAACACTCATATTTATATTAATATCCCAAAAACAAATTCCAATAGGATTTGTAAAAGTAAAATTTCCTACCCATGATAGGATACCGTACCTTAAACCCTAAACCCTAATTGTAAAAGGAAAATTTTCTAAACCTTCAACCGTAAACCCCCCCCCCCCCAAACATGTTCGCGTCTGGCCCATGACTTTACACATTGCTTGTTCAACAAGGCTCCCATAGGAGTTCATAACATATTTAAGTCACTTAGAAACAACAATCTCCATCTTGACGAAAAATCTCTTTAGACATCATCTTCAGACTCTTGATCGTTTCTTAGGGGAATTTCCTCTTCCTCTACCACCGGCAGACATGGAAAAAATCCAAGCAATGCTTGAACTTCTCCACAATAACAAGTATGGTCAATATATCAACTACAATTTCTGACGTATGCACCTTGTCTAGTAGGATTTCCCCTAAAGCAGATAACTCTATGATATTATGAAATCTCACATGAATGTGCTTTATCCGTGCATGATACACCTACTTCTTAGCTAGAAAAAAATGCATTATGTCTATTAAATTATAGTTGAACTCCACCTTGATCAACACCCAACTCTGCTACAAGTCTTCTAACCCATAATGGTTCCCCCATTTCCATGTACTCAACTTATGTGGTAGACATTGCAACAAAAAATTGCATCACATATTTCCAACATATATGTCCTCCTGCAAGGGTAAATGCATGTCTTGTAGTAGACTTTATGTTGTCTAGATCACCTGCATAATCTCAATCAATCTATCCCACAAATGAATCACACTCGTGACCTCCATGCATAAGCCCAAAGTTAATTGTACCCTTCAAATACATGAAAATCCAATTTACTGAATTCCAGTTATCTCTCACAGGTTTAGTGATATAATTGCATTTTTACCTCCTTTTACATTCGATTTATGAGCATTTTAATAAGTGTTTCACTCAGTTTTCAAGGTTTTTATTATGATTTTAGGATATATGTAGTGTCAAGACTATTTTCAGGTTATCATGCAAAAATAATGCAAATTGGAGTAAAACCCGTTTTTGGACAGATTTGGACTATCATAAGTTCGACATCTGATGAATACCTTCCCACCATCTGATCAAGCTCAATTTTGGACATAAGACTGAGTGTTCAACCACATTTCACATCCAGGTGGTTTAAGGACGATCCAACAGTTCAATCTCAAGAGCCATGAAGTTTACTGAAGTCCTCTCAGGCTCTCTCAAAGAATAAACAAGTGCAGAAGCCAACAAGCACGAAGCCACTCTGGCCGCATCGAAAGAGGTCGCGCCCGCGGCCAGGAGCACCCGTCACGCGGCCGACTCTTTTATCCCGGTCCAACCCCGTTCGCAAGCCCATTTCAAAACCGATGTCTTTTCGCCTAAGGGGACCCTAGACACATCAAGAAGAGTTGCAGACCAATAATTATGTTGCTTTAGGTCTCTTATTTGACATGCCTCCAATAGATACAAAATTCATAGCCACCAAAATTTTTAGTTCTTTTGTTCTTTGTTCTTAGTTTAGGGAGATAGAGATTCTCTTTTGAACCTTTTTTGTTTATACTTTGATTTATGATTATGCATTATTTCATCTCGTTTTTGCTTTGCTTAATCATGTCTAAGTAGTTTATTAGTTAGGTTTAAAGGGTTCATCAAAAGGTATTTCATGATTGAATATGATAAGTGGCAATCTTAACATAGCTCGTTTTTAGAAGTTTTTTCGATCTAGGTTTGTTTGTATTGCATGGAGCTAGTGTCATGAACTAGAAATTGATCTTAGGAAGATAAAACCACAAAAGTGCTGAATTTATTAACTTTAACTAGCCTAGATGAGCAATTACAATATAATATACGAAAGCATTGTTTTAGAGCTTTGTGAACGTAAACGAACTTGATCTAATTGCGTGTTTGATTTTGTGGCTACCAACGAAAGTTGAGTAGTTAAGTTGTTATACATAGGTAGTCGATGCTACGAAAGTAGATTGTCTATTCATCCGTGTTTACTGTTTAGGGAACTTGAGCTAAAATCGATATGCTTATGTTAATTTTTTTTGTTTGAATCAATCTAAACCCATGTGATATCCCTAAAGACCCAACGCTTATTTATTATAGATGACATTCGTTTTTATTTTCCTTTATCTTGCTACCTACAAATCGTGACACACTCTCCAAAATCCCTTTGTCTTAGATCACCTCTAACCTGCTTTAGACTTTTGCAGACATGCGTAGATGATCTATGGTTCGACCCCTTAGTCCTACAACGCACATCATTGCACTTGCAGACACCTAGGGTCTACAAATTAAAAACCTGACAACAAACTCAACATTTGAAGCACATAAATTAGACATGTACTTACTGATTTGACTAACGGCTTGTGCCAAATCTAGTATAGTGCACACTATATCATACATCAAACACCCAACTGCACTAGCGTAAGGAACTTGTGCCATAACTCTGATCTCTTCATCAGACTTATGACATTTCAACGCTGAAAGTCTAATGTTCGTCACCAAAGGTGATGGGTCGGCAACTTAGTCCACAACATATTCAGCAGCTTCAAAAGATTCAGAAGATGAAAGGATTTCAAGATCTGAACATCCTCCTCATCTTAAGGTTCTGAAGAGCTCTGTTCTTACGAACAAGAATCAAAACAATAAAATAGTGAAGTTCGATGTCCTTGAGAATGAAGATGATGATTTTATTGATGACAATAATGCGCCAATTAAGATGGGTCAGCAACTGAGTCCACAACATATTCAGCAGCTTCAAATGATTCAAAAACCGAAAGGGTTTCAAGATCTAAAGCTTCCTCGTCATCTTAAGGATATGAATGGCTATGTTCCTACAAACAAGAATCAAAACCATAAAACAGTGAAGTTCGATGTCCCTTAGGATGATGATGGTGATTTGATTTATGACAGTAATGCGCCAATGGTTGGTCAGCAACTGAGTCCATAACATATTCATAAGATGAAAGGGTTTCAAGATCTGAAACTTCCTCCTCATCTTAAGGATTTGAAGAGCTTTGCTCCTGCAAACAAGAATCAAAACCATAAAGGAGTGAAGTTCAATGTCCTTGAGGATGATGATTCAGCCACAGAGTCCACAACATATCCACCAGTTTCAAAGATTCAGAAGATGAAGGTTTCAAGATCTGAAGGTTCTTCTTCATCTTAAGGATTTGAAGGGCTATG
>PKML01012989.1:379862-397004 GCA_002933935.1 Eutrema yunnanense | reverse complement strand
GCCTCGGTATCGACCGATACTAGGTAGTATCGATCGATACTGACGGGCTTAGTCGAAACTCGACAGCTACAATCTAATGGTGAAATTGGATCCCCGGCAACGGCGCCAAAATTGATCTGCTCAATTTAATACCCTAACAGTACTAAAACAGTAGTTGTAGTCTAGCTAGGGGTCGAACACAAGGATCCACAGAAATCACTCAATAAATTATTAGAATAAAGCTAAGCTAAACAATTCAGGTTAAGCAGAAAACAGGAAGCAGTAAACGATTTGTATTCAATGGGAAAAAGATAGGTTCAGGGATATTTCTCAGGAAATCAATGAATGCAAATAAACTAACTAATCAGGGTTCAGGTTAAGCACGATTCTAGAACTCAAATCACTAATGCAAAGTTAACCAACTGTCGTTGCGAAAACTATCTAAATCTAAACTTAAGAATCCTAAATTTCTTTGCAAATCCCTAAGAATAAATCAACCTTAATTTCAAGTTTGATATGTTCACAAATCAATTAAACCAAATTTCTTTGCGAATAATCAATGTGCTCACCCTAGTTCTATCAGGTAATTAATTGCACTGTCGTGCCTAATCAATTATCCTAAGATCTAAGTTCTAGGTGATCAATCTAGAATTAGCTATGAGAACAACCTAAGGTGAATAACTAATTCAGATTATGAACCCTAAATAACTAATCAACCTAGCATTCAAAGAAATCCCTAATGAGAATCCCCAAACCTAACAAGAGATCTACTCAGACATGGAGATTAAATTAATAAACATGTTCGAATAAAATACTCTATATAAAATCACAAAGATAAACAAGGTTTGAGATCTGATCTCGGACGAAGGGAAATCAGACTTGTATCTCTCACCAAAATCTCTCTTAAACTCTGGTAAAATAAAGCATAGCCTAGACAAGTGGCTGTAAAATCCTATTTATAACATAAATCACGAGTTGGGGTCTTCTTGTAATTATCAGAGACTTCTGGGCACTTTTGTAATTCTTCAAGTTTTGGAAAACTCGCGGGTCGTGTCTTGCTGCTGTGGGTATCGATCGATACCAGGGGGTATCGATCGATACTGGCCGTGAAAACAGGTACTCAGCAACACGATCTTTAGCTCTGCTCTAAACTGCTCCAGAAAGCTCCAATACTTCCAATAATCCTCCTAACGTGATACTAGAAACAAGGTAAAAACACTACAAAATACTAGAAAAGACTCTATAAAAGGACTTATATCATGGCCTAAACAAGGTAAAAACCATGATATATCACCGACATTAGTGCAATATTTGTAACCAAATCTGTCGGGATCGAGTGAAGCGCGAGAGCCCTTGCGGTCTCGGGAGAATTGCATCAAGTCGAACCAGCTTCCATGGAGTGTGATATGCTCATATATTGCATGTTTTAGCATGCATTTCACTTAGAGTTTTGTGTCATTTACATGCATAACCATGGTTTTGACTTGCATTTAGGTCTCATTTAGAGATTAGGACACTTGCATTAGGTCTAATGCATTCTTGCATGTTTTGGAGTATTTTCTAGGTAATTAGAGGCAATTGGGCATATTTGGAGGGTTGGACCAAAGTGGAGTGCAAAGTCCATCCTAGACGCCAGAAAGATGTGGCTGGACAGAGACCTTCCGATCCGAATCGGCTTGGATGACCTTCATAAGAGTTGTAGAGGGGTGAGTTAGCTGTCCATGGGAAGTTGACTCAAGCCATTCGGACTAGTGGTTCGAGAGTTACCACGGTTTGAGTGGAGACATATCCGCCGGGTGAAGAAACTAGTGCCTTGTACCGGCCAACCACACCGCGAGCCTTCCATCCGGTACAATCCATGCGGTCCCAGCACAGGAATCTCAACCGGCCCAAAGACGAATCCTCAACCGGCCAGAAGCCACACGGTCCAACACAGCAGCATTCACTCATCCAAGTTACAGCATTAGCCAAAGTGACTCAAAGATCAGGCCAAATGAAGACCTTCCCGTGCCCAGTTTAATCTGACATCTTGATAAAAGTCATAAAAAAGCGAGCTGAATTTCGTTTAGTGGTCGTTTCATGTCATTCAGGTCAGCCGTTCAAGATATATGGCAAATATAGCAAGAACACGTCTGTCTGGCATCCAAACGAGTTCTGCTGCAAATATGACTTCTGAAAGATCAAGCCGGAATAAGGGTCTCTGATGGGATTTAGCTTCGGAGGTCTTCAACAAAGCTGTAGCCCAGTGAGTTATCATTCCACAAGAGGTGGTTTGAGGCCATTTGGACATTTATTCTAGGATATATCACGGTTTTACCCACTTTTAACTGGGTCAATACCCGGTTTGTCCCGGGTTTACCCGGCCCGCCCAGCTTTTTATAAATTGCAAAAAGACCCAAATTTCATTGTAAGCCTTTTTCCCTAAATTTTCCTCAGGCAAAAACCTCTCTTTTATTTTGTTCTTGGATTTTTGGAAGAGACCCTTTTGATTTTAATGCAATTTTGAGTTTAATTATTCTCTCATCTATCTTATCTTTCTTTTATTTCAATCATTTAATCATCTAACCATGAGATTTAACATGTTCTTCATGGAACTTGTTCGGTTCTTTATGGTTAGTGAGTAGTTTCCTAGGATCTTGGGATGAGGTTGATTTAGGGTGATCTATTAGATGGTTTATGATGTTAGGGCTTAGATTATTATGTTTCCTTTCTTCCTAAGTGATCTTAATGCAAAATTGGGCTTGAGAGAGTCAATCTAGATCATAGGAAATTTCATGCACACCAAGTGTTCGATGAAATTCCCCTAGAAGCTTAGGAAGAGATAAACATTCTTAACCTATGGGAATAGTTGCTTAAGGTGTTTATTGGTTGATTTGAATGATGATCTTAATGCTTGCTAATCATTTTATCACAAATGGGAATTTGTTCTTGATTTAGTGATTAGCAAACTTGAGCTAAAATCGATATGCTTATGTTAATTTTTTTTGTTTGAATCAATCTAAACCCATGTGATATCCCTAAAGACCCAACGCTTATTTATTATAGTTGACATTCGTTTTTATTTTCCTTTATCTTGCTACCTACAAATCGTGACACACTCTCCAAAATCCCTTTGTCTTAGATCAGCTCTAACCTGCTTTAGAATTTTGCAGACATGCGTAGATTATCTTTGGTTCGACCCCTTAGTCCCACAACGCACATCAGTGCACTTGCAGACACCTAGGGTCTACAAATTGACAACCTGACAGCAAACTCAACATTTGAAGCACATAAATTAGACATGTACTTGCTGATTTGACTAACAGCTTGTGCCAAATCTAGTATAGTGCACACTATATCATACATCAAACACCCAACTGCACTAGCGTAAGGAACTTGTGCCATAACTCTGATCTCTTCATCAGACTTATGACATTTCAACGCTGAAAGTCTAATGTTCGTCACCAAAGGTGATGGGTCGGCAACTTAGTCCACAACATATTCAGCAGCTTCAAAAGATTCAGAAGATGAAAGGATTTCAAGATCTGAACATCCTCCTCATCTTAAGGTTCTGAAGAGCTCTGTTCTTACGAACAAGAATCAAAACAATAAAATAGTGAAGTTCGATGTCCTTGAGAATGAAGATGATGATTTTATTGATGACAATAATGCGCCAATTAAGATGGGTCAGCAACTGAGTCCACAACATATTCAGCAGCTTCAAATGATTCAAAAACCGAAAGGGTTTCAAGATCTAAAGCTTCCTCGTCATCTTAAGGATATGAATGGCTATGTTCCTACAAACAAGAATCAAAACCATAAAACAGTGAAGTTCGATGTCCCTTAGGATGATGATGGTGATTTGATTTATGACAGTAATGCGCCAATGGTTGGTCAGCAACTGAGTCCATAACATATTCATAAGATGAAAGGGTTTCAAGATCTGAAACTTCCTCCTCATCTTAAGGATTTGAAGAGCTTTGCTCCTGCAAACAAGAATCAAAACCATAAAGGAGTGAAGTTCAATGTCCTTGAGGATGATGATTCAGCCACAGAGTCCACAACATATCCACCAGTTTCAAAGATTCAGAAGATGAAGGTTTCAAGATCTGAAGGTTCTTCTTCATCTTAAGGATTTGAAGGGCTATGCTCTTGGGAACAAGAATCAAAAACAGAAAGGAGTGAAGTTTGATAACCTGAGGATAATGATGATGATTTTATTGATGACAATAATGCGTCAAAGATGGGTCAACCACTAAGTCTACAACAGATTCAACAGGTTCAACATATTAAGAAAATGAATGGGAATCAAGATCTGAAGCTTCATCGTCAGTTTAAGGATTTGAAGTGCGTTGCTCCTGCGAACAAGAATCAAAACCTCCCTGAGGATAGTGATGATGATTTATTGATGAAGAATTCGATGATGAGTTTAGTGATGATGATGACGACGAGTTGATGATGATGAGTTTGATGATCTCCCCCTCCCCCGTCAAATAAGATGAAGCCTAACATGATAATGTGTAACGCTCAATAGATGATGATGAACCCTCAAAAGAACGCTAATCTTGGCGGTGACCGAGGTGAAAATGACGATAAGGGTATTCTCGATGGTGGTAGCGGTGCCAGCGAAAAAGGTTGTCCTGGTGGCCGCAGCGGTCAGAATCAAAACTAAGAAGGACCGCATATCAGTCCATAACATATTTAAGTCACTTAGAAACAAAAAAAAAGACAATGCAAATTTCTCCATATCTGCATTGGCATGCATTCGAGAACACTAAAAGCTTAATGTGTTTTTTAAGCAAACTGCATCTCTTCAAAGTCCAAGTATATACCAATATTAGATAAAAGTAAAACCTTTGTCTACTTTTGGCGGCTGTCTCTCACATCTTCTTTTGGTTGCCGATGATGCCCAGGCTACGGATGTTTCTCCGTATGCTCATGGTCTGGTTCTTGTGTTACGTGGGTTAAATCCAAAACTGAACTAGAGCCAGTACTCATAACGATTCTTCTTTCAACGCTTCACCAATAATCGATTGATTTGTAATTTATCAATCTAATGTAGGATAAGGCATATATTGTTTTCCCTACATGTTAGCTGTAATTAGTATTTGTTTTTTTGTTTTGTTTAGTTAAGCATAGTTAGATTAAGAGAGTTTGATTGTACCGCCGAGCCGAAGTGATTCCAGTCATGACTGTTGATGAGGTGAAATAGTGCCGAGGCGTTGTATTGTAACGATTCAAAGAGTCAAGATAGCGTCGAGGCGAAATACTTCTTCAATTGCACCGAGGCGAAATACTCTGGTTTTGCTGAGGTATTTCTTCACCGAGGTGTGGCTTGCTCTTGCCGAGGCGATACGTTTCTTTTGGCGAGGCGTGGCATTCCTTTGCCAAAGTGATACATCTCTTTTCACCAAAGTGTGGCTTTCCTTTGCCGAAGCGATGCATTTATTTCGCCGAGGCGTGGCACTCCTTTGCCGATGCGAGATAATGTGTTGTTGAATTTGAAATCTCCGAGCCGTCTCTTGCTTTGGAGTGATAATGGTTAGTAGGTTTTGCTCAGAAATTTAATGTATCCGTTGTAGTAGCCGTTTTATAGCCATTTGAAATTTAAAATTCATCGGAAATCCCTCGGAAATTAGTCGGAAAATCGCTGAATATTTCTCTATAAATATTTTTCCCCCTCATTCACAACATTCACAACAAACACAAAGAAAAAAAAAATTACACAATGTCTGATTTTCGATCGTGGATGGACAAACCTCCGCGTGATCCCGCGACTAGGTGTGGAGGAGTTCATGAACTTTGCGTCAAACAATAGCATGACATCGGAATACGGTAATATGTATTGTCCTTGTACTAAATGTCGAAATCATAGATTAGTCTCTGTTAGGGAAGTAAGGAAACATTTATATAGGAATAGATTTATGCATGGTTACAAAATTTGGTATACACACAGAGAAACTCATTCAATGGTGCAATATTATGGTAATTATGGTAGCACATCAGATAGGTTTGGTAGTACTTCGGGTACTAGGTTAGAGGAACCAACACCGGAAGTAGATGTTAAAGCAGGTTACACTCAGATGGTGAATGATGTGTTTCGTGAAAACATATCATCGTATCATGTTAAAGACAGATTTCAACTTAGCCGAGGATTGTGTTGATGCGATAGCTAATTTTGTGAGAGATATCTTACATGAAGATAATATCTCACCGGCTTCATACTACGAGATTCAGAAGCTTGTTTCTGGTCTTGGATTACCGTATCAGATGATAGATATCTTCATCGACAACTTTATGATCTACTGGAAAAAAGGACGAAAACCGGTTGAAGTGTCGCTTTTGTCAAAAACCTCGGTATCAGGATACATGTGGCAGAGTACATGTTCCACATAAACGGATGTAATATTTACCCCTAGCAGATAGGTTGAAGAAGTTATATCAATCTGAGCGCACAGTAGAGCATATGAGATGGCATGCAGAACATAACTCAGATGGAGAGATTACGCATCCCTCATATGCAGAAGCATGGAAACATTTTCAAGAGGTTTATCCTAGTTTTGTGTGTGAGCCAAGGAACGTATACCTCAGGTTATCTATGGATGGATTCAACCCTTTTAGAAAGCTTGTGAGGCAATATTCGTTGTGGCCAGTAATCGTCACACCTTACAATTTGCCGCCAACTTTGTGCATGAAACGAGAGTTTTTGTTCCTCACGATCCTCGTCCCCGGTCTAGAGCATCCTAAGAGATCCCTTGATATTTTCTTACAGCCATTAATTTATGAGTTAAGAATATTGTGGAAAAATGGTGTTGAAGCGTTCAATGTTTCCCTGCAACATAATTTTATGATGCGTGCGGTACTTATGTGAACCATAAGTGATTTCACAGCATACGGTATGCTATCTGGATGGTCGACGCATGGAAGGCTGGTGTGTCTGTATTGTCAAGATAACACTGATGCGTTCCAATTGAAGAACGAACGTAAGATATCTTGATTCGATTGTCATCGATGATTTCTACCGCATGATCATCCATATCGTCGGAGCATAACATTGTTTACAAAGAACAAGTTTTTTTTTGATGGTCCACCTCTTGAGTTAGATGAGAATTATATTATGACTCAGTTGAGAGATTTTGGTGCTGATAGGACAGTTTCATGCGGGGGTAATGGGTATCCCGTTGACGGTAGTGGCGAGTACCACAATTAGCACAAGAAGAGTATTTTTTGGGATTTGCCATATTGGAAGGACCATTTGCTGCACCATAATCTAGATGTGATGCACATTGAAAATATTTTTTTTTCTCAACATCATGAACACTGTTCTAAATGTGTAAGGAAAGACTAAAGATAATTTGAAGGCCAGATTAAACTTGCCAGATATTTGTTCCCGTAATGAGTTGCATGTAATGGCGAACGGGAAATCACTGCCCCATGCTTTCCGGTTGGATGCGACTTCAAAGGAGGAGTTCTTCGATTGAATTACACTATGTCAAATTCCCAGACGGATACACATCTAACATTCGTAATTGTGTTTATAGTTCAGAAGGGAAGTTTTCTAGGATGAAGAGTCATGATTGTCATGTTGTCATGCATCACCTCCTTCCATTTTCATTTGAAGGTCTTCTTCCTATGAACGTCGCAGGTACATACATTTACACTACTACGTATGTTACCATTTTGAACTTACAATTTTGATCACGTAAATTATTAAATTTTGTATGTCTACTATATATGCAGGGATCAGTGCTTTCTTCCGGGATTTATGCACGAGATCACTTACTTCAGCCGGAATCCGAAATCTGGAGGAAAAGATACCATTTCTCCTTTGCAACCTCGAGAAAATATTTCCTCCTGCCTTTTTTGATGTTATGGAACATCTTCCTATTCATCTCCCTCGAGAAGCAACACTTGGTGGGCCGGTTCAATACCGATGGATGTACCCTTTTGAGCGGTATATGTTCCGAAAAATCTTGCTAGAGTCGAGGGTTCTATTGTCGCACAAAGCATTAATGAAGAAACTTCCAACTTTGCCGAATACTACTTTCCAGCGCAAGTCCAAATAAAAAGTAGACGCCCCGCACGACATGATGATGGAGGGATTAGAGCTAGTTATTATGACTATGTCCTCGATATATTTACTCAGATTGGACGACTAAGTGGAAAGAGCAAGGATCAGCGACTATTAGAGGAGGAGCAAAGGCACTTGCATATGTATATTCTGACAAACTGCGACGACGTTTTTGAATATGAGAGGTACCTAAATTTTTTTTTTTTATTAGTTAACAAATTAAGTTTACTAATGCTATTTTCTAATGCATTTGTTCATGCACATGATGTTCATGGCCCAAATACGCGATTGGTATCCATATTACACATAGGATGAGCTTGTTGTCGTCAAGCAAAATGACTTCGTTGATTGGTTGAAATATTATGTAAGTGTTAAATGATGTTTTATTATATAATTAAATTGTATAACTTCCTTATATAAACATTGTGTCGATTATTGATCCACATAGAATTTTTACTGGTTAGTCAGATGAATGCACAAGGGGAATCGTTTCCGACGTGGTTAGTTGAGATGGTGAAAGGCCCGACGTTTATTGCACAGTCTTATCCGATGTATTGCACCCGATGATATGCTTTTAAGGCTCATCGGGAAGGAAGCTCAAAGACAACTTGTAATTCTGGTATATCGTCTCAATCTGGAGAAGTTATCTACTACGGTGTCCTCCGCGAAATATTGGAGGTCCATTGTCCGGGAATGATCGACTTGAGGTGCATTGCGTTCTACTGCGATTGGTATAATCCAGTTGAAGGTGTACGTCAGGACGCATTTGGTTTTACATCGGTCCACTCTCGAAGGCGACTTCAGAAATACGATCCCTTTATTCTTGCTTCACAAGCGGATCAAGTTTCCTACATTCGATACTTTCGGGTTAGGAACAAGCAACACCCTTGGATTATTGTTACGTCTATACACCCAAAGGGAAGAGTTTATGGTGTTTTCGAGCACAACCATTTGCAGGAAAACGCAATTGGTAACTTAGGTTCGATCGAGCATTCTCTTGAAGTTGACCTCTTGGTTGATTTCACCATGGACGGGGATTACGAGGTATTTGAGGATTCTGAGGAAGAGATCGGTGAATTTGACGAGGATTCCGATTCAGCTATGTCAGATTATTCGTCGGACTCGGAGTAATTAATCATGTAATAAATTTTATATCTCTATGTATTTTTTATATATTTCGAAACAAAGTTAATTTTGGAGATTAAACGCATGTAGTTTTTCTTTTCACAAGTCATGTTGTTTCGAGTCTTTTATTTCATTGAGTCTAAGCTGATAGGACCATTATATGAGGTCCTCTTGCAGTCGTGTAATGTTTTTCACCTTTCGATGAAATAAAACCCTAGTTTTCACCTTTTGATGAAATAAAAATCTAGTATTTCCCGGCTAGAATGGAAATCCCGGGAAATATATCTATATCTGTCGGAAATCCCTCGAAAATTTCTGAGGGATTTCCGACGAATTAAGTTTAGCCGGGGGTATTCAGTTATGTCGGGGGAATGTCAATTTTAGACAGAGATTCTTAATCCGTCGAAAATCCCTCGGAAATTACTGAGTGATTTCCGACGGACTTTGAGATTTTATTGGTTTACACTCGAAAAAATGCTAAGTGTAAAAAATCAAAATATCAAGATCCGTCAAAAATTTCCGAGGAATTTCTTACGGATTATATTTGTCAAGATAATACCGTGTTGACTGGCCAATGAGAAAGCATGCAATTTCAAGCATACCGAGGGATTTCTGACAGATCCTGAAATTTACCCGTGATCGAATTTAAACCGCCAAACGAAAATTACTCAAAATCGAGGCAGTTAATTAAATTTGAATTCCGACGGATTTCCGAGGGAAAAAGTCTGTCGGAAACCTTTATAAATATCGAATCGACCTTCTTCTCTCTCATTTTCTTCTCCGATCTTCAAAACTCTCCGATCTCTTTTTCTCATCTCTCTTCTTTTCTTCTTCTCTGATATTCAAAACTCTTACTCTGTTTTTTCTTCTTCTCTATTCTTCTTTTCTTCCCACCGGAGCTCGCCTACCGCCGCCGCCGCCACTGCCCACGTCAGCCCACGGCCCACAAATGTAATTCACAAATCTGTTTTTGTTGTTAGATTAGGTTGTGGAATTTGTGAAATTAGATTAGATTAGGTTGATTTTTGTGGATTTGTGGATTTTTTTTGTGTGGATTATGTTGAATTTGGGATTATATTTTAGATTAGATTTTTTGGAAATTTTTAGAACTATTAGATTTAATTAGGTTAATTAGGTTGTTATATTTTGTGTAATTTGTGATTATATTTATAAATATAATTTATAACAAACGTATTTATGATTATTTAGATGTTTTTTAAAAAAATATTTTTAAAAAACGTTTTTTATAAATGTAATTTTTTTAAAAAAATTATTGATTTGTTAGGAAAATATTTATGATTATTTAGATGTTTTTTTAATATGATTCGGTTTCTCTGTGTTTATTTTTGTAGGTCTTATGGTCAATTCGATCAAGACCTTCATGGCGATTCGAGGCAACCGGGGCGGAGGAGCCTTTCCGCAACTCCGAACCCGAGTACTTTTCCGCCTCATGCGCCTTCCTATTACGGGCAGTCACAGTGAAGCTCATCCTCCGACCATGACCGTTGAGGAGCTAGTCCAACAGCTTGGACGAGAATTACACACAATTCTTGATCCGAACCTCCGCGTTCCGAGATCTACTTGGTAATATTTTTCTTAATTAACAATTTTTTTTGTTTAATTACCGATTCTTAATTTGTTTTTTTTTTTCATTAGGTTTGGAATATCCGGAAATCGCATTAGCAAGTCGGTTTTGAAGATGTTCCACTCCATCCTCGACAAACCGCACAAGAAATTTTTGGATATTTCGCCAGACGAAAAAAAACCTTTGGTTTTGAACATTTGCGGTAAGTTATAATTTATTTAATTTTTGTTATATATTTTGAGATTTTTAACATCTTTAATTGTATTTCTTTTGTAGCAAGAATTTAATTGGAGGTCTACCATCACGAAAACGGTGGAGACAGAATTTTTCAGGGAGGCCTCCTGACACACCGGGAATTAACCCCGGCGTGGGGTTTTACCCTTTATATCTAAGCCGCAAGTGCACAGCACAATAAGTAGTATTTAGGGATCGAATCCACATGGATAGACGTTGTCGATTTCTAACGAGTTTTAACTTATGTCTAGACGTAAAATATATTTTGGGTTTTGTTACGGTCGTATCTATGGAATATAAACTAAACTAAAAAGGGCAGTAGCTAACAAATTATTTTATTGAGGTTGTGAATCAATTAAACGAAGCGTTGGGCAATCGAGAATTTTCTAGGGTTTATGGCCGATTTTTACATGGAAATTTCTAGGATTTCTAAAGTGACTTTTGTCGACTTTGGGTTCTTGAACTTGGAACACGTACGCTGCGTGTAGTCTACTCCCGTAATCCTACACACCTACTCACTTCTATACTCGGAGGGTAGCTTTCGTCTCTGCCCGCGCAAGTAGTGAATGATACTCTGAAAGGTCGTTTACGCCCACAATTCCTCTGTAAGTATACTTTCGAAATATTATGACGGATTTGCTCATCTACCCTAGGTCAAGCGATTATATACAACACTCTTGTGGCTCAAAAAACGCCTTATATCAGTTGCTAAAACGGTTAGTCAAGCAACGCATTAACAACAAGGATAGAGCGAAGAACCCTAATCGGTATCCTAGACTAAAAACCTAATAAGAATCGAACCATGAGAGCCCCTTCAAACCCCTATGCCCAACAATGAGATAACTCAGTGATATATCATGGTTTTTACCCTGTTTAGGCCATGATATAAGTCTTTTTTATAGAGTCTTTCTAGTGTTTTATAGTCTTTTAGAGTCTTTTACAGGTTATAGCACGTTTGGAGCATAATTGGAGATATTGGAGCATTCTGGAACATTCTGGAGCGAAGCAGAGATCCGTGTAGCTGAGAGGAACTCCCTGAGTATCGATCGATACTGCCTAGTATCGATCGATACCCGTCGAGGAAACAGAAGGATCGCGACTTATTGAAGAGTTGAAGAATTGCAGAATTAGCCCATAAGACTTTGATATTTACAAGATGGCCCAGAACGTGTTTTAGCTATATAATTAGGTTTTCAGCCACTTTGTAGGCTATGCTTTGTATGCTTTCTATACTTTGATTTTACTTTGGTTTTGAGAGACAAGTCTGAATCTCCCTTCGTTCGAGATCAGATCTCTAAACCTTTCTGATTATTTATTAGATGATTTATTCAGTTATGTTGATTGTTTCATTCACCATGTCTGAGTAGATCCACTTTAGGTTTAGGGTTTTCTCATAAATGATTTCTTGAATGCTAGGTTAATTATCTGTTTAGGATTCACTATCTGAATTAGTTCTTCGCCATAGGTTGTTCTCAAAGCAAATTCTAGGTTGAAGAATCTGGAGCTTAGATCTTAGGATAGTTGATTAGGCACGACAATGCGATTAATTACCTGATAGAACCTTAGGTGAGCAAATTGATTATTCGCAAAGAGATTTGGTCTAATTGATTTGTGAACATATCAAACCTGAACTTTAAAGCTGATTTAGACTTTAGGATTCGCAAAGTGATTTGGAACTCCTAGGATTTAGATTTAGATAGTTTTCGCAACGACAGTTGGTTAATTATACTTTAGTGATTTGAGTTCAAGAACCGCGCTAAATCTGAATCATGTTAGTTAGTTTATCTGCATTCATTGATTTTCTGAGAAAAACCCTGAGCCTATATTTCATCCATTGATTTAAAACTCTTTTAATTTCTGCACTGCTTTCAATTACACATGTTTGCTTAGCTTGATTTGACACTATACAATCTATTGAGTGAGCTCCGTGAGTCTTTGTGGTTCTACCCCTAAATATATTACAACTACTGCTTTAGTACTGTTAGGGTTTTAATTTGAGCATATCACTCATCCATAGCTGAGGTAATTGATATGCTCAAATTAATACCCTATTTAGATACTAAAGCAGTTGTTATAGTATAGCTAGGGGTCGAACACAAGGACTCACAGAGACACACAATAGATTATAGATGTCAGAATTACGCTAAGCAATCAATGGTGTTGAAAACATAATGTAAATTAAAACGGTTGTAAATTCAATTTGGGAGAGATAGGTTCAGGGTATTTCTCAGGATATCAATGAATGCAGGTAAACTAACTAACAGGATTCAGATTTAGCGCGGTTCTTGAACTCAAATCACTAAAGTATAGCTAACCAACTCTCGTTGAGAAAACTATCTAAATCTAAATCCTATGAATTACAAATCTCTTTGCGAATCCTAAAGTCTAAATCAGCTTTTTAAATGAGGTTTGCTTTGTTCACAAAACAACTAAACCAAATCTCTTTGCGAATAGTTATTTTGCTCACCTAAGGTTCAATCAGGTAATTAATCGCACTGTCGTTCATAATCAATTATCCTAAGATCTAAATTCCAGATTCGTCAACCTACAATTAACTTTGAACACAATTTACGGCAAAGAACTAATTCAGATGGTGAATCCTAATCAACTAATCAATCTAGCATTCAGAGAAAACCCTTATAAGAACCCTGAACCTAAAGTGGATCTACTCAGACACGGAGATTGAAAACAACATGATTGAATAGATCATCAAAGAAAACAATAGAAAACAGGAGTTCAGAGTTGTCTCTCCAAAAACCAAAGTAAAATAAAGCGTAATGTGTAAAAGTGGCTAAAAACCCTAAATATAATGTTAAAACATGTTTTGGGGCTTCTGGTAATTAATAAAGTCTTCTGGACCAAGTTGCAGAGTCCTTAAACTTGTAAAATCACGTTTTTTCCCGTCTGCAGTTGGTGTCGGTCGATACTGGACTGGTGTCGGTCGACACTAGTATACTGGGCTCGCCAGACTAGATTGTCTTCACGAAAACTGGCATAACTTTCGATCGCACCGTTGGAATGGTCTCAAACCACTTCCAAATGCAAGCTAATCCATTGATATATCTTGTATCCAAATTTGAGCTCAATCCATCGGGGAGAAGACCTTCAACGGATGCCAAACTTCTGACGTCTCTGCATGACTCTGCTTATTTTCTCCTTAAATGCTCCGGAATCCTCCAAAAACTCTAATTAAGCTCCAAGCGTGCTAAAACCTTTAAAAGACTCTAAAAGACTCCAAAATACTAGAAAGACTCAATAAATAGGACATATATCATGGCTTAAAAGGGGTAAAAACCATGATATATCAACTCCCCCAGACTTAGCATTTGCTTGCCCTAAAGCAAATAGAAGTCTAAACCAGAGAAAGAGGTTTGAAAACACGGAGACTCACCTATTCTTGAAACGTTGCAATTACCCTTTTCCCAAGCACCCAAATGTTACCTAACCATCTTTTGATCTAACCACCATGTACTTCTTCTTAGGCATTCGCAGCTTCCCAGACTACACACATTATTTCACAGCATCGTTCAATCAAGCCATCCTCGCCAGTTTCATCGCTGTGATTGATACCAAGAACCTTCTAGATTCTTTCCCATACAATATCATGACAAGGAACCATCCAATTTCACACTTTTTTTTTGATCACTTTCTCTCCCCCAGACTTATTTATTATTATGTTCTCTCTCTTTCTTTGGATCTGCATATACACATCAAGGTCCGAAACGCGAGTATTGATGGTGTTTGCCACCGAATCTCTGGTTCTTCCCTCTCTATGTATCAAAGGTTTAGGCGAATAGTGGTATCACGGGAAATTTTCCTAACCTCGCTTACAACCATTGTGTGATCACTCCCTCTTAAATAGAATAATGGGATCGCTGGAAATTTTCCTAGCCCTCTACTCAGAAGAAAATCATTTCATCTTTTATGCTCTTATTTATCAACTTATAACAGGGGAGAGGGATACCATTACTTTAAACATATGGTTTCCTTTGTCAGATATGAATGATGAATCAAACTCTGTAAACACTAACCACATCGATGAAGTGCCTAAATTTGGCTCAGGCTTCAGAAGAACTCTGCTGGAGATATGGATGTTTTCTAGTCAATTGGTCAGTCCTTGGATTTTTCATTAGTCGTTCTAGAGCTGATCCTGCAACACTGGTCACTCAAAAACAAAATCAAAACAACAATTCAAGCACATGATCACCATCTCCAACAACTTTTGACTCAATAAAACGTTTTTGACTCGATAAAACAACTGACTCTAAGAAAAACAAACACAATGTCAGCAGACACCTCCCCCAGACTTGAACAACACTGTCCCCAGTGTTATATAGCCAAAGGTTGGTGAAAGAAAACCAAAGAACAGAATAAAATTAAGAGAAACAAGAAATTACCATGCTGGAACATATGGTGTCGACCGACACACGGCCTGGTATCGATCGATACCAGGCTTAAGTCGACATGATGAACCGTCTCATTCGCGATTTGTTTCGACCGATACCAATGTGGTATCGATCGATACTCAGGCGATTTCGAGTTTTGCTTCTTGTTTATCCTGACACAAACACAGAACGAAAAATAAAAAGAAAAATGACTCAAAAGCAGACTCACCAGTGGGTTGCCTCCCACCAAGCGCTCGTTTAATGTCATTAGCTTGACTGTACGGGCGATCAGTCGAGAGAAGATTGAGAGCTGACTCCAAAACAAGCTCCACAATCTGACATCGCCAGCTTCAGAGTTCTGCTCATCATGCCTTCTACAAACTCTTTTCCTTTCTCTTTCAGCTCCGAAGTAAGAAGAACTCTAGCCTTAGAGAATGGTTTCAAGGCTCCTTTGCACTTGACCTTGTATTCAATCAAATCCCCATCACACTTCTGAGGGATTAAAGTCACATGGGGAACACTTTTGACTCCTTTTCTCTTCACAAACTCCTTTGCCTTAGCTGTTTTGACGTCGTTCTTGGTAATGACAGAAGGACTGTCTAGAACGTTGATGGTATTAGGTCCGTCAGGAGGTTCTTCCAAAAGATCAACTACCAATGTTTCTCCTAGAACAACGGTGATGCAAGAGATGTGTGTGGGAGTTCCTCTAGGGATTGCTTTGTAGTACACCTCCTTGTCAATGTATGAGAACGAGATGTGCTTGTTGGGTGTGTCCATAATGTCACCAACCGTAGCCATGAACGGTCTTCCAAGAATCAACTGCGTACGAGATTGTGCGCTCATCTCCACAACCTGAAAATCAGTAGGAACCAGGCAATCTCCTACGTTAACCAGGGATTGTACCATATGGGAGTGCGGTGGAGCTGTTTGCGAATGTGATAGATGACGTGGGAGATCGAATATCAGCTCCCAATCTCTCTGCAATTGCCTTTGACATGACACTGACGCTAGCCCCCGAGTCAACCAAAGACTCTTTGAATTCTACTCTAGAGATAGAGCATGGAACTGAGAATATTCCTGGGTCTTCCCTCTTGGTCAACTGCCTCAGTGGTAGTGACTTGCGTCTTCCCTCGATAAAGAGTTCCTTAATTTCTTCCTCAGTTTCTTTACAATCTCGGAAGTGACTTAGAAGAGGGCGGCACTCTAGAGCTTCTTCAAAAGTCAGCGTGTGGGGAATCCTTCGTACCATCTTCTCAAAGCCAAGCAGCTGCTTTGGAGAAATGGGGTCTTTGAGATGTATAGGTAGATCAGGAAATGGCATCTTAGGCTTGTAAACCCTTTCTTCAATCAAATCAGGTGTCTTCACAATTTCTGGCTTGGTCTGTGAGTGGTATCGACCGACACCAAGTATGGTAGCGATCGATACTCGGGGTTCTGAAACGTCTCGAGAAAGAATTTGGACTGGTGTCGATCAATACTCGGTGGTATCGATCGATGCTTTCGCTCTGGAATCGTCGCTGGCAGAACTTTGGACGTGTGTTGATCGATACAAGGGAGTATTGGTCCACACAGGAGTAGTGTCCGAAATATCATCGTTATCCTCGTTCAGACTGACGATAATCTCTGCTATTTGAGTTTCCAGCATCTTATGATGAATACTGAGAGACTCAATTTTTCCATTCAGATTTGTGTACATAGCGTCCATCTTCCCATTGAGGTCTACTGTCATCTTCTGCTGTCCCTGAAGAATCTGTTCAAGCATAGACTCAAACTTGCTCTCAGAA
>PKML01012989.1:289261-372345 GCA_002933935.1 Eutrema yunnanense | reverse complement strand
CCCTCTCCATCCAGACGTTGTCCTCTCTCGTTGCACAACTGACCCTCTTGATCTCTCAAAGCTCCAGCAGCATCCTGAATCAGAATCATCGTGTTGTTCATCTCTGCTGGCTTCTTTGCTTTCATGTTTGCACGTTCCAAATTCACACCTGAAACACACTAGGCAAAGCACGTAAGTAACAAAAAAAAAACACGTTGAGTATCGACCGACACTGGGTGGTGTCGATCGATATCAACAAAAAGAAGACGACGAGTATCGACCGATACTAGGTAGTATCGATCGATACCTACGAGCTTAGTCGAAATTCTCATACTATAATCTAATGGCGAATTGAGTCCCCGGCAACGGCGCCAAATTTGATATGCTCAAATTAATACTCTATTTAGATACTAAAGTAGTTGTTATAGTATAGCTAGGGGTCGAGCACAAGGACTCACAGAGACACACAATAGATTATAGATGTCAGAATTATGCTAAGCCATCAATGGTGTTGAAAACAGAGTGTAAATTAAAACGGTTGTAAATTCAATTTGGGAGAGATAGGTTCAGGGTATTTCTCAGGAAATCAATGAATGCAGGTAAACTAACTAACAGGATTCAGATTTAGTGCGGTTCTTGAACTCAAATCACTAAAGTATAGCTAACCAACTCTCGTTGAGAAAACTATCTAAATCTAAATCCTAGGAATTTCAAATCTCTGTGCGAATCCTAAAGTCTAAATCAGCTTTTTAAATCAAGTTTGATTTGTTCACAAAACAACTAAACCAAATCTCTTTGCGAATAGTTATTTTGCTCACCTAAGGTTCCATCAGGTAATTAAACGCACTGTCGTGCATAATCAATTATCCTAAGATCTAAATTCCAGATTCGTCAACCTAGAATTAGCTTTGAACACAACCTAAGGCGAAAAACTAATTCAGATGGTGAATCATAATCAACTAATCAATCTAGCATTCAGAGAAAACCCTTATGAGAACCCTGAACCTAAAGTGGATCTACTCAGACACGGAGATTGAACACAACATGATTGAATAGATCATCAAAGAAAACAATAGAAAACAGGAGATCAGAGTTGTCTCTCCAAAAACCAAAGTAAAATAAAGCGTTATGTGTAAAAATGGCTAAAAACCCTAATATAATGTTAAAACACGTTCTGGGGCTTCTGGTAATTAATAAAGTCTTCTGGGCGAAGTTGCAGAGTCTTTAAACTTGTAAAATCACGTTTTTTCCCGTCTGCAGTTGGTGTCGGTCGACACCAGTACACTCTGCTCGCCAGACTGGACTGTCTTCACGAAAACTGGCATAACTCTCGATCGCACCGTTGGAATGGCCTCAAACTACTTCCAAATGAAAGCTAATCCATTGATCTATCTTGTGTCCACATTTGAGCTCAATCCATCGGGGAAAACACCTTAAACGGATGCCAAACTTCTGACGTCTCTGCATGACTATGCTCTTTTTCTCCCAAAATGCTCCGGAATCCTCCAAAAACTCCAATTAAGCTCCAAGCGTGCTAAAACCTGTAAAAGACTCTAAAAGACTCCAAAATACTAGAAAGACTCCATAAATATGACATATATCATGGCTTAAAAGGGGTAAAACCATGATATATCAGTAATCATATTCAATAAATAAAATAAAAACAGTAAGTAAAAAGGGATGAAGAAAGCTTCTCTATTGAAGAACACGAATCGAGAATCCCTTGCTCCAAACCAAAGAAAACACGTGCACAAGTCACAAGAGCTTCACTTCTGCCTTTAAGCGTAATAAGAATGTAACGTGTCTGTCTAAGAGGCATAAAATAAGTATTTATAGAGCTAATCTTCGTTCAGGGTTTGGTGTGAAATGACAGTTTTGGCTTCGGTGAAGAAACGAGTCGAATTGGTCGCGACATGCTCTGGCCACGGGTGCGGGCCTTCTGGGAGTGGCGAAACCATGTTTGGCTGCGGGTGGAGACTCTCCAGGAGTGGCGGATTGGCAGTTGGCCGCGGATCTAGCTCCTCCAGGCGCGGTGGGATTCTCTTCGGGGCAGCTTTATCAACCTTCAGTGCTTCGGGTATATTTAAGGATCCAACCATTGGATTGCCTCCAATTCAATTGCAATTGAAAGCTGGTGTTCTCTACTTTGTTGTGTCCAAATTTGGGGATGATCAGACGGTGAAAAAGTCTCCATTAGCTGCAAGATTTCTTGGTGGTCCAAGTTTATCCAAAAACATAATTTTGCTCCGAAATGCACTCTTTTATTCCGAGTTACATGAAACGTCTTTCAAATCTCTAAAATATGAAATTCACTTGAAAACCTTTGAAAACGGAGTTAAAACACCTGCAAATAATATGAAAGTGAAGCACAAAAATGGTCAAAAACCGGTGTTATCAACTCCTGCAGACTTAGATCTTTGTTTGTTCACAAACAAAACATAAATCTAAACTCGGAAAGAGGTTTTCGAAAATATAGGAACTAACAAAATTCTCAGTAACCGTCCATCTAAACCATAACCAGCGTGATGCATCAATCGGGTTTAGCCTAGAAAATTCTCACCAAAGTACTACAACGTTAATCTACGGTATTCGTCATGCGAAAGTCTAACCACATAGATCCTAACTTTCAGTCAACTAGCTCTTAACATTCATTAAAGACTGCATGATTCTTACCAAAAATATTAGACAAGACAATCGATGCTAGGTATTTAAGGGCAATTTAAAGGTGAGACTAAAAGTGTTTCGGGTTACCGTATGTTCTTCGGAGGATGCTAGATATTATGCAAAACAACAAGAGAGGATGGAGCTATTGGTACACACAGTTTTCAGTCAATCCTTGCTCGCCTAAGTGTTGCTGAAAAACTCCTCATTTGTCGGGACTCTTCTCTCTTTAACAGAACTTTTCTGTCGTTCCCCCGGACTTATATTTTTCTTCGTGTAATGATTCGAATGGCTTCTTTACTCCTCACATATTGAAACATAGTTGCCTTGGTAAGAATATAAACTACTCTAAGACTATTAGGCTTTTATTTACTTTCCTTTACGTCTAGACTCTTAGGCTTTTATTTACTCTAGAAAGGGGAAACACCTTTAAACGGGAGCCTCGAGAGTACGAAAATTACCAGTTACAAACGATTTCCAAGGGAACTTTTTCTTGATTCGTCGATACCTCTACAACCGAATCCGTCTAGTCTCTCATCTTTTCGACTGACTGAAAAACTGTGTCGTTCTTCCCTCTCCGGTGTTTTTGCACATATGTGCACATAAGACAACAAGAGAGTTGCATGAGGTTTGAACAAAGGTTAAGTTTCGGGTGGGATACCGGCTAAAGATGAACCGGCCATCTAGGACAACAAAGAGTGGTAAAAATGAAAAAGATGTCCTAGATGTATGACTCGTTGCTTCGCCTAAAACAATTGATAAGAATTGCATCAAGTCGAACCAGCTTCCATGGAGTGTGATATGCTCATATATTGCATGTTTTAACATGCATCTCACTTAGAGTTTTGTGTCATTTACATGCATAACCATGGTTTTGACTTGCATTTAGGTCTCATTTAGAGATTAAGACACTTGCATTAGGTCTAGTGCATTCTTGCATGTTTTGGAGTATTTCCTAGGTAATTAGAGGCAATTGGGCATATTTGGAGGGTTGGACCAAAGTGGAGTGCAAAGTCCATCCAAGACGCCGGAAAGATGTGGCTGGACGGAGACCTTCCAATCCGAATTGGCTTGGGTGACCTTCATAAGAGTTGTAGAGGGGTGAGTTAGCTGTCCAGGGGAAGTTGAGTCAAGCCATTCGGACAAGTGGTTCGAGATTTACCACTGTTTGACTGGAGACATATCCGCCGGGTGGAGAAACTAGTGCCTTGTACCGGCCAACCACACCGCGGGCCTTCCATCCGGTCCAATCAGTGCGGTCCCAGCACAGGAATCTCAACCGGCCCAAAGACAAATCCTCAACCAGCCAGAAGCCACACGGTCCAACACAGCAGCATTCACACATCCAAGTTACAGCATCAGCCAAAGTGACTCAAAGATCAGGCCAAATGAAGACCTTCCCTTGCCCAGTTTAATCTGACATCTTGATAAAAGTCATAGAAAATCGAGCTGAATTTCATTTAGTGGTCGTTTCATGTCATTCAGGTCAGCCGTTCAAGAGATATGGCAAATATAGCAAGGACACGTCTGTCTGGCATCCAAACGAGTTCTGCTCCAAATATGACTTTTGAAAGATCAACCCGGAATAAGGGTCTCTGATGGGATTTAGCTTCGGAGGTCTTGAAAAAAGTTGTAGCCCAGTGAGTTATCATTCCACAGGAGGTGGTTTGAGGCCATTTGGACATGTATTCTAGGATATATCACGGTTTTACCCACTTTCAACTGGGTCAATACCCGGTTTGTCCCGGGTTGACCCGGTCCGCCCAGCTTTTTATAAATTGCAAAAAGACCCAAATTTCATTGTAAGCATTTTTCCCTAAATTTTCCTAAGGCAAAAACCTCTCTTTTATTTTGTTCTTGGATTTTTGGAAGAGACCCTTTTGATTTTAATGCAATCTTGAGTTTAATTATTCTCTAATCTATCTTATCTTTCTTTTATTTCAATTATTTAATCATCTAACCATGAGATTTAACATGTTCTTCATGGAACTTGTTCGGTTCTTTATGGTTAGTGAGTAGTTTCCTAGGATCTTGGGATGAGGTTGATTTAGGGTGATGTATTAGATGGTTTATGATGTTAGGGCTTAGATTATTATGTTTCCTTTCTTCCTAAGTGATCTTAATGCTAGATTGGGCTTGAGAGAGTCAATCTAGATCATAGAGAATTTCATGCACGCCAAGTGTTCGATGAAATTCCCCTAGAAGCTTAGGAAGAGATAAACATTCTTAACCTATGGGAATAGTTGCTTAAGGTGTTTATTGGTTGATCTGAATGATGATCTTAATGCTTGCTAATCATTTGATCACAAATGGGAATTTGTTCTTGATTTAGTGATTAGCAAAGTGATTAGTGCCTTGGGAAAGGATTAGTCATAATTAGTAATCTTAACCTAGGGATTAGCATTGTATATGTGTTGGAACATCATAAATTAGCTAAGGAGCACTCTAATTCCATAACTTCATCCTTGGATTCGCCCTTTTATTATTGCATTTAACCCGTTTAGTTTTGCTAGTTCTTGTTACTTGTTTTAAATTTGAATCACTAGATTGCTAGATTAAAACCACTTGATTTGCTTAGCTTATATATTTTCTTGGATTCCTATTGTGTTAGCCTCTCACCTCCTTGGTTCGATATCTTAAATACCACAATGACATGAGTGAGATTTGATTAATTGATTAATAAAAATCCTACTATCAGAGTGGAACCTCGTTCGAGAAATCGAAGTGCACGGCTTGTATAATCGCCGTGATGATGCTTCCGAAGGCGGTAGTAGTGTCCTCGGGTTGTGTGACGGGCGCGTCGTGTTTCACCTTCACCAAGTTCTTCGCGACGATACAAGCATAGTGCGGGTCATCGGTGAAAGGTAATTGAAGGGTGACATGCTCGCTTTTGAGGACACTCCCCAAGTTCGCTCTCGAGAATATGGTGTGCGCTAAGAGCTTGTGTGTATAGCGGACAGCGGGATGCATGAGTAGGGCGGCTTTGGACCGTACGTTATCGTAGACGCCTTGTCCTATTATTCTCCATAGATCTTCATCGGGATTCTCCTCGGGGTGAATCTCATCGAGATATTAAAGCTTCAAAGCTTCACAAAGTTCAGGGATCGTTAGAGCATAAGAATATCCGTGATTGGTAAAAGTAATGTTACCGTCGTTCGCTCTCGCATTAGAGCGCCTCTTGTAGCACATGGTGACGGTCGATAAGAATTCTTTGGTGAGATCTTCGTAGGTAGGGATGTTGAGCTCCATAAAAGGTCGAAGGTTAAGTGCGTCGAGATACCAAATCACGTCTTCTCTAATCCCGAGCGTGTCGAGAGTCGAGTAATCTATGCAAGGTGTTGATTTGATAACCATCTTGTTGAGTTTCTCAAGGTAATCGATATTCGGGTCCATAGGTTTCCCGACATATCGTACCTTTGGTCTTCGTTCCGGAGGTGGTGTTGGTTCACGTGGAGGGGAATGAGTTGGGTCACGTCAAGGAATTGAGACGCGAGTTCTAGTCGATCGTCGTCGACTTGCAAAGAACTAGCCAATATTTGTGTCGTCTTCCACGCTTGCGGTGTCCGATCCTCCTCGGTTCTCCTCGTGTTGAATTGAAAATGATCTCCGGGAAGTCTCTCCTACGTATCCCCTCTTCTTAGAGCGCATCATGCGGGATCTCGGGTGGTTCAATTGTTCCTACAGGGATAGACGTTGTCGATTTCTAACGAGTTCTAACTTATATCTAGACGTAAAATATATTTTGGGTTTTGTTACAGTCATATCTATGGAATCTAAACTAAACAAAGAAGGGCAGTAGCTAACTAATTATTTTATCGAGGTTGTGAATCAATTAAACGAAGCATTGGGCAATTGGAAATTTTCTAGGGTTTATGGCCGATTTTTACAAGGAAATTTTTAGGATTTCTAAAGTGATTTTTGTCGACTTTGGGTTCCTGAACTTGGAACACGTACGCTACGTGTAGTCTACTCCCGTAAATCTACACACCTACTCACTTCAGTACTATGACGGTAGCTTTCGTCTCCGCCCGCGCAAGTAGTGAAGGATACTCTCAAAGGTTGTTTACGCCCACAATTTCTCCGTAAGTATACTTTCAAAATCTTTCGACGGATTTGCTCGTCTACCCTAGGTCAAGCGATTAGATACAGCACTCTCGTGGCTCTAAAACGCCTAATATCAGTTGCTAAGACGGTTAGTCAAGTAACGCATTAACAACAAGGATAGAACAAAGAACCCTAATCACTATCCTAGACTAAAAACCTAATAAGAATCGAACCATGAGAGCCCCTTCAAACCCCTATGCCCAACAAGGAGATTACTCAGCCATAGCTGAGGTAATCGTATTCAATAAATCAAATAAAAACAGTAAGTAAAAAGGGATGAAGAAAGCTTATCTATCGAAGAACACGAATCGAGAATCCCTTACTCCAAACCAAAGAAAACAAGTGCACAAGTCACAAGAGCTTCGCTTATGCCTTCAAGCGTAATAAGAATGTAACGTGTCTGCCTAATAGGCATAAAATAAGTATTTATAGAGCTAATCTTTGTTAAGGGTTTAGTGTGAAATGACGGTTTTCGCCTCGGTGAAAAAATGAGTCGAATTGGTCGCGACATGCTCTGGCCGCGGGTGCGGGCCTTCTGGAAGTGGTGAAACCATGTTTAGCCGTGGGTGGAGACTCTCCAGGAGTGGCGGATTGACAGTTGGCCGCGGCTCCAGCTCCTCCATGTGCGGTGGGCTTCTCTTCGGGGCAGCTTCATCTGCTTTAAGTGCTTCGAGTATATTTAAGGATCCAACCATTGGATTGCTTCCAATCCAATTGCATTTGAAAGCTCGTTGTCTCTAATTTGTTGTATCCAAATTTGGGGATGATCAGAAGGTGAAAAGGTCTCCATTAGTTGCAAGACTTCTTGACGGTCCAAGTTTATCCAAAAACGTACATTTGCTCCGAAATGCACTCTTTTATTCCGAGTTACCTGAAACGTCTTTCAAATCTCTAAAATATGAAAATCACTTGAAAACCTTTGAAAACCTTTGAAAACGGAGTTAAAATACCTGCAAAGAATATGAAAGTGATCCATAAAAATGGTCAAAAATCGGTGTTATCACCTCCACGCAATTCTCGCACAACATGTACGAGTGGAAGCAGGTTTGGAAAAAGGGTGGAGATAAGCAAAAATGCTTGAACACGGAGGTGTGGAATGACTACATCCCGTACTGAAAAGAGCCCGAGACCGAAGCTCTCTCTCAGACTAACTCCGAGAAAGGGTGGAGACCGAAGCTCTCTCTCTCAGTGCTTGGGGTAAGTAAAAATTATAGATTATCATTTCAATTTAGATAATTACTTGTTAATAAAAGATCTAATGTTTTTGTATTGTTTTTGTAGGAGGTACCCGTTAAAAAAGGTCGTTGGCCAGGGTTGGGTAAGATTGCGACCCAACAAGCATCTTCTCGATGGATGAAGACATTATTCGGCAAAACGAAGAGCTCAAGGAGAAGGTCACAACTTTAGAGGACGAGCTCTCGACTCAGAAAATGAAGAGCGGGAAAATTGCGGATTACTTTAAATCGAAGTTCGATGATTTTCCGCCTGATTTATTTTGATTTAGTTTTTTTTTTGTAATTTTCCAACAACTTTTAATAATATTTTATAATTTTATAAGATTTTTAAATATTGATTAATTTTTATTTTCGTTTTTTATAAATTATTTAAAAATGAATAATTCAATAATTTAGTTAATAAATAAAATAAATTATTTTTTTTAAATATTGATTTTTCTTAAATCCGTCGGAAATCCCTCGGAAATTTTCGACGGATTATGTTTAGCCGGAAGAATGTCAGTAATTATATAGTTTTAGCCGGGGGATTTTTGACGGCTAAAGTTTAGCCGGGGAAATTATATAGTTTTAGCCGAGAAATTTTCGAGGGATTTCCGACGGATTAAGTTTAGCCAGGGGTTTCAGTTTTAGATGGGGAAACTTAATCCGTAGGAAATCCGTCGGGTATGTTGACCCTCGGAAATCCGTCGAAATTATCCTGACGGACTGGTCCTCAGAAATCCCTTGGAAATACCCGGACAAACTAGTCCTCGGAAACTCCTCAGAATTATACCGGACGGAATGGTCCTCGGGAATCCCTCAAAAATATCCCGGATGGACTGGTACTCGGAAATCTGTCGGGTAATTTAGCCCTCTGAAATCCTTCGGAAATATGTCGGGGATGACTGTTTTTGATGGGATACCGACATATTTGGCCGTCCGGAATGGGCAGTTTTTTTGTAGTGGCGAATCGTTGAATTTGCTAATCCGTGTTCATCATTTTTTTTATCAATCTTCATCAACAAATTCTTGTTGAGTTGTGATGTTGGGTCCTGACGCTTTGGAAGATGTGGCTGGTTCGATTGACCTTTCTGTACAGCTTAGCCACGGTTCCGCGGAAGGCGCCGAGTTTGACAGATCCACCGAGGTGAACTATCCTGTAATTATGCCTTCTCCCTTGATGGTGATGTCGACTGCCGAAGATAAAAAATCGCATGAGGCGATAACTCCTTCCGGGGTGAATTTGCCCGAATAATTGCCTATGTTATTGACTAGGGTTGATGGTGCCGAGACGATTGGATCTGCTGCGACAATTCCACCTATCCTAGTCCCATCCCCGATTGCGGTGCTTGAAACCGAGGCATCTTTGGGACGTATGATATCGAGCTAGCAGGTAGGCCCCTCGAGGCGGCGAGACGTGCCAAAATCTAAGAAGCAGAAGAAGAAAAAGGTCGATCCCACTGGTTATGCTTCTCCTACCGAGAAATCTATAGACGAGCTACGGCATCGATTTGGTAAATCCGAGGAAGTCAAATTCCTTGCCTCTGGTTTGTCTGATCAGGCCAATTATCCTCCTCCAGGTTTTTTTTTCACAGTTTACGAAAGCTTATTTTGCTTATGTTTTCTTTGGTTTCCAATTCCGGAGTTCATTCTTCGATACTTGTGGAGGCACGTGTTTGCTTTGGGTTAAGTTGCGCCTCTGATGCGATATCGGATTCGTCTCCGAAACTTCAGGTCTTAAATTTATAAACCTTAAATCTTGCAAGTGCACAGGTGTGCGTTGTAGTAATTGAGGTATCGATCCACAGGGAGAGGGTGCTGTTCTATGAGATCATAGACACTGTATAGTAAATAAACCTAGAACGAATATATTTTTATAGGGTTTTTGTAACTAGAATTGTAAAGAATGAAAAACAGAAAACTTCTACTAATCTAATCTAAGAAAATCGACCACTACCTAAAATTCTAATCTAACTGGAAATTTAGCTACTAAACTAATGTTAAGAGAAACTAAACCTATACTAAGAAATTCTAAGACTAACCTAATACCTAAGAGAATTATCTACTAACCTAGACCTAATGAAATTGATGACTAAACTACTTCTACGGACTATATTGCTAAACTACACTACTAAATACGGTTGTAACTTATTCTAAAACGTTTCTGGGTCGAGAGGAATATCTCGGGGTATGCTCGATTCAATCAAAATGGCTCATAGCTCATTAGTAACCTGTGTTTCTAGATTATAACTCCACAAACAGGACATAATAATGATGAAGTCTACTTCTGTATAACCTACGCCCTACAATCTATTCACTCGACCAGTAGCTTCCGTCTCTGGCCGAGCGTAAGATTGTGATATGCTAATGGGTCCATAGGTTCACGATATATCATGGTTTTTACCCTGTTTAGACCATGATATAAGTCCTTTTATAGAGTCTTTACTGTATTTTGGAGTCTTTTAGAGTCTTTTACAGGTCTTAGCACGTTTGGAGGATTATTGGAAGTATTGGAGCTTTCTGGAGCATTTGGAGCAGAGTTAAAGATCGTGTTGCTGAGTACCTGTTTTCACGGCCAGTATCGATCGATACCCCCTGGTATCGATCGATACCCNNAAACCCAACAATTTAAACTACTCGCACATACTGGAAAAAGACATAATTGAATTAAGCATAAGATTAGTCAAGAAGCCTCACGAACAAGAACTAACCTCGGTGAGAAACCTCCTCACCAATCTTGAAGATCTCGATGCAAGAGTACACGAATGAAAGAAAAATAATGTGTAGAATGTGTCTAGGGTTGGATTCTCGAAATTGCTGTCTAAAACAAGTAGATATAGGTCTTCAACAAGCTTAGGTCGTTTTAGGGTTTGACGGAAAAAGACAGTTTTTGCCTCGGGTGAAGGAACGGATCGTCTTGGGCGAAAATAGGCTTGGCCGCGAGTCCGTATTCTCTGGCCACGGCAAAGTGGCTTCTGCCCGTGGGTGGAAATGTTCCAGGGGCGGCGGAACGGTCTCCTTGACCCGCGGTTGGCTGCTTCTTCGGGCAGCTTCATCGGTGTTCAGTGCTTCGGGTATATTTTGGGATCCAACCATTGGATAGTCCCCAATCCAATTGCATTTGAAAGCTGGTTGTCTCTACTTTGTTATATCTTAATTTGGTGATGATCAGGTGGTGAAAAGGTCTTCTTTTATTGCAAGACTTCGTGACGGTCCAAGTTTATCCGAAAACGTACTTTTGCTCCGAAATGCACTCTTTAATCCCGAGTTACCTGAAAAGAGTCTTAAAACCGGAAACATATGAAACACGTAATAAAAGCATAGAAAACCAAGCGGAACACTTATTAAAGTGTTCTAAAATATATAGTAAAACGGGTAAAAATACGGTGTTATCACACCCCTAGACGTAAACCTTGTTTGTCCTTAAACAAGACAAAGCTCAAGCTCGGAAATGATTAAACCAAGACAATCGAGGCTAGGTATTAAAGGCATTTAGAGGTGAGGTTAATAGTGTTTCGGGTTATCGTAATATCTCCGGAGGGTGCGAGATATTATGAAAAACAGCAAGAGAGGAAGGACCTATTGATCACCACAACTTCCAGTCACTTCTCCTTGAATAAAAACATTGCACTTCCTCCTTCCGAAAACAGAAGTTTTCTCTCATTCCCCCAGACTTAGAATTTTATGTGGGCTCGGAATGAAAGACTTGTCACAAACGAACCATGGATGCCTCATAAGTATTTCGACCAACCTAGACTCTTTTTAAGGCTCTTGTTTCCTTTCCCTTTCACTTATTTTCGATTTTTTTTTGAAAGGGGGAAACGCCTTTTATCGAAGTAGAGTCTTAGGGGGACGTAAATTTACCATGATTTTGAGTTTTTTCAAGGCATAACCAAGCTCGCATCTTTATTGAATTCACCACCACCGATCGCATATAGTCTTCGTCTTTAGTGACTGAAAGATGTGTTGTTCCTCCCTCTCCGGCGTTTTTGCACATATCTGCACATAAGTCACAAAGATAGTTGCATGAGGTTTGAAAAATGGTTAAGTTTCGGGTGGGATACCAACTAAAGATGGGCTGGCCATTCGTGTACGACAAAGAGTGGTAGAAGGTAAAAGAACGTCATGAATGTATGATTCGTTATCTTTGCCTAAACCTTTGATGAGAAAATTAAGTCAAGATTAAGTCCAAAAAAAATAGAGTTAGCATATTCCATCCTAGAGAATCTCTACGGTCTAAATTTCTCTGGGATTTTGCATTAACAGAAACTCTAGCTACCGCCTAGTCTAGAACCAAATTACGAAAAAGCATGTTACTAGGAGATAGCGTAGAACCACACTGGTCGGTTATCGTCATGGATTCCTTTCATCATTCCCTCAAAACGTATTTCTACGCGTTTTGAAAAACTTGAAATTTTTTAAACATTGAAAAATGCAAAATGCAAACACAAATGAAAGAAGTAGTGGTTAGTAGGGGATGGAATCCTCCCCCAGACTTAAATCACATTGTCCTCAGTGTGAAATAAACTGGGTAAGGACGAATAATAGATGTATGTAATAATTAAGAAAGTTTAAGGAAAAATAAAACTTACCTAGATGCGGTTGGGGAATGGATTCGTGAATGGAATGGTGTTGAATGGGGGATGGTATATGGTGATATGGTGATGGGAATGGATGTGGGGATGTTTGACAATGGTTTGGAATCAATCGAGGAACGAAACATATCGTTCGGGATTGTCAGGGGGCTGGCCGCGGGTCAAGGGGCTGCAGCCGAGGCCAATTGCAAGCTGGCCGCGGGTCTGTTGATCGCGACCGCGGCAAAGGGCTAGCTCGCCGTGGGTCTGGCTTATGCAGCCGCGGCCGAGCTTCTTCTGCGGTCAAGTACTTCCTTGCGGTTCGTGCTGGACCGAGCAGTTCCGAACCGTGTCTCCATCTTTTTGTCTTTTCGGTTTTTGATTTTTTGGGCTTTTTGTTTTTTTAGAAAACAGAAAACTAAGAAAAGAAAAAGTTAGTAGAAAAAAAAAGAAAAACGTACCTAAAATGGGTTGCATCCCATTGAGTGATTTTGTTTAAAGTCGTTTAGCTCGACGTTGGTATCGAGGTGAGCTTAGTCGTAGAAAGGCAGCGTCTTAGGACAAGTCTTCTTTGATCTTCTTTGGGTTTCCTCATCATGTGAATCATCGCTTGTTCGTGAACTGGGATCGGGATCTAGTTCAGGATCCATCGTGCTAGAATGTCTCTCTTCTCCTTTTTTGAGTGGGATTATAGTGTAGAACACGTCTTTGTCGATGTTAGCGAATGAAACACGTCAATTTGGCCAATCCATGATGGCTCCAACGGTTGATAAGAACGGCCATCCTAGAATTATCGGTGTTGTATCTATCTTCGTTGTTTGGACGATGTAAAAATCGACGGGGGCTATGCAATCTCTGATTCTTATTGGCATGTCTTGGGCAATCCCTTTTGGTGTGGCACAAGTCTCGACGGCCATGCTGATTTTTGTCCGGGTACGGTGTACGCTCTTAATACCGATGCGTTTCGCGGTCGATTTTTACATGATGCTCAAGCATGCTCCAGAATCACAAAGAATGTTCTTAAATTCAATTCCACAGATGCTAAGAGTGAAAAGGAACTGACCTTGTTCTTCGATTTTGTGGAGACTCCGAACGGGTTTTCCGTTCATGGCATTGTCAAAAAGATCTTATATTTCCGTTATGGACTCCTTGCTTTCACAAAATAAATGACCAATCATATGATCCATGTAAGCTCTAGCAAAAGTAGTACCTCTAGGTAGATTATGAACCACGTTGTTGAATTCCTCTAACTTCTCTCGGCTTATCTTGTTCGGGTACTCTCGGTACTTCTCGAGACGGTAGATTCGGATAGCATGGGAAGCGGCATATGATGTTGTTGAGCATCTTGCTCTCATGAAATAGGTGTGAATGTCTTCACTGCTCTCATTGCTGCAGCGGAAGAAAGCGTATATATGTCATTTTTCCCAAACTTCTTCGAAGGAGGTATGCATCGATATTGATTTCACAAATCTATTAAACTCGATCAATCTCTCTCGGGTGATGCATTATGTCCTTGGCTCTTCCGGTATTGGACTTGGTGGAGGTGATGGTTCAAGGTCAGAGTCACTCAATGAGCTGAAATCTGATTTTTGAAAGAATAACCTCGAGTCTTCTTCTTCGGAGTATTGTCCTTCGACTTCATTGGAGGATTGGGCTGATAAAACCATGTTGCACGGTGAATGAAGTCTTGTTCTAGGTTGGTTGTAGGCTCTGTTGAGGCTTGAGAATCAGTGGAGAGTGAAGCTTGCTCAAAGGGGAGTATTTGGGATTCAAACGGTTCAAGGGGAGACGAGCAGGGGCTGGCCGCGGGTCCGAGGAGTGGAGGCGCGGCGGAGGAGGGGCTGGCCGCGGCCGGGAGGCCCGCGTCTGTGGTGAGAGGAGTCCGTGGGGACTTGTTTGGTTCGTCGTCTTCTTCATCTCCTTCGGTGTTTTCTTATTCTTGGGAGTTATTTGGCTTCTCCTTTAGGTCAGGGATATGGGCATCAAGCGTTGAATCATGCTTCTCATGATCTTTGCATAGTTTCTCCACTTTCTCTTCTACTTCATCGATAGCATTAATGAGTCGGTCTAGTGTAAGATCGAGCTCTCTCGTTTTGTTCTCAACTCTCCTATTCCTTCCCATAGCTCGAGGGTGTAGTTGTAGGTGGTGTTACTATTGTTATTGACGGAGTTATCCATATCATCAAGTTTGTAGTTCAAAGTACGTACCCCATCATTGACTTTCCGGATATCGAACTTTTATCTTCCTTGTTCTTCTTCAACGAGTTTAGTGTTGTAGCGTCTTTAAGGGTCTGTTCTTCAAGGATTTTTTCGTGGACAATAAGATCATCGAACTTCTTGTTGAATTCGACAGAGATGGAATCTATTCTCTCATTTAAAGTGGCTCTGAACTTGGCTTGGAACTCGATGGTTTTGTTGATGGCGTCTTCTATTCGCTTCAAACGAGCGCTGAATTCCAAGCTTTCAACGTGCTGGTCCGAGAATTGATGGTATGAACGTTGTCTAGAGTTGACAACATGAGACGCAAAAGGCTCGTCTCGGTAGTAAGTAGGCTCGTGGCTCCCTTGAGAGTAGTTGGTCCGTGCCGGTTTTCGATCCATGTAGAACGAGTCACACACAGCATGTGAGTCGTGACGGTGGTGAGCGCAAGATAGGTCATAGTAACCCCGCTCGTAGTAGCAATCTCGCTCCAGAGGCGAGTTCATGTTTCAAAGCCTGAAACGAAGAAAAACAAAACCAAAAATCAAGTAGCAAAAGTTTGTTCTAGAGTTGTTTTACTAACCTCTAAGGTATGATAGAAGCTGTAGCGATCTCTCCCTGGCAATGGCGCCAAAAACTTGATGCGATATCGGATTCGTCTCTGGCTTCTTCGGGCCGGTAGCTTCATCGGTCTTCAGTGCTTCGGGTATATGTTAGGATCAACCATTGGATTGTCCCCAATCCAATTGCATTTGAAAGCTGGTTGTCTCTACTTTGTTGTATTCAAATTTTGTGATGAACAGACGGTGAAAAGGTCTTCTTTGATTGCAAGACTTCTTGACGGTCCAAGTTTATCCAAAACGTATTTTTGCTCCGAAATGCACTATTTAATCCCGAGTTACCTGAAAAGAGTCTTAAAACCGCAAACATATGAAACACGTAATAAAAGCATATAAAACCAAGAGGAACACTTTAACACTTATTAAAGTGTTCTAAAATATATAGCAAAATGGGTAAAAATACGATGTTATCAGCCATCTCGTAGGACTTTTGGTACGATGCGCTGAGTGTGGGGTTAATATCAATTTCAACCACCTCCAACACCTCCTGGAAATTCGCCGGGTACATAACTCATAGAAATTCTATATTTTCAACAAGAAGGAATGGAAGATCATCGGAGGGTTCCCGAGCAAGGACAGTAATCGGGACAATTGTTTCTTCTTAGTCCAAATTTTCAAAGCTTTAGTCCCCGGCTACTGTCTCCACTTAGTCAAGACAAAATGGGGACCACCTGGTAGTTGATCTATAGATTTTTGGCTCGGTGGGTTATTTGATGCTGATAACTAATCTTGTTTTCTTGTTTTGCAATTCGCCCCCCCTCTTCCATCGTGTCCAGACGATTTGACCGAGGTATACGAGGCTTTGGCGGCCGAGAAGGTTGATTGGAGAAAACATTTTTCCTTGAGAAAGATCAGAAGAGCTCGGGCAGTTCTCAACGGTATTAGTCCAACATCTCCGTCTTCTGGTGATACCGAGCCGAGCATGGAGAGAATGTCGATTCATGCAAAGAAGGAGCTCGAGGAAAGAGAAGCGAGGAAACGAGCTGCCGAGGCGGATGCGAATCCCGCTACCGAGGCGGCTATAGACCCCGAGGTTGTTATTCCAGGGATAAATATCACCGATCGGGTTGAAAAGGAGCATGTCAATTTTTCCGAGCCTCTTGTTTCTGATGTCAAGGGGAGGGAGACCGTGTTAGCTCTTCAACCGGTTCCCAAATTTGTTGCTTCTTCGTTAGCGAAGCGCGCCGTGGCGTCGAAGCGAAAGCTATCTGGCTCGGAGGGTAATACCAAAGTTGTTGTGACCGAGAAAGATGACAAGACGAACAGACGTTCATCCCTTCCTATATCTGATCCCAATCCTTCTAAGCTGATAGTTAATGATGCTTTGGCATCTGCTTATTTGTTCTCAAAAATCAATGGCCCTGGCATCCGTTTTCCCTCTTCGGATAAACTTACAAGAGGGAAGATGTATGCGAGTATGGCGCAGCGAGGCACCAAGGTACGATGGTTGGATATTATTTTCTTAAATAACCGCTCGGGACTTAATCTTCCATGATTCTATTGCAGCTCGTGGCCTCTATTAATGAAATGGTGGCTACCTATGAATCAAACTCTAATCATGATCAACGCCGAGCTGTTGAGGCGAGAAAAGACGCTTCAGTGATGAAAAGCAAACTTCTCGAGGCGGAGGAGAAACTTTTCCTCGCTTCTACTACGATGGCGGATTTTGAAGGAGAAAATAAGACATTGAGGGAGAAATTGGCTCGGTCTGCAAGCTCTGTGGTTCGGCTCGGGGAACAAAAGATGAAGTCATCCGACGAGGTGGCCTCTCTGAAGAGACAGCTTGCGGCGGTAGCTAAGAACTGAGATCCAAGTATCAATGGCCTCCACTTATTCCCTTTCATCACCATTACTTGAAAGTCATTAGGGATAAGACCATTGCCTATACGAACTGTCACATTAGGCAAAAATCCATAAGGCGTATCGAACGATGAATCCGCATACTCTATCGAGATTTGCGATCGTTTGAACTCCGAGAAACTTAGCTCTTCCACCATTGCCAATGACATGACATTGATGGTAGCTCTTGTATCATACAAAGAGTCATAGATTTCAATTCCATTGATGGTGCAAGGTACCACAAACTTTCTCGGACTATCGATTTTCTCGAGTGGCTTCGTTTTTAGCCTCCTTTTGAAAGCTCTCTTCGATTCTCCTTGGTATGGCTTTTCTTCTTGGATTTTTTCTAACTCATCAGCCTTAGGAGGTGGTGTAGAGGTTGGCACGAGCACATCTTCATTGGAGAAAACAACATTGCAAAACGTTTTTGCACTTGCCTCGCCTTGTTTCTTCACGACTTCCATAGTTTGAGCAACTTGGACATCTAGCTTCTGAACATGGGCAACGATTGAATCGTACTTGTTGTTGAAGTTGCTGTAGATTTTATCCATCTTCTCATGGATCTCCTTGTTGGCTTGTTTAGCTATTACCGTCACTAGCAGCAAGGTTCTCGATAAGAATCTTAGCTTCCGATACCGACTTGGTCATGAAGCTTCCATTGCTCGCGGTATCGAGAGATAACTTGTACTTGTGATCGATCTCGTTGTAGAAGATGTTCCAAAGATTTCCTTCGGAGAAACCATGATTAGGGCAGTCTCTATTGTACTCCTTAAAACGTTTCAAGGCCTCATAGAAAGATTCGGTAGGTCCTTTGTTAAAAACCCGAGATCTTGGTTCTTATGGAGCTCGATCTTTGTTTGGTGTAGAATTGGTTCAAGAAGGCAGCCTTGTACTCGTTCCAAGTAGTAATTGACTGAGGGGGCAGCGACTTCATCCATCTTAATGCCTTGTCATTCAAAGAGGAGGTGAACAACTTGCACTTGAAATAATCAGAGGGAACTCCATTTGATCGAGTCGTGCTACATATCTCCTCGAAGGTGTCAATTTGATCGAGTGGGTGCTCGGTAGGCAAGCCATGTAATTGATTTTGCTTCACCAATCCAATGATCTGTGGCTTGATCTCAAAATCATGCCTTTGAGGAGTAGGAGGACGAATTGGATTCCTATCCAAAAAGAAAGCACGAAAGAGTCGAAATCACCAATGGTTTGATGATTTATGTTGTGAGCGGCCGGTGTTGGCCTTTGGTATGCTGGTTTCTGAGCTTGATGCACTCCTAGGGGAGGGAATAGCTGAAGTAGTTGTTGCTGAAGTTGTCGCAACGCAGCTTGGTCAAAGGGGTGATGATCTTTCACTCGCGGTGGAGGTTCTCGGGCAGCGCCAATGAGAGGAGCGTTCGGGTCAACGTCTCGAGCTGCTGGATCGTTGTTTGGGTCACCAAGGTTGGCGACATGAGGGTTAACACCGTGGTGGTGCTGCAAGAGAGCAGCATTGGTGTTAGCAAGGGCAGCGACTTGCTCTTGAGCGAGTCCTTCTTCTTCGGTAAGGAAGGCTCAGTTTTGTAGCTCGGCCATCCTTTGTTGTTGTTGTTTTTATTTTCTAAGTTGTATCTCAAGTCTATCTATCTCCAATTCAGGTTCGAATAGATTTTCAGAAGTACAACTTCTAGTCATACACCTGAAAATCGAAAGAAAAACTCAAAGTAACAAATTAGAAGTTTATAGAAAATTTTAATAAAAAATAAAATGCAGAAAATAAACGTTTTAGACTAGATTAAAATTTAGAATTCGAAAGTAATATTATCTAAGTCCCCGGCAACGGCGCCAGAAAACTTGATGTGGGTAAAGTTTTCACCCAACTAATATTAGCTGCAAGTTTACAGCAATCACAATAAGTATAGTGCGGGATCGAATCCACATGGACTTGTAAACTGCACGACGAAAACGTTAGAAAAGTAATCAAGCTAACAAAATATAAAAGAGAGTGTCGATGGTGATTAAATAAATAAGTAAATAAGCAATTAAAAATCAGAGATTAAACAATAAATAAAAGGTTAGGTTTTATGGAAATCTCATGGAACACATGCAACGATAAGATAGATGATTTGATAGGGATATAAGTAAAAATTGGTTTTGAACACAAAACACGAATTTATAGTCTTTCCACTGTCATGGCTCCGACCACTATGTTTTACAAACCAATAGACTCAGATTTTGGAAGGTTATTGCAGAATGAAAACATGCATTAAATCGAGCAAGTAATGATAAAGTTCACTAGACTCCTTAACTCGACTTTTGGAAGGTTAAGACGCCTAGCTCATCAAATATTAGTTCTGGTAATATAACAAGCTTTTGGGGAGTATATTAACTTAAGATCAGATTACTAAATGCGCGGTAAAGTAATCATGCATTGAGAACAAATAAAGATGAAGAACCATATGAACATCCCTTTTAAACATCATCATATCAATATCGAATTATGCACCCATGGATCCCCTTCAACCTAACAAACGAACTACTCACTCATTATGCACAAAACACAGCAAGTATGATTTGAAATCATGATGATAATACTTGTATTTAAAGAGTAAAGTTGAGAAAACTTCTCTATATCGAATTATGCACCCATGGATCCCCTTCAACCTAACAAACGAACTACTCACTCATGATGCACAAAACACAGAAATTATGAATTGAAATCATGATGATAATACTTGTATTAAAAGAGTAAGGTTGAGAAAACTTCTCTATATCGAAGTACAAAGTGGAGATCTTCACCTTGAAGCTCTTAGAATCCAAAATCAATGAAGAATTTGTAAAAACAATGAAGAAAACGTGGCTTTGTTTATTCTAGGGTGGCTATCTGCTTTGTGAGGCTAAAAACAAGTTTAAATAGCTTAAAAGTCGACCTAGGGTTTCATTAAACCGAAAAATGTAGTTTTGGGTCGCGGGGGTCTTTTGGGCCGAGCTAAGGCCCAATTCAGACGCGTCTTCAGTAAAATCGGTGTATTTTTCTGACCACTGCTCCAAATGACTTCAAACCAATTGCATATGAAAGATGACCCAAAATGCTATCTTTTCACCAAATTTCATCTCAATCCATCAAAGGGAAGGCATCCAATGAAGGTGAAACTTCTGATGCATATGTGCTGTCCAATTGGAGAAATCCGCCTTTCTTGAGCTTTATGTGATTGGCTGATCTTTTGGACTTGGAAACATGTCTTGGACGTGGTAAACTCCTTTTTGGCTCCATTTTGCATCCTTTTTGATGATTTGAGCTATATAGACTTTAAAACTACAAATACGAGAAAAATACCTCAAAAAGCACAAAATCGAATGAAAATGCTTAGATAAAATACTAAAATCCGTAATAAAAATAGTAAAATATATAGTATATGATCATTTCACAGAATGCATTTTTTACGGAGAGAGAAAGATGAAGTCAAATGCGAGCGATAGTGGATTGAAGAATGGAGTTTGAAGGGTGGCTAAGGCGAGAGCGCAAATCATAGATAGATTTCTTTGGATTTAAGGAGGTGAAGCATGTTGTGTGTGAGGATGTGGATGGATTGACTAGCCACTCATAGAGCTCTCCGCTTATACGTCCTTGGAATAAGTGAGCCCCTGTGTTGGGATCTTTCTCTTGAACATGTGCGGAGAAGAATTCAACAAAAAGTCGATTTGCGTTGTATAGCCAGTACACTAAATTGAGAATTTTTGGATGTTTGGTACACATAAGACATTGTTTATAAAGATATTGCGAGAGGATGAGGGTAGAACAGTTGAACCGGTATGGGAGATCTTGAGGCCTGAGCCATCGCCAATTATAATTTGAGCACTACCCGTGTAACACTGTTGATGTGTCAAGTATTTGTGATCAGAGGTTATGTGATGTATAAAACCACTACCCAAGAGCCATATTGGCTGTGTGTTGAGGTAGATATGCAAGATAGGCACGAGGCTGCCTATTTATGAAGGACTATGACTAAAGCTTGTGTTGCTGCCATGTCTGATTGTTGTGGCAAGAAAGAGCAATGTTGGCTTGAGATTTTCGTGGTTCTGTTGAAAAACCATGAGTTGTGAGTGGTGCTGCTAAAGTAAGGACTAGAGGCTGTTGAGAAACCCTATGAGGAACAACTGATTGATTTGTATATGATGGTGTTGTTGTTACAGATTTGTTGCAGTCGTCTGTGTAACATAGAAGTGTGATTGTGTAACACGGGAGTTTGCTGGACGAGATGACGCCATTGGCAGTGATTGAAAGTAGAAGATGCTGCAAAGCAAAGGTTGTTGATGTAAAGACATGAGGATGTTGAGACAGCCTAGGTGGAGCAGGTTTTACTACGGGTGAGTGTGTAACACATGAGTTTGCATGTTGTGTGAAGTATTGTCATTGACACTGATTGAAAGACTCATGGAGTGAGAGCGATTCACGAAGTAATTAAGAGATGGAAAAATGCAAAAAAAAACAAAAAAATGTACATAAAATCATTTTCTTCAAGGAAGAAAAACAAAATGATGATTTTAGAGTTATGTATCTTTGTGTTCTGATACCATATAGAATTATAGAATGTTATATTTATTGAGTTGAGTGTTTGTACAAATGTATAGTATTACAGATAAGTGATTAAAGGAGATTATCAAGAGTGATTGATGCTTTAATAAGATTTCAGATGATTTTCATGGTTTTGGCTGATTTTAAAGAAGTTGTGATGATTTTGTATTAAAATCCCCTACAATCCCACCTAAAACCATGAGATTTGGATCTTTGTATTTTTAACTAAGAAAGTCTCCTAAAATCATCTAAAATCCCCTGCAGTCATTAAAATCTCAATACTTAAAACATTTTCAATAACAGTGATTTTAATTACTACAGGGGATTTTAAAATCATCTAAAATCCCCTGCAGTCATGATATGATTTTAACAAATTCGTGTTTGAATAACAGAGGATTGTAGATGATTTTGAGTGATTTTACATAAATCTCATATTCAATAACACTGGATTTGGGAAGATATTTTAAAATCTTTAGTTGAATAACAAAGGATTTTAAGAAAATCTAAAAATTTCTTAAAATCCACAGTTGAATACACCCCCTAATTATATATCCACAAGAGCAATTATAGGGAGTGAGTAATCAAAGGAATGAGGATGAGGGATTGAGTATTCATATCCGCGTACCATGCCACTCCGTCTAAAATTCTTATTTTTGAGGCAACCAAAGTATAGCACTAATTTCATTATTTTATTCAATTTCCGAATGGAACCGATTTCTGCAACCACGTATACTTTTAAGGTTACAGAAGGACTTCTTTGGGTGTCCCGAAATTCCTCATTGTTCATAACTAGTGATGTTAATATTATTAACTTAATAAGGGTTTGAAGCCTGCGGGCCTTAACGAGCCCAGGATAAAGAATTTGGCACGTGACCTGTTTAGAAATACGTAAACATAAAAAGGTATGCCCGTTTAGTTAATGGGCTTACCCGCGAAATAAATCGGTACCCGTTTATTTTTATTTATTTTTTAATTAAAAACAACGTTTATTTTTATTTATTTTTTAATTAAAAACAACGTTTATTTTTATTTATTTTTTAATTAAAAGCAACGCCGTTTAAATATATATATATATATATATATATATATATATATATATATATATATATATATTCTCTCTCTCTCTCTCTCTATCTCAATCTACGACTCGAAACAGTGCTGAGCTGAAATCATCATTTTATTGTTGCCAAATGTTGAAGCCGAAGTGGAGTGATTTCGAAATCTTCTTCCTGGTTTCAAAGGTACAAACTTTCAACTTTTTTTGCCCTAACCTAACAATCTTATGCTTCTCCATTTCTGGATCTGTCGATTAATTTTCGTTTATGGGAAACCCACAGAGACTGGCGAAGAAGAGAAATAAGCTAATCTCGCTCTCTACGGCTCCTTGTTTCACCGAAACCTTAGAAATCGCCTTCTTAGTTCTTTCAAGGTATGTCATTCTTACTTGACTTTTCAGTTTCTCTTCTTCTTCTTCTCCAATTGTTTGTAGTACTGTTCGTGTCGTTGATTGATTCCGTTGTGTCGGAGAGGTGTTCCGATTTCCGTTGTGTTTGTACTACAGTTCGTGTCGCTGATTGATTTCGTTGTGCCAGAGAGATGTACCTCACTCGCTGTTGTTAATCGTTGTTGATTTAGAGCTAGGTTTCTCTTTCTCCTCTTTATACTATGTTTTCTCTTTCATAGATTTCATTAAACTTGCATGAAGCTTGGATTTCTCCGTTGTTTTATGGTTTTGGATGCATTGATTCTCATTTGACAATCGTGTTATTCTACTGCATGCCACACTCTAAATGATTGTCTGTTTGTGTAATGTTCTCAATAATGTTGAACTTGCAGCACTATCCAGAGGGTTAGATCGACTAACTTGATTTACATATTGCTTTTTCCTTATGTTGAATTGTTTGTGTAATGTTCTCAATAATGTTGAACTGGCTGGTTTTAATTATTGATTTGGTTTATGTTCCGCTTCATATTTTGCAGAATGGATTTGGAGTCTCTTCATACCATGCATAGCAATTCTTGATGCTCAATATTTAATGGATATGAATGAAGAAGATGCTATAAATTGGAAGATACTATGAATGATGGAGAAACAGAAATGCAAGAAAGAGACGTTTAACTCCATCTGTTTGGCAAGATTTTAAATCACTTGGTGATGTGATCATCATGAGCAGCAAAGAGGATCAAGAGGTTGCATTGCTTGTACCCGTTGGACCAGTCACAAAAGCGAAAGCTAAGACGATCAAAGAAGCACTTAACGAGCTGATTTATGAAGTTTTGGACAAAGAGAACATTCAAACATTCATCCAAGATGTTACATATCAAGTCCAACCCATTTTAAGCCTAATACAAGTCCAAGAAAGCCCATAAAATGTTATTTGCAATTCTGGTCAAAGAGAGTGACGAAAATGGGAGATCAAGAGTCATTTGGAGGCCAATAGTTATTCAACTCTCTTTATTCTTATTTATTCACTTTAGTCTCATCATGTTTTCGAGGCCATTGATTATCTAGCTTTGACTATAAGTTTTCTTTTCCTTTAAATACTCATGTAATCTCATTTGAGAAAAGACGTTTTAATCAAAAAATTTGGAAAATCTTCGAGAGTGATTCTCATTTCGATTATGGTGTGTAATATACATTAATCGCAATCGATCCATCTTGGTGTATCATATCCAAGGGATCAACCGGTAAATCAGAAGTCTTCCGCAAATTATGTGCAACCATTCATTCCACCGATCCATCTTGGTGTGTCATATCCGAGGGATCAAAATGGTAAATCAAGAGCCTTCTGCAACTCTTGTGCGACCAATCGATCCACATCCTTGTTCATTGAGACTTCACGGTTTGTTTGAGACAATCCTATCCCTTCTACCGCCTTCGAGTGCCAATTCTTTGGGGGAATCACATTATTTGGTATTATCCCACACTCGAGGATTCAGTATTATCAATCTATCATCTTCTCGTATTTTCTTCTTCTTATCTTTTCATCTTCTTTCTTTTCATCTTCTTACTTTTCTATCTCTCCATCTTCTTTTCTTCCATATAATTTTTTGGTTTTTGATTTATCTATTTTCGTTATAAGAAAAAAAAAACGAGAAAGAAAATGATTCCATTTGATGTACGTAAACTAGATTTGAGGATAAATATTTTTTAAAGAGAAGAGGTATGATGTGATCTTAATGAGCATCAATGAGGATCAATAGGTTGCATTGCTTGTACCCGTTGGACCAGTCACGAAAGCGAAAGCTAAGAGGATCAAAGAAGCACTTAACGAGCTGATTTATGAAGTTTTGGACAAAGAGAACATTCAAAAATCCATCCAAGATGTTACCTATCAAGTCCAGCCCATTTTAAGCCTAATACAAGTCCAAGAAAGCCCATAAAATGTGATTTGCAATTCTGGTCAAAGGGAGTGACGAAAATTGGAGATCAAGAGTAATTTGGAGGCCAATAGTTTTTCAACTCTCTTTATTCTTATTTATTGTCGCCATTTGGAAATCATCATTTTATTGTCGCCAAATGTTGAAGCCGAAGTGGAGTGATTTCGAAATCTTCTTCCTGGTTTCAAAGGTACAAACTTTCAACTTTGTTTGCCCTAACCTAACAATCTTATGCTTCTCCATTTCTGGATCTGTCGATTAATTTTCGTTTATGGGAAACCCACAGAGACTGACGAAGAAGAGAAATGAGCTAATCCCGCTCTCTACGGCCCCTTGTTTCACCGTAACCTTAGAAATCGCCTTCTTAGTTCTTTCGAGGTATGTCATTCTTACTTGACTTTCCAATTTCTCATCTTCTTCTTCTCTAATTGTTTGTAGTACTGTTCATGTCGCTGATTGATTCTGTTGTGTCGGAGAGGTGTTCCTATTTCCGTTGTGTTTGTAGTACAGTTCATGTCGATGATTGATTTCGTTGTGTCGGAGAGATGTACCTCACTCGCTGTTGTTAATCGTTGTTGATTTAGAGCTAGGTTTCTCTTTCTCCTCTTTATCCTATGTTTTCTCTTTCAGAGATTTTATAAAACTTGCATGAAGCTTGGATTTCTCTATTGTTTTTTGGTTTTGGATGCATTGATTCTCTCTTGACAATCGTGTTATTCTACTGCATGCCACACTCGAAATGATTGTATGTTTGTGTAATGTTCTCAATAATGCTTAACTTGCAGCAGTATCCGGAGGGTTAGATCTACTTACTTGATTTACATATTGATTTTTCCTTATGTTGAATTGTTTGTGTAATGTTCTCAATAATGTTGAACTGGCTGGTTTTAATTATTGATTTGGTTTATGTTCCGCTTCAGATTTTGCAGAATGGATTTGGAGTCTCTTCATACCATGCATAGCAATTCTTGATGCTCAAAGAATTAATGGATATGAATGAAGAAGATGCTATAAATTGGAAGATACTATGAATGATGGAGAAACATAAATGCAAGAAAGAGACGTTTAACTCCATCTGTTTGGCAATATTTTAAATCAGTTGGTGATGTGATCATCATGAGCAGCAAAGAGGATCAAGAGGTTGCATTGCTTGTACCCGTTGGACCAGTCACGAAAGCGAAGGCTAAGACGATCAAAGAAGCACTTAACGAGCTCATTTATGAAGTTTTGGACAAAGAGAACATTCAAAAATTCATCCAAGATGTTACATATCAAGTCCAGCCCATTTAAAGCCTAATACAAGTCCAAGAAAGCCCATAAAATATTATTTACAATTCTGGTCAAAGAGAGTGACGAAAATGGGAGATCAAGAGTCATTTGGAGGCCAATAGTTAGTCAACTCTCTTTATTCTTATTTATTCACTTTAGTCTCATCATGTTTTCGAGGCCATTGATTATCTTGCTTTGACTAAAAGTTTTCTTTTCTTTTAAATACTCATGTAATCTCATTTGAGAAAAGAAGTTTTAATCAAAAAATTTGGAAAACATTTGAAAGTGATTCTCATTTCGATTATGGTGTGTAATATCCATTAATCGCAATCGATCCGTCTTGGTGTATCATATCCAAGGGATCAACCGGTAAATCAGAAGTCTTCCGCAAATTCTGTGCGACCATTCATTCCACCGATCCATCTTGGTGTGTCATATCCAAGAGATCAAAACGGTAGATCAAGAGCCTTCTGCAACTCTTGTGCGACCAATCGATCCACATCCTTGTTCATTGAGACTTTACGGTTTCTTTGAGACAAGCATATCCCTTCTACTGCCTTCGAGTGCCAATTATTTGGGAGAATCATTTTATTTGGTATTATAGCACACTTCAAGGATTCGGTATTATCAATCTATCATGAAACTAGGAGTGGCTCTACTTTTAAGGAGATAAACGGCATAACCATCGAGGTGACGCAGGACCTAAAAGATCAGTCTTCATCTTGGATGAGAAAAGAAGAGTTCTTCCAATCGGGGAAAGCAAAGAGGACTTCGAAAAAACGTGTCGTAGTTGTATCAGCAGCTAGTACTGCTGCAAGATAACTACGACGAGAACAACCAGACATATTTTTATCTTCTTATCTTGTCATTTTCTTTCTTTTCTATCTCTTCATCTTCTTTTCTTCCATATAATTTTTTGTTTTTTGATTTATCTAGAAAGAAAATGATTCCATTTGATGTACGTAAACCAGATTTGAGGACAAATATTTTTTTTAAGAAGAGAGGTATGATGTGATCATAATTAGCAGCAAGGAGGATCAAGAGGTTGCATTGCTTGTACCTGTTGGACCAGTCACGAAAGCGAAAGCTAAGAGGATCATCAAAGAAGCACTTAACGAGCTGATGTATGAAGTTTTGGACAAAGAGAACATTCAAAAATCCATCCAAGATGTTACCTATCAAGTCCAGCCCATTTTAAGCCTAATACAAGTCCAAGAAAGCCCATTAAATGTGATTTGCAATTTTGGTCAAAGAGAGTGACGAAAATTGGAGATAACAGTCATTTGGAGGCCAATAGTTTTTCAACTCTCTTTATTCTTATTTATTGTCGCCATTTGGAAATCATCATTTATTGTCGCCAAATGTTGAAGCCGAAGTGGAGTGATTTCGAAATCTTCTTCCTGGTTTCAAAGGTACAAACTTTCAACTTTTTTTGCCCTAACCTAACAATCTTATGCTTCTCCATTTCTGGATCTGTCGATTAATTTTCGTTTATGGGAAACCCACAGAGACTGACGAAGAAGAGAAATAAGCTAATCTTGCTCTCTACGGCTCCTTGTTTCACCGAAACCTTAGAAATCGCCTTCTTAGTTCTTTCAAGGTATGCCATTCTTACTTGACATTCCAGTTTCTCTTCTTCTTCTTCTCCAATTGTTTGTAGTATTCTTCGTGTCGCTGATTGATTCCGTTTGTCGGAGGGGTGTTACGATTTCCGTTGTGTTTGTACTACATTTCGTGTCGCTGATTGATTTCGTTGTGTCAGAGAGATGTACATCACTCGCTGTTGTTAATCGTTGTTGATTTAGAGCTAGGTTTCTCTTTCTCCTCTTTATCCTATGTTTTCTCTTTCAGAGATTTCATAAAACTTGCATAAAGCTTGGATTTCTCTGTTGTTTTATGGTTTTGGATGCATTGATTCTCTATTGACAATCGTGTTATTCTACTGCATGCCACACTCGAAAATGATTGTCTGTTTATGTAATGTTCTCAATAATGTTAAACTTGCAGCAGTATCCAGAGGGTTATATCGACTTACTTGATTTACATATTGCTTTTTCCTTATGTTGAATTGTTTGTGTAATGTTCTCAATAATGTTGAACTGGCAGGTTTTAATTATTGATTTGGTTTATGTTTCGCTTTTAGATTTTGCCGAATGGATTTGGAGTCTCTTCATACCATGCATAGCAATTCTTGATGCTCAAAGAATTAATGGATATGAATGAAGAAGATGCTATAAATTGGAAGATACTATGAATGATGGAGAAACAGAAATGCAAGAAAGAGACGTTTAAATCCATCTGTTTGGCAAGATTTTAAATCAGTTGGTGATGTGATCATCATGAGCAGTAAAGAGGATCAAGAGGTTGCATTACTTGTAGCCGTTGGACCAGTCACGAAAGCAAAGGCTAAGACGATCAAAGAAGCACTTAACGAGCTGATTTATGAAGTTTTGGACAAAGAGAACATTCAAAAATTCATCCAAGATGTTACATATCAAGTCCAGCCCATTTAAAGCCTAATACAAGTCCAAGAAAGCCCATAAAATGTGATTAGCAATTCTGGTCAAAGAGAGTGACGAAAATGGGAGATCAAGAGTCATTTGGAGGCCAATAGTTATTCAACTCTCTTTATTCTTATTTATTCACTTTAGTCTCATCATGTTTTCGAGGCCATTGATTATCTAGCTTTGACTACAAGTTATATTTTCCTTTAAATACTCAAGTAATCTCATTTGAGAAAATAAGTTTTAATCAAAAAATTTGGAAAACCTTTGAAAGTGATTCTCATTTAGATTATGGTGTGTAATATCCATTAATCGCAATCGATCCGTCTTGGTGTATCATATCCAAGGGATCAACCGGTAAATCAGAAGTCTTCCACAAATTCTGTGCGACCATTCATTCCACCGATCCTTCTTGGTGTGTCATATCCAAGGGATCAAAACGGTAGATCAAGAGCCTTCTGCAACTCTTGTGCGACCAATCGATCCACATCCTTGTTCATTGAGACTTCACGGTTTCATTGAGACAAGCTTATCCTTTCTACCGCCTTCGAGTGCCAATTATTTGGGAGAATCATTATATTTGGTATTATAGCACACTCGAGGATTCGGTATTATCAATCTATCATCTTCTCGTATTTTCATCTTCTTATCTTTTCATTTTCTTTCTTTTCTATCTCTTCATCTTCTTTTCTTCCGTATTAATTTTTGTTTTTTGATTTATCTATTTTCGTTATAAGAAAAAAAAAACGAGAAAGAAAATGATTCCATTTGATGTACGTAAACCAGATTTGAGGACAAATATTTTTTAAAGAGGAGAGGTATAATGTGATCATAATGAGCATCAAGGAGGATCAAGAGGTTGCATTGCTTGTACCCGTTGGACCAGTCACGAAAGCGAAAGCGAAGAGGATCAAAAAAGCACTTAACGAGCTGATTTATGAAGTTTTGGACAAAGAGAACATTCAAAAATCCATCGAAGATGTTATCTATCAAGTACAGCCCATTTTAAGACTAATACAAGTCCAAGAAAGCCCATAAAATGTGATTTGCAATTCTGGTCAAAGGGAGTGAAGAAAATGGGAGATCAAAAGTCATTTGGAGGCTAATAGTTTTGCAACTCTCTTTATTCTTATTTATTGTCGCCATTTGGAAATCATCATTTTATTGTCGCCAAATGTTGAAGACGAAGTGGAGTGATTTCGAAATCTTCTTCTTGGTTTCAAAGGTACAAACTTTCAACTTTTTTTGCCCTAACCTAACAATCTTATGCTTCTCCATTTCTGGATCTATTGATTAATTTTCGTTTATGGAAAATCCACAGAGACTGACGAAGAATAGAAATAAGCTAATCTCGCTCTCTACGGCTCCTTGTTTCACCGAAACCTTAGAAATCGCCTTCTTAGTTCTTTCAAGGTATGCCATTCTTACTTGACTCTCCTGTTTCTCTTCTTTTTCTTCTTCTCCAATTGTTTGTAGTACTGTTCGTGTCGCTGATTGATTCCGTTGTGTCAGAGAGGTGTTCCGATTTCCGTTGTGTTTGTACTACAATTCGTGTCGCTGATTGATTTCGTTGTGTCAGAGAGATGTACCTCACTCGTTGTTGTTAATCGTTGTTGATTTAGAGCTAGGTTTTCTTTCTCCTCTTTATCCTATGCTTTCTCTTTCAAAGATTTCATAAAACTTGCATGAAGCTTGGATTTCTCTGTTGTTTTATGGTTTTGGATGCATTGATTCTCTCTTGACAATCGTGTTATTCTACTGCATGCCACACTCGAAATGATTGTCTGTTTGTGTAATGTTCTCAATAATGTTGAATTTGCAGCAGTATCCAGAGGGTTAGATCGACTTACATGATTTACATATTGCTTTTTCCTTATGTTGAATTGTTTGTGTAATGTTCTCAATAATGTTGAACTGGCTGGTTTTAATTATTGATTTGGTTTATGTTTCGCTTCAGATTTTGCATAATGGATTTGGAGTCTCTTCATACCATGCATAGCAATTCTTGATGCTCAAAGAATAAATGGATATGAATGAGGAAGATGCTATAAATTGGAAGATACTTTGAATGATGGAGAAACATAAATGCAAGAAAGAGACGTTTAACTCCATCTGTTTGGCAAGATTTTAAATAACTTGGTGATGTGATCATCATGAGCAGCAAAGAGGATCAAGAGGTTGCATTGCTTGTACTACAAGAAAAAGGCACGTTGGTAGCGCGAAAAAAATGCTACTGTAGCCTTTGGTAGCGTATTTTAAAACGCTAGGTTCGCCGCAGCTACAATAGACCCCCTCCCCCCTATCGTAGCATTTTTTTTTAAATGCTATGTTAGTCTAACTTATGATAGCGCAAATCAAAAGCTATAGAAATTAATTTCCTAGCGTCATATTTGTGCTATTCTTAGATTTTTCGTATCATGTTTTTAATGTTGTAATTTGATTTATAGTGACAATTTTAAAACGCCATTGATTATTTATTAATGGCGTTTTTGTCGTGTTGTAAGATAATCTATAGTAGGAGATTAAAAATGCCATTGATTATTGTTTCATGGCATTTTTCTCGTGTTGTAACACTAATTATGATGACAAATATAAAATGCAACCGAATATTTGTATCGTGCTATAATTGTATTGCTATATATTGAGATGATATTACCTAATTAATATAATTAACACTAATTAAAGATAATTAAATCATAAAATATAACTAGATTTTCCATTAAAATTCTAAAACAACAAAGTCATAACATACAAAACATGAAATCTTAAACATACCATGTAACCATCAAACATAGACAAAAGCAAAACACTAGTATTTACAACAGCATTGATACCATGTCTCTAGTCTCTACGGCGAGCTTCGCCTCGTGAGGACTGTCCTTGTTCTTGTTTTGGCCTTTGTTACTGAGGTTTCGCAAAGCTCTCCGGTACATCGGATTGATGTCTTCTTCGTCATCCTCTCTGCGTATCAGGTAGCCCATAGCGCGTCTATATTCTTCTATTGTGATCTCCTCCACGTCACTGTCACTTCCTTGATCGCCATTAGCATCTTCTTCTGGCTGTTGGCGGACTTGTGGTTTCACTCCGAATGCTGGGAGTCCGCATATGATTCCTTTCCTTGTTTCCATCGTAACTACAGTTTCTACATTAGCAAAGTGAACAAAAGTTTGTATTTCTGAAGTTGTGAACTTTAACAAGTCATATTTCCGATTAAACAACTCAGAAAAATCCATGAAATGACACAAATTTGAACAGAAACAAATCAAAGAAATTCACCAGACATACATGACAAGTGGTGAAAAACGTAGATGTGAAATTGCTGAGAGATAATACAAATACCTTGTGAGAGTGACGAGACCTAGTGTGAAAAGCCTGACACTGTGAGTTCTAGATCCAACCTGCACAGCAATAAAATGCATGTCTGGATTTATAATGCCCAATTACATAGATCACAAACGAGTAAGAACAATAAATCGGAAAGGATTACCTGAATCTGGCAACGGATATTGAGTCTCCTGTTTATCTTCGTCTTAGGTTGCCACAAAGATCTCTAGGGCTTCGAAGCTTCCTACTCTAGTTGAGTGATCTCCTCCACATCACTTTCTAGATCGTCATTTGCTTCTTGTTGTGGTTGTTGGAGGAGTTGTGGTTTGACTCCGTGATTGAGAAAAACTCCTGCCTGAAAAACATAAAGAAGATTGATCAAAAGATGTTCTAAGGGAAGTTGCTTCAAAAAAACGTTGCCTGGTAAATCAGACAACCTTTTCACATAAATTAAGAACATTTCGGCCTTTGACTTAGCTCCACTTACAATCAAGTTGCCTGGTAAACGTTTTCCAGGATTTGAAGTCATAGCGTGATTAGCGTCAACGCATACCTGTCATCATTCAATAACTAATGCCAATAAAACATAATTATCATCACGACACAAATTTGTGAACAAGTACATTGGAATGGTTCCAATTTACATGGGAAATTAGCTCAATAATTCAAAAGCGTTTCTATCCTGATACAGAAAAGCAACACTATTCAGTTCCAACATATAAATGCTATACTCATACTTGCTAATGCAAGGGTACTACTTGTAATCATCAAAAAAGTCTTGAATGTATAGTTGAAAATTTCCAAGGGAAACTAGCTCGATTTTGCTTGATTTCAGATGTAGAGAATGCTAAGAACAACTCAAAACGCAGAAGAACACTAATAATATATGTAATTTCGTAATCCAATTGAGTTTCCACATGAATTAAACAAAATTCTAGCGGAAAAGTGAATTAACCTTGAGAGATGAAAAAGGAGGAAGAGAGCACACTCCTACGCGGAAACCGAATCCAGGATAAGAAGGAAGCCCGCGTCGGATTCGGCCAACAATACTCTAAATACTAAACCCTATACACTAATTCAAACTCAAAGAATTATTCTGTTTAGACACTTATTCAAACCTTAAACCCTATACACTAAATCAAACCCAAAATCTTATACACTAAGTCTATTGTGGTATACATGAAACTCAAGAAAAATATATATTTCAAACCCTAAATCCTAGAGACTAAATCTAACCCTAAACCCTATACACTAAATCAAACTCAAAAATTCTTCTAATTATTTTTTATTTTAAATTTTGTGTTGTGTATTGTTACCCTAAACCTTAAACCTAAACCCCAAAAATATTTTTACAGTATGAAACAATAATTTTATTGTATTTTCTTTTGTTAATTGACAAATGGAAAAATATGTTTCAAGTGCGAATCATAAATCCTATACTCCAATGCCCTAAACCCTAAACCTAAACCCCGAACCCCAAACCCTATACCCTAAACCTAAACCCCAAACCCTAAATCATAAACTCTAAACCTTAAACCCAAACCCCGAACCCCAAACCATATACCCTAAACCTAAACCCCAAACCCCAAACCCTAAATCATAAACTCTAAACCTTAAACCTAAACCCCAAACCCCAAACCCAAACCCTAAACCCTAAACCTAAACCCTAAATCATAAACTTTAAACCTTAAAGTTTAAACTCTTAATGATACAAATTAAATCATAAACCAAAAAAACAAAACAATAATTTTAAAACTCTAAATAATTTAATTATTATATATACTCAAAAATAAAATCCAACACTTATAATGTAAAATATATCAAAAATTTCAAATCTAATCATTTTTAAGCCTGAATCATCAAACATAAAAAATGAATATTATATATCAAAAAACTAAAATTGGATATATATGATGTTAAAATGATCTTATGTTCTTAGTATGAAACAATAATTTTATTGTATTTTCTTTTATTAATTGACAAANAACCCTAAATCCTAGAGACTAAATCTAACCCTAAACCCTATACACTAAATCAAACTCAAAAATTCTTCTAATTATTTTTTATTTTAAATTTTGTGTTGTGTATTGTTACCCTAAACCTTAAACCTAAACCCCAAAAATGTTTTTACAGTATGAAACAATAATTTTATTGTATTTTCTTTTGTTAATTGACAAATGGAAAAATATGTTTCAAGTGCGAATCATAAATCCTATACTCCAATGCCCTAAACCCTAAACCTAAACCCCGAACCCCAAACCCTATACCCTAAACCTAAACCCCAAACCCTAAATCATAAACTCTAAACCTTAAACCCAAACCCCGAACCCCAAACCATATACCCTAAACCTAAACCCCAAACCCCAAACCCTAAATCATAAACTCTAAACCTTAAACCTAAACCCCAAACCCCAAACCCAAACCCTAAACCCTAAACCTAAACCCTAAATCATAAACTATAAACCTTAAAGTTTAAACTCTTAATGATACAAATTAAATCATAAACCAAAAAAACAAAACAATAATTTTAAAACTCTAAATAATTTAATTATTATATATACTCAAAAATAAAATCCAACACTTATAATGTAAAATATATCAAAAATTTCAAATCTAATCATTTTTAAGCCTGAATCATCAAACATAAAAAATGAATATTATATATCAAAAAACTAAAATTGGATATATATGATGTTAAAATGATCTTATGTTCTTAGTATGAAACAATAATTTTATTGTATTTTCTTTTATTAATTGACAAATATGAAAAATATGTTTCATGTGTGAATCATAAACCCTATACTCCAATGCCCTAAACCCTAAATCAAATATTCAAGATTTATACTTTTAATTTTTGTTTAAAATACAATATTTCTAGATTATGTTATACTTTTAATTCTCGTTTTGTCCCGTATGTGGATTTTCAAAACTCTACTTTAACCAAAAAAACAAAAACATGAACTACAAAAGAGAACATGTCAACACATATAAATACGTGATGCTTTTCCATTAAAGATAAACACACATAAAAAACATGAACTTAACCATCTTACAAAATGTGGCTAATTCTAGAATCCTACAATAGAAAAAGAACCATAATTTGTAAGGAAGAAAAAGAATCCTAGATAAGAGTCCATCTTCAACTCTTTGCATTGGTCCTCGTTCAAGATGTTTGCAGTGAAGACATCATTGTACGTAGAAGCCACTTTTTGCTTCCTCAGCTAGAACAACAACACTTGAACATCCCTATTTTACCAACTCTGTAGAAACGCTTCTCGGTTTCTACCACCTATCAAAGACAAATATTATGTTTTCCAGGAATAGAATTTCTCTTGCTTGGACACAAACCGTGTTACAAATGCCTTGGAGTGCAACGAGGATAGAATTTCTCTTGCTTGGACACAAACCGTGACCTGCCAAAACCCACAATTAGTCTATTATCATTTGAAAACAAAGAGACTCGCATAAACTACATCAGAAACTTCCTAAGCAGCCATTAAAAAGGAGACTAAGACCACCTTAGCACCTTTTAAATAAATAAAAACTACCAAAATCACATTGATTTTGTTTAGCAGAGAGGGTTCATGAATAAAAAATTGTTAGCCGAATTGAAATGAAGAGACCACTGCACATTTCGCAGATTCTTTGTTCAATTGGAATCTTCAAAAGAACGGATACCACATTAAAAACAAAGAGTAGTTCGTGCTCAGAGGAAGAATCGATTGGAAAAAAACATAATTGACATTACAATGGAAACGAATTAGAGAGCGAAATCAAGTCCATATCTACATTGCACAATCGAAAAATAACTTACTTGGGAGATGCAAATGGCATTGCACATGAGGAAATTAGCATGAATTGAACAACAGTCAGGAAAACATGAACCTATGAAACTCAACCAAATAAAACCCAAACGAGTACGTTATTACCCATATGAGCATTGGAGAGTGGAAGCAAAGCAGATGTAGCAAATCTGAAAAACAAGGAAAGCGAGAACGAAGCTGGATCTGATGATTGGCGTTAGCAATCTTATGGATCGAAAGGACTTTGCAGAATCCCGACCTTCGCAACAAAATCGAGCAGAAACCCTGACAAGCAAATCGAATAGCATAAGCTATAAAAACAAAATCGAGTAGCAGAAACCCTAACATCAAAATTGAACACTGAGAATGGAGAAGACCTGAATCGGAGGATGGAGGTGGAAAATATAGCGGCGAGTTTGATTCCGACAATTAAACAGAGAGAAGAGGGGATGAAGAGACAACGGGCGGAGATGGTTTGAGATCGGAGAGATCGATTGAATGAAAAACTAGAGAAGAATGAAACCTATGGAGAGATGATGAAGTCTTGCCTTTTTCTGTAGAAATGTCGATAGGAAGAGAAAAGAAATTATTTTTGCCCAAAAATTGGAGGAACTGACGCAAAAACCAGATAATTGGCTAAGTATTTTGCCTCAAAAATGATTTTCTAGCTATAGTAATCATTTTTGGTTCCCGCATAATGAAATTCTTTCCTTTCACGAATTTAGTGCTACGATAGAATTGGGATCCGATTTTGGCACTTTTAGTAGCAGTTGGTGCATTAGTGCTACAATGCACTGCTACCAATATGCCATTTTCTTGTAGTGTACCCGTTGGACCAGTCACGAAAGCGAAGGCTAAGACGATCAAAGAAGCACTTAACGAGCTGATCTAGACAAATAGAACATTCAAAAATTCATCCAAGATGTTACATATCAAGTCCAGCCCATTTTAAGCCTAATACAAGTCCAAGAAAGCCCATAAAATGTGATTTGCAATTCTGATCAAAGAGAGTGACGAAAATGGAAGATGAAAAGTCATTTGGAGGCCAATAGTTATTCAACTCTCTTTATTCTTATTTATTCGCTTTATTCTCATCATGTTTTCGAAGCCATTGATTATCTATCTTTGACTACAAGTTTTCTTTTCCTTTAAATACTCATGTAATCTCATTTGAGAAAATAAGTTTTAATCAAAAAAATTGGAAAACCTTTGAGAGTGATTCTCATTTCGATTGTGGTGTGTAATATCCATTAATCGCAATCGATCCGTCTTGGTGTATCAAATCCAAGGGATCAACCGGTAAATCAAAAGTCTTCCGCAAATTCTGTGCGACCATTCATTCCACCGATCCATCTTGGTGTGTCATATCCAAGGGATCAAAACGGTATATCAAGAGGCTTGTGCGACCAATCGATCCACATCGTTGTTCATTGAGGCTTCACGGTTTCTTTAAGACAAGCCTATCCCTTCTACCGCCTTCGAGTGCCAATTCTTTGGGAGAATCACATTATTTGGTATTATAGCACACTCGAGGATTCAGTATTATCAATCTATCATCTTCTCGTATTTTCTTCTTCTTATCTTTTCATCTTTTTTCTTTTCTATCTCTTCATCTTCTTTTCTTCCATATAATTTTTTGGTATTTGATTTATCTATTTTCGTAATAAGAAAAACAAAAAACGAGAAAGAAAATGATTCCATTTGATGTACGTAAACCATATTTGAGGACAAATATTTTTTAAAGAGGAGAGGTATGATGTGATCACAATGAGTATCAAGGAGGATCAAGAGGTTGCATTGCTTGTACCCGTTGGACCAGTCACGAAAGCGAAAGCGAAGAGGATCAAAGAAGCACTTAACGAGCTGATTTATGAAGTTTTGGACAAAGAGAACATTCAAAAATCCATCCAAGATGTTACCTATCAACTCCAGTCCCTTTTAAGCCTAATACAAGTCCAAGAAAGCCCATAAAATGTGATTTGCAATTCTGGTCAAAGGGAATGACTAAAATGGGAGATCAATTGTCATTTGGAGGCCAATAGTTTTTCAACTCTCTTTATTCTTATTTATTGTCGCCATTTGGAAATCATCATTTTATTGTCGCCAAATGTTGAAGCCGAAGTGGAGTGATTTCGAAATCTTCTTCCTGGTTTCAAAGGTACAAACTTTCAACTTTTTTTTCCCTAACCTAACAATCTTATGCTTCTCCTTTTCTGGATCTGTCGATTAATTTTCGTTTATGGGAAACCCACAGAGACTGACGAATAAGAGAAATGAGTTAATCCCGCTCTCTACGGCCCCTTGTTTCACCGAAACCTTAGAAATCGCCTTCTTAGTTCTTTCAAGGTATGCCATTCTTACTTGACTTCCCAATTTCTCTTCTCCTTCTCCAATTGTTTGTAGTACTGTTCGTGTCGCTGATTGATTCCGTTTTGTCGGATAGGTGTTCCGATTTCCGTTGTGTGTGTACTACAGTTCGTGTCGCTGATTGATTTCGTTGTGTCAGAGAGATGTACCTCACTCGTTGTTGTTAATCGTTGTTGATTTAAAGCTAGGTTTTCTTTCTCCTCTTTGTCCTATGTTTTCTCTTTCAGAGATTTCATAATACTTGCATGAAGCATGGATTTTTCTGTTGTTTTATGGTTTTGGATGCATTGATTCTCTCTTGACAATCGTGTTATTCTACTGCATGCCACACTCGAAATGATTGTCTGTTTGTGTAATGTTCTCAATAATGTTGAACTTGCAGCAGTATCCAGAGGGTTAGATCTACTTACTTGATTTACATATTGCTTTTTCCTTAAGTTGAATTGTTTGTGTAATGTTCTCAATAATGTTGAACTGGCTGATTTTAATTATTGATTTGGTTTTTGTTCCGCTTCATATTTTGCAGAATGGATTTGGAGTCTCTTAATACCATGCATAGCAATTCTTGATGCTCAAATAATTAATGGATATGAATGAAGAAGATGCTATAAATTGGAAGATACTATGAATGATGGAGAAACAGAAATGCAAGAAAGAGACGTTTAACTCCATCTGTTTGGCAAGATTTTAAATCACTTGGTGATGTGATCATCATGAGAAGCAAAGAGGATCAAGAGGTTGCATTGCTTGTACCCGTTGGACCCGTCACAAAAGCGAAGGCTAAGACGATCAAAGAAGCACTTAACGAGCTGATTTATGAAGTTTTGGACAAAGAGAACATTCAAAAATTCATCCAAGAGGTTACATATCAAGTCCAGCCCATTTTAAGCCTAATACAAGTCCAAGAAACCCCATAAAATGTGATTTGCAATTCTGGTCAAGGAGAGTGACGAAAATGGGAGATCAAGAGTCATTTGGAGGCCATTTGGAGGCCATTAGTTATTCAACTCTCTTTATTCTTATTTATTCACTTTAGTCTCATCATGTTTTCGAGGCCTTTGATTATCTAGCTTTGACTACAAGTTTTCTTTTCCTTTAAATACTCATTTGAAAAAATAAGTTTTAATCAAAAAATTTGGAAAACCTTTAAAAGTGATTCTCATTTCGATTATGGTGTGTAATATCCATTAATCGCAATCGATCCGTCTTGGTGTATCATATCCAAGGGATCAACCGGTAAATTAGAAGTCTTCCGAAAATTCTGTGCGACCATTCAGTTCACCGATCCATCTTGATGTGTCATATCCAAGGGATCAAAACGGTATATCAAGAGCCTTCTGCAACTCTTGTGCAAACAATCGATCCACATCCTTGTTCATTGAGACTTCACGGTTTCTTTGAGACAAGCATATCCCTTCTACCGCCTTCGAGTGCCAATTCTTTGGGAGAATCACATTATTTGGTATTATAGCACACTCGAGGATTCAGTATTATCAATCTATCATCTTCTCGTATTTTCTTCTTCTTATCTTTTCATCTTCTTTCTTTTCTATCTCTTCATCTTCTTTTCTTCCATATAATTTTCTGGTATTTGATTTATCTATTTTCGTAATAAGAAAAAAAAAAAACGAGAAAGAAAATGTTTCCATTTGATGTACGTAAACCATATTTGAGGACAAATATTTTTTAAAGAGGAGAGGTATGATGTGATCACAATGAGCATCAAGGAGGATCAAGAGGTTGCATTGCTTGTACCCGTTGGACCAGTCACGAAAGCGAAAGCGAAGAGGATCAAAGAAGCACTTAACGAGCTGATTTATGAAGTTTTGGACAAAGAGAACATTCAAAAATCCATCCAAGATGTTACATATCAAGTCCAGCCCATTTTAAGCCAAATACAAGTCCAAGAAAGCCCATAAAATGTGATTTGCAATTCTGGTCAAAGGGAATGATGAAAATGGGAGATCAAGAGTCATTTGGAGGCCAATAGTTTTTCAACACTCTTTATTCTTATTTATTGTCGCCATTTGGAAATCATCATTTTATTGTCGCCAAATGTTGAAGACGAAGTGGAGTGATTTTGAAATCTTCTTCCTGGTTTCAAAGGTACAAACTTTCAACTTTTTTTGCCCTAACCTAACAATCTTATGCTTCCCCATTTCTGGATCTGTTGATTAATTTTTCGTTTATGGGAAACCCACAGAAACTGACGAATCAGAGAAATGAGCTGATCATGCTCTCTACGGCCCCTTGTTTCACCGAAACCTTAGAAATCGCCTTCATAGTTCTTTCAAGGTATGCCATTCTTACTTGACTTTCCAATTTCTCTTCTTCATCTTCTCCAATTGTTTGTAGTACTGTTCGTGTCGCTGATTGATTCCGTTGTGTAGGAGAGGTGTTCCGATTTCCGTTGTCTTTGTACTACAGTTCACGTCGCTGATTGATTTCGTTGTGTCAGAGAGATGTACCTCACTCGCTGTTGTTAATCATTGTTGATTTAGAGCTAGGTTTTCTTTCTCCTCTTTATCCTATGTTTTCTCTTTTAGAGATTTCATAAAACTTGCATGAAGCTTGGATTTCTCTGTTGTTTTATGGTTTTGGATGCATTGATTCTCTCTGGACAATCGTGTTATTCTACTGCATGCCACACTCGAAATGATTGTCGGTTTGTGTAATGTTCTCAATAATGTTGAACTTGCAGCAGTATCCAGAGGGTTAGATCGACTTACTTGATTTACATATTGCTTTTTCCTTATGTTGAATTGTTTGTGTAATGTTCTCAATAATGTTGAACTGGCTGGTTTTAATTATAGATTTGGTTTATGTTCCGCTTCATATTTTGCATAATGGATTTGGAGTATCTTCATACCATGCACAGCAATTCTTGATGCTCAAATAATTAATGGATATGAATGAAGAAAATGCTATAAATTGGAAGATACTATGAATGATGGAGAAACAGAAATGCAAGAAAAAGACGTTTAACTCCATCTGTTTGGCAAGATTTTAAATCAGTTGGTGATGTGATCATCATGAGCAGCAAAGAGGATCAAGAGGTTGCATTGTTTGTACTCGTTGGACCAGTCACGAAAGCGAAGGCTACGAAGATCAAAGAAGCACTTAACGAGCTGATTTATGAAGTTTTGGACAAAGAGAACATTCAAAAATTCATCCAAGATGTTACATATCAAGTCCAGCCCATTTTAAGCCTAATACAAGTCCAGCCCATTTTAAGCCTAATACAAGTCCAAGAAAGCCTATAAAATGTGATTTGCAATTTTGGTCAAAGATAGTGACGAAAATGGGAGATCAAGAGTCATTTGGAGGCCAATAGTTATTCAACTCTCTTTATTCTTATTTATTCACTTTAGTCTCATTATTTTTTCGAGGCCATTGATTATCTACCTTTGACTACAAGTTTTCTTTTCCTTTAAATACTCATGTAATCTCATTTGAGAACATAAGTTTTAATCAAAAAATTTGGAAACCCTTCGAGAGTGATACGCATTTCGATTATGGTGTGTAATATCCATTAATCGCAATCGATCCATCTTGGTGTATCATATCCAAGGGATCAACCGGTAAATCAAAAGTCTTCCACAAATTATGTGCAACCATTCATTCCACCGATCCATCTTGGTGTGTCATATCCAAGGGATCAAAACGGTATATCAAGAGCCTTCTGCAACTCTTGTGCGACCAATCGATCCACATCCTTGTTCATTGAGACTTCACGGTTTCTTTGAGACAAGTCTATCCCTTCTACCGCCTTCGAGTGCCAATTCTTTGGGAGAATCACATTATTTGGTATTATAGCACACTTGAGGATTCAAGATTATCAATCTATCATCTTCTCATATTTTCTTCTGCTTATCTTTTCATCTTCTTTCTTTTCTATCTGTTCATCTTCTTTTCTTCCATATAATTTTTTGGTTTTTGATTTATCTATTTTCGTTAGAAGAAAAAAAAAACGAGAAAGAAAATGATTCCATTTGATGTACGTAAACCAGATTTGAGGACAAATATTTTTTAAAGAGGAGAGGTATGATGTGATCATAATGAGCATCAAGGAGGATCAAGAGGTTGCATTGCTTGTACCCGTTGGACTAGTCACGAAAGCGAAAGCGAAGAGGATCAAAGAAGCACTTAACGAGCTGATTTATGAAGTTTTGGACAAAGAGAACATTCAAAAATCCATCCAAGATGTTACCTATCAAGTCCAGCCCATTTTAAGCCTAATACAAGTCCAAGAAAACCAATAAAATGTGATTTGCAATTCTGGTCAAAGAGAGTGACGAAAATGGGAGATCAAGAGTCATTTGGAGGCCAAATGTTTTTCAACTCTCTTTATTCTTATTTATTGTCGCCATTTGAAAATCATCATTTTATTGTCGCTAAATGTTGAAGCTGATTTATGAAGTTTTAGACAAAGAGAACATTCAAAAATCCATCCAAGATGTTACCTATCAAGTCCAGCCCATTTTAAGCCTAATACAAGTCCAAGAAAACCAATAAAATGTGATTTGCAATTCTGGTCAAAGAGAGTGACGAAAATGGGAGATCAAGAGTCATTTGGAGGCCAAATGTTTTTCAACTCTCTTTATTCTTATTTATTGTCGCCATTTGAAAATCATCATTTTATTGTCCCTAAATGTTGAAGCCGAAGTGGAGTGATATCAAAATCTTCTTCCTGGTTTCAAAGGTACAAACTTTCAACTTTTTTTGCCCTAACCTAACAATCTTATGCTTCTCCATTTATGGATCTGTCGATTAATTTTCGTTTATGGGAAACCCACAGAGACTGACAAATAAGAGAAATGAGCTAATCCCGCGCGCTCTCTACGGCCCCTTGGTTCACCGAAACCTTAGAAATCGCTTTCTTAGTTATTTCAAGGTATGCCATTCTTACTTGACTTTCCAATTTCTCTTCTTCTTCTTATCCAATTGTTTGTAGTACTGTTCGTGTCGCTGATTGATTCCGTTGTGTCGGAGAGGTGTTCCGATTTCCGTTGTGTTTGTAGTATAGTTCATGTCGCTGATTGATTTCGTTGTGTCGGAGAGATGTACCTCACTCGCTGTTGTTAATCGTTGTTGATTTAGAGCTAGGTTTCTCTTTCTCCTCTTTATCCTATGTTTTCTCTTTCAGAGATTTCATAAAACTTGCATGAAGCTTGGATTTCTCTGTTGTTTTATGGTTTTGGATGCATTGATTCTCTCTTGACAATCGTGTTATTCTACTGCATGCCACACTCGAAATGATTGTCTGTTTGTGTAATGTTCTCAATAATGTTGAACTTGCAGCAGTATCCGGAGGGTTAGATCTACTTACTTGATTTACATATTGCTTTTTCCTTATGTTGAATTGTTTATGTAATGTTCTCAATAATGTTGAACTGGCTGGTTTTAATTATTGATTTGGTTTATGTTCCTCTTCAGATTTTGCAGAATGGATTTGGAGTCTCTTCATACCATGCATAGCAATTCTTGATGCTCAAAGAATTAATGGATATGAATGAAGAAGATGCTATAAATTGGAAGATACTATGAATGATGGAGAAACAGAAATGCAAGAAAGAGACGTTTAACTCCATATGTTTGGCAAGATTTTAAATCAGTTGGTGATGTTATCATCATGAGCAGCAAAGAGGATCAAGAGATTGCATTGCTTGTACCCGTTGGACCAGTCACGAAAGCGAAGTCTAAGACGATCAAAGAAGCACTTAACGAACTAATTTATGAAGTTTTGGACAAAGAGAACATTCAAAAATTCATCCAAGATGTTATATATCAAGTCCAGCCCATTTTAAGCCTAATACAAGTCCAAGAAAGCCTATAAAATGTGATTTGCAATTCTGGTCAAAGAGAGTGACGAAAATGGGAGATCAAGAGTCATTTGGAGGCCAATATTTATTCAACTCTCTTTATTCTTATTTATTCACTTTAGTCTCATCATGTTTTCGAGGCCATATTGATTATTTGGCTTTGACTACAAGTTTTCTTTTCCATTAAATACTCATGTAATCTCATTTGAGAAAAGAAGTTTTAACCAAAAAATTTGGAAAACCTTCGAGAGTGAATCTCATTTCGATTATGGTGTGTAATATCCATTAATCGCAATCGATCCATCTTGGTGTATCATATCCAAGGGATCAACCGGTAAATCTGAAGTCTCTTGCAAATTATGTGCAACCATTCATTCCACCGATCCATCTTGGTGTGTCATATCCAAGGGATCAAAACGGTATATCAAGAGCCTTCTGCAACTCTTGTGCGACCAATCGATCCACATCCTTGTTCATTGAGACTTCACGGTTTCTTTGAGACAAGCCTATTGATATATCATGGTTTTTACCCCTTTTAGGCCATGATATAAGTCCGTTTTATAGAGTTTTCTGCTATTTCGTAGTGTTTTAGAGTCTTTTACAGGTTTTAGCATGTTTGGAGCATAATTGGAGATATTGGAGCTTTATGGAGCATTTTGGAGCAAAGTTGAAGTTCGTGTTGCTGAGTACCCGATTTCACGTCGAGCATCGATCGATACCTCCTTGGTATCGATCGACACTCATCGAGCAGACACGACCCGCGACTTTAATGAAGAGTTGAAGAATTGCAACTTGGTCCAGAAGTCTTTAATATTTACAAGAAGCCCCAAAACATGATTTAAGTTATTTATAGGGATTTTTACAGCCACTTTGATGGCTATGCTTTATTTTACTTTAGTTTGAGAGAGAGCTTTGTGAGGAAGACAAGTCTGAAACTCCCTTCGTCCGAGAGAAGATTTCGAACCCTCTTGTTACTCTTTCTGTTTTATTTGATGATTTATTCAAACATGTTGATTGTTTCATTCTCCATGTCTGAGTAGATCCACTTTAGGTTCAGGGTTCTCATAAGGGTTTTCTTTGAATGCTAGGTTGATTAGTTAATTAGGATTCACCATCTGAATTAGTTCTTCACCTTAGGTTATGTTCAAAGCTAATTCTAGGTTGACGAATCTGGAACTTAGATCTTAGGATAATTGATTAGGCACGACAGTGCGATTAATTACCTGATAGAACCTTAGGTGAGCAAATTGACTATTCCCCAAGAGATTTGGTTTTATTGATTTGTGAACATAATCAAACTCGGTATTAAAGTTGATTTAGACTTTAGGATTCACAAAAAGATTTGGAATTCTTAGGATTTAGATTTAGATAATTCTCGCAACGACAGTTGGTTAATTATACCTTAGTGATTTGAGTTCAAGAACTGCACTAAATCTGAATCTTGTTAGTTAGTTTATCTGCATTCATTGATTTCCTGAGAAATACCCTGAGCCTATCTTTCTCCAATTGAATTACAACACTTTTTAATTTTTGCACTGCTTTCAATTACATCTGAATTGCTTAGCTTAATTCTCACATATATAATCTATTGTGCGTCTCTGTGAGTCTTTGTGGTTTGACCCCTAGCTATACTGCAACTACTGCTTAGTACTTTTAGGGTATTAATTTGAGCATATCAAATTTGGCGCCGTTGCCGGGGACTCAATTCGCCATTAGATTTTAGTCTGAAAATTTCGACTAAGTTCGTCGGTATCGATCGATACAACCTAATATCGGTCGATACTCGTCATCTTTTTGTGTTGATATCGATCGACACCTCCCAGTATCGATCAATACTCAACGTATTTTTTGTTAGTTACGTGCTTTGCCTAGTGCGTTTCAGGTGTGAGTTTGGAACGTGCAAACAAGAAAACAAAGAAGCCAGCAGAGATGAACAACACGATGATTCTGATTCAAGAAGCTGCTGGAGCTTTGAGAGACCAAGAGGGTCAGTTGTGCAACGAGAGAGGACAACGTCTTGATGGAGAGGGGAACATCATTCCACCTGCTCCTGTTGTCGCTGAGAATATCACTAGGAATGCGAATGCAGGGAATGTTGTGGCTGCTCGCGGTAGAACGATTGGTGAATACAACAGGCCTGATCAGTTCTATGCCAATCGATCAGCGATTCGTCCTCTGCCTTTTCAGAGAGATGACTTTGAGTTGAAACCTGCATACTTCACTTTTGTGGGTCAGCATCTCTTTCATGGTCTTTCTCGTGAACATCCCATGGACCACATTGAGAGGTTCGAGGATTTGGTTACAAGCATCAAGAGCAATGGAGTATCATATGACTACCTTTTCTGCAAGCTCTTCCCATACTCTCTTGGTGGATATGCGACCTACTGGTTGAAGCAGTTACCTCCTGGATCACTGACTACTTGGGAAGAGACAAAGAAAGCTTTCCTGAACAACTTTTTCGATGATGCGAGAGCCGAGGAGCTCAGGAACAAGATCTCTCCGTTTTCTCAAGGACCGACTGAGGCATTCAAGGCTGCTTGGATTCGTTTCAAGTCATATCAGAGAGATTGTCCGCACCATAGGATCACTCAGGTTCAGCTGCTGGGCACTTTCTACAGAGGAGTCGATTGGAGGTATCAATTGTCCTTAGATGCTGCAAGTAATGGGAATTTCTATACGAGGTATCCTGACGATGCATATGTACTTATTGAGAACTTGGTTTCTAGTAATAGCACCAAGAATGCAGACATGGAGCGCAAGAAGCAAGCTGATAACTTGGATTGCAGTCAGATTGCTGAGGTGAATGCTAAGTTAGATTGGTTGATGGACAAGCAGCAGAAGGCTGTTCGTTTTGCTGGAAAAGATGGAGTGGAATTTGTTAACCACATTGATGGAGTTGGATTTCAAGATCAAATGTATCTATGCCCACCCACACCACCCAGACCTTCTGAGAGCAAAGTTGAATCCATGCTTGAACAACTTCTTCAGGGACAGCAAAAGATGACACTAAACCTCACCGGGAAGATGGACGCTATGTACACATATCTGAATGGGAAAATTGAGTCTCTCAGTATTCATCAGAAGATGATGGACACTCAAATAGCAGAGATTTTCGTCAATCTAGCCAAGAATGGCAAAGATGATTCAGCAAATCCCAGGATATCGACCGACACCAGAGAGCATCGATCGATGTCAGTCCAAATCCTCTCTCGAGACGTGCCAGAACCCCGAGTATCGATCGATACCCTACCTGGTATCGATCGATACCCTACCTGGTATCGATCGACACCAATCGCAGACCGAGCTAACGTTTCTGAAGAAACCGGAAGTGATTGAGTAACGTGTTTACACGCCTAAGTTGCCATACCCTGGACTTCCTAGACACCTCAGAGATCCCATCTCTCCAAAGCAGCTGCGTGGCTTTGAGAAGATGGTACGAAGGATTCTCCACACACATACTTTTGAAGAAGCTCTAGAGTGTCGCCCACTACTGAGTCACTTTCGCGATTGCAGAGAAACTGAGGAAGAGATTAAGGCACTTTTCATCAAGGCAAGAGGCACATCACTAACACTGAGGTAGTTGACCAAGAGGGAAGACCCAGGAATATTCTCCGCTCCATGCTCCATCTCTGGAGTTGAATTCAACGAGTCTCTCGTTGACTCAGGGGCTAGCGTCAATGTCGTGTCAAAGGCAATTGCAGAAAGTTTGGGAGCTGATATTCGACCGCCCATGTCATCTATCACATTCGCGAATTGTTCCACCTCACTTCCATATGGTACAATTTCTGATTTGCTGGTTAAAGTATGAGACTGTCTGGTTCCTGCTGATTTTCATGTTGTGGAGATGAGTGCACAATCTCGTACACAGTTGATTCTGGGAATACCGTTCATGTCTACGGTTGGTGCCATTATGGACACACCCATCAACCAAATCTCATTCTCATACATTGACAAGGAGGTGTACTACAAAGCTATCCCTAGAGGAACTCCCACATGTGTCTCTTGCATCGATGTTGTTACAGATGATACATTGGTAATTGATCTTTTGGAAGAACCTCCTGACGACTCAACAGTCACAGACCTTTTAGATAGTCCTTCTGTCATCACCAAGAAGGACGTCCAAACATCTAAGGCAAAGAAGAAGGTGAAGAGCGAAGGAGTGAAGGATGCTGCTTCTATGACCTTAATCCCTCAGCAATATGATGGGGATTCGATTGAATACAAGGTGAAGTGCAAAGGAACTTCGAAACCATTCTCTAAGGCTAGAGTTCTTCTCACTCCGGAGCTGAAAGAGAAAGGAAAAGAGTTTGTGGAAGGCATGATGAGCAGAACTCTGAAGCTGGCAATGTCAGATTGTGGAGCTTGTTTTGGAGTCAGCTCTCAATCTTCTCCTGACTGATCGTCCGAAAAGTCAAGCTCGTGACGTTAAACAAGCGCTGAGTGGGAGGCAACCCACTGGTAAGTCTGTACATACATTTTTATTTTCATTTTGTTTTTAATTCTTGGTTTTGTGTCTTGTGCCAAACGTGAAGCAGATTTAACGAGGCGTATCGATCGACACCAGTCAGTGTCGATCGATACCATGTGTCGTGAAAAGGAGCATAAGTGTCAATCGACACCATCCAGGGTCGATTAAAAACCGACAAGTGTCGATCGATACATCTGGGTATCTTTGTCAATCAGTGTTTCGCCATACGGCTGGTATCGATCGATACATGCCAGTATCGATCGTCACCCTGGAATGGTACGGTTTTTGGTTTTCATAATCCACTCAGTTCATCTGTTTTCTCTCACCAACTCTAGGCTAGATAACACTGGGGACAGTGTTGTTTAAGTCTGGGGGAGGTAGTCGCTGATTTTGTTTTTGTTTTTCTTAGAGTCAGTCCATTTTTGAGTCATTCGATGTTTTATTGAGTTGTTTTATTGAGTCAAAATTTTGTCTGAGACTGTGATCTTTTTCTTGAATCTGTTGATTTGACCTTGCTTCTAAGTGACCATTGTTACAGAATCAGCTCTAGATCGACTAATGAAAAATCCAAAGGCTGGCCGGTTAACTAGAAGACACTCATGTTTCCAGCAAAGTTCATTAAAGCCTGAGCCAAATTTTTTCACTTCATCGATGTGGTTAGTACTCTTAGAGCTTGATTCCTCATTCGTATCTGACAAAAGAACCCATGTGTTTGAAATTATGGTATTTTTCTCCCTTTTACAAGTTAATTAATAAGATGCATTAAAAGATGAAATGATTTTCTTCTGAGTAGAGGGTTAGGAAAATTTCCAGCGATCACATTATTCTACTTAAGAGGGAATGATCACACAAAGGATTGGAAGTGAGGCTAGGATTTTCCTATGATGTCATTATTCGCCTACATCCTTTGATACATTGAGAGGGAAGAACCGGGGATTCGGTGGCTAACACCATCAATACTCGCGTCTCATACCTTGATGTGTATATGCAGAGCTGAAAAAAAAAAGAGAACATAATAAGAAATAAGTCTGGGGGAGAGAAATAATACCGAAAAGTGTGAAAAAGGGTGGTTCCTTGTTATGATATTGTATGGGAAAGAATCTAGAAGGCTCTTGGTATTAATCACAGCGATGGAACTGGCGAGGATGGCTTGCTTGAACAATGCTGTGAGATAATGTGTGGAGTCTGGGAAGCTGCGAATGCCTACGGAGAAGTACATGGTGGTTAGATCAAAAAGCTGGTTATGTGACATTTGGGTGCTTGGGAACGTTTCAAGAACAGGTGAGTCTCTACGTTTTCAAACCTCTTTCTCTGGTTTAATCTTCTATTTGCTTGAGGGCAAGCAATTGCTAAGTCTGGGGGAGTTGATATATCATGGTTTTTACCCCTTTTAGGCCATGATATAAGTCTGTTTTATAGAGTCTTTTTGCTATTTCGTAGTGTTTTAGAGTCTTTTACAGGTTTTAGCACGTTTGGAGCATAATTAGAGATATTGGAGCTTTATGGAGCATTTTGGAGCAAAGCTGAAGTTCGTGTTGATGGGTACCCGATTTCACGTCGAGCATCGATCGATACCTCCTTGGTATCGATCGACACTCATCGAGCAGACACGACCCGCGACTTTAATGAAGAGTTGAAGAATTGTAACTTGGTCCAGAAATCTTTAATATTTACAATAAGCCCCAAAACGTGATTTAGGTTATTTATAGGGATTTTTACAGCCACTTTGATGGCTATGCTTTATTTTACTTTGGTTTGAGAGAGAGCTTTGTTAGGAAGACAAGTCTGAAACTCCCTTCGTCCGAGAGGATATTTCGAACCCTCTTGTTACTCTTTCTGTTTTATTTGATGATTTATTCAAACATGTTGATTGTTTCATTCTTCATGTCTGAGTAGATCCACTTTAGGTTCAGGGTTCTCATAAGGGTTTTCTCTGAATGCTAGGTTGATTAATTTATTAGGATTTACCATCTGAATTAGTTCTTCACCTTAGGTTGTGTTCAAAGCTAATTCTAGGTTGACGAATCTGGAACTTAGATCTTAGGATAATTGATTAGGAACGACAGTGCGATTAATTGCCTGATAGAACCTTAGGTGAGCAAATTGATTATTCGCAAATAGATTTGGTTTAATTGATTTGTGAACATAATCAAACTCGGTATTAAAGCTGATTTAGACTTTAGGATTCGCAAAGAGATTTGGAATTCCTTAGATTTAGATTTAGATAATTCTCGCAACGACAGTTGGTTAATTATACCTTAGTGATTTGAGTTCAAGAACTGCGCTAAATCTGAATCCTATTAGTTAATTTATCTGCATTCATTGATTTCCTGAGAAATACCATGAGCCTATCTTTCTCCAATTGAATTACAACACTTTTTAATTTCTGCACTACTTTCAATTACATCTGAATTGCTTAGCTTAATTCTCACCTATATAATCTATTGTGCGTCTCTGTAAGTCTTTGTCGTTCGACCCCTAGCTATACTGCAACTACTGCTTAGTACTTTTATGGTATTAATTTGAGCATATCACATATCCCTTCTCTAGCCTTCGAGTGCCAATTCTTTGGGAGAATCACATTATTTGGTATTATAGCACACTCGAGGATTCAAGATTATCAATCTATCATCTTCTCGTATTTTCTTCTTCTTATCTTTTCATTTTCTTTCTTTTCTATCTTTTCATCTTCTTTTCTTCCATATAATTTTTTGGTTTTTGATTTATCTATTTTCGTTATAAGAAAGAAAAAAACGAGAAAGAAAATGATTCCATTTGATGTACGTAAACCAGATTTGAGGACAAATATTTTTTAAAGAGGAGAGGTATGATGTGATCATAATGAGCATCAAGGAGGATCAAGAGGTTGCATTGCTTGTACCCGTTGGACCAGTCACGAAAGCGAAAGCGAAGAGGATCAAAGAAGCACTTAACGATCTGATTTATGAAGTTTTGGACAAAGAGAACATTCAAAAATCCATCCAAGATGTTACCTATCAAGTCCAGCCCATTTTAAGCCTAATACAAGTCTAAGAAAACCAATAAAATGTGATTTGCAATTCTGGTCAAAGAGAGTGACGAAAATGGGAGATCAAGAGTCATTTGGAGGCCAATTGTTTTTCAACTCTCTTTATTCTTATTTATTGTCGCCATTTGGAAATCATCATTTTATTGTCGCCAAATGTTGAAGCCGAAGTGGAGTGATTTCAAAATCTTCTTCCTGGTTTCAAAGGTACAAACTTTCAACTTTTTTTGCCCTAACCTAACAATCTTATGCTTCTCCATTTCGGGATCTGTCGATTAATTTTCGTTTATGGGAAACCCACAGAGACTGACGAATAAGAGAAATGAGCTAATCCCGCTCTCTACGGCCCCTTGTTTCACTGAAACCTTAGAAATCGCCTTCTTAGTTCTTTCAAGGTATGCCATTCTTACTTGACTTTCCAATTTCTCTTCTTCTTCTTCTCCAATTGTTTGTAGTACTGTTCATGTCGCTGATTGATTCCGTTGTGTCGGAGAGGTGTTCTGATTTCCGTTGTGTTTGTAGTACAATTCATGTCGCTGATTGATTTCGTTGTGTCGGAGAGATGTACCTCACTCGCTGTTGTTAATCGTTGTTGATTTAGAGCTAGGTTTCTCTTTCTCCTCTTTATCCTATGTTTTCTCTTTCAGAGATTTTATAAAACTTGCATGAAGCTTGGATTTCTCTATTGTTTTTTGGTTTTGGATGCATTGATTCTCTCTTGACAATCGTGTTATTCTACTGCATGCCACACTCGAAATGATTGTATGTTTGTGTAATGTTCTCAATAATGCTTAACTTGCAGCAGTATCCGGAGGGTTAGATCTACTTACTTGATTTACATATTGATTTTTCCTTATGTTGAATTGTTTGTGTAATGTTCTCAATAATGTTGAACTGGCTGGTTTTAATTATTGATTTGGTTTATGTTCCGCTTCAGATTTTGCAGAATGGATTTGGAGTCTCTTCATACCATGTATAGCAATTCTTGATGCTCAAAGAATTAATGGATATGAATGAAGAAGATGCTTTAAATTGGAAGATACTATGAATGATGGAGAAACAGAAATACAAGAAAGAGACGTTTAACTCCATATGTTTGGCAAGATTTTAAACCAGTTGGTGATGTTATCATCATGAGCAGCAAAGAGGATCAAGAGGTTGCATTGCTTGTACCCGTTGGACCAGTCACGAAAGCGAAGTCTAAGACGATCAAAGAAGCACTTAACGAACTAATTTATGAAGTTTTGGACAAAGAGAACATTCAAAAATTCATCCAAGATGTTACATATCAAGTCCAGCCCATTTTAAGCCTAATACAAGTCCAGGAAAGCCCATAAAATGTGATTTGCAATTCTGGTCAAAGAGAGTGACGGAAATGGGAGATCAAGAGTCATTTGGAGGCCAATAGTTATTCAACTCTCTTTATTCTTATTTATTCACTTTAGTCTCATCATGTTTTCGAGGCCATTAATTATCTAGCTTTGACTACAAGTTTTCTTTTCCTTTAAATACTCATGTAATCTCATTTGAAAAAAGAAGTTTTAATCAAAAAATTTGGAAAACCTTCGAGAGTGATTCGCATTTCGATTATTGTGTGTAATATCCATTAATCGCAATCGATCCATCTTGGTGTATCATATCCAAGGGATCAACCGGTAAATCAGAAGTCTTCCGCAAATTCTGTGCAACCATTCATTCCACCGATCCATCTTGGTGTGTCATATCCAAGGGATCAAAACGGTATATCAAGAGCCTTCTGCAACTCTTGTGCGACCAATCGATCCACATCCTTGTTCATTGAGACTTCACGGTTTCTTTGAGACAAGCCTATCCCTTCTACCGCCTTCGAGTGCCAATTCTTTGGGAGAATCACATTATTTGGTATTATAGCACACTCAAGGATTCAAGATTATCAATATATCATCTTCTCGTATTTTCTTCTTCTTATCTTTTCATCTTCTTTCTTTTCTATCTCTTCATCTTCTTTTCTTCCATATAATTTTTTGGTTTTTGATTTATCTATTTTCGTTATAAGAAAACAAAAAAAAACGAGAAAGAAAATGATTCCATTTGATGTACGTAAACCAGATTTGAGGACAAATATTTTTTAAAGAGGAGAGGTATGATGTGATCATAATGAGCATCAAGGAGGATCAAGAGGTTGCATTGGTTGTACCCGTTGGACAATTCACAAAAGCAAAAGCAAAAGCAAAAGCGAAGAGGATCAAAGAAGCACTTAACGAGCTGATTTATGAAGTTTTGGACAAAGAGAACATTCAAAAATTCATCCAAGATGTTACATATCAAGTCCAGCCCATTTTAAGCCTAATACAAGTCCAAGAAAGCCCAAAAAATGTGATTTGCAATTCTGGTCAAAGAGAGTGACGAAAATGGGAGATCAAGAGTCATTTGGAGGCCAATAGTTATTCAACTCTCTTTATTCCTATTTATTCACTTTAGTCTCATCATGTTTTCGAGTCCATTGATTATCTAGCTTTGACTACAAGTTTTCTTTTCCTTAAAATACTTATGTAATCTCATTTGAGAAAAGAAGTTTTAATCAAAAAAATTGGAAAACCTTCGAGAGTGATTCTCATTTCGATTATGGTGTGTAATATCCATTAATCGCAATAAATCCATCTTGGTGTATCATATCCAATGGATCAACCGGTAAATCAGAAGTCTTTCGCAAATTCGGTGCGACCATTCGTTCCACAGATCCATCTTGGTGCGTCATATCCAAGGGATCAAAACAATATATCAAGAGCCTTCCGCGACTCTTGTGCGACCAATCGATCCACATCCTTGTTCATTGAAACTTCACGGTTTCTTTGAGACAAGCATATCCCTTCTACCGCCTTCGAGTGCCGATTCTTTTGGAGGATCACATTAGTTGGGGTTGAAAGTGATGGGAAGGAAAGGGGTCATTGTATCAATTGTGGTGCAAAACTAGTGATAAATACTATAACACATGGAACAAACCACTTGATTCGGCATTTAGGGAATTGTCCAAAGGTGCAAAAGAAAATAGATAGGTCGGCATATGATCTTAAGGTAGATCGAGATATGACTAGCGAGATCATAATCTACCATGATTTGCCATTTCGATATGCTGAATATAAGAAGGTTAGAGCGAGAAACCTATATCTTAACCCAGATTATCAGCCTATTTGTAGACAGACTGCTGCATCTGATGTCTTTAGGAGATTTCTGATAGAAAAGGAAAATTTGAAAGATGTATTTGCAAAGCATCATGGTCGGGACTGTTATACTTAAGACTTATGGTTATCTCGTATCACTACCATGGGATAACTTTGCCTAACTACTTCTTTCATTGATGATAGTTGGAGATTGAACAGTAAGATTTTAGCTTTTGTGATCTAAAGTGTCCACATATCGGTGAAGAGATTGCTAGTAAGGTTATTGACTATTTGAAGGAATGGGGTTTAGAGAAAAATGTATTCTATACCACTTTTGATAATGCTACTAACAATGATAGTATGCAGAGAATCCTTAAAGGGCGGCTTCAAATGATGAGTGGCAGTGGTTTGTTATATGATGGAAAATTTATGCATGTGAGGTGTTGTGCCCATATCTTGAATCTGATAGAGAAACAATTATTAGAGATAGCAAAAGATCTTTTACATGACATTAAGGAGAGTGTCAGATATGTCAAAGCTACTCAACAAAAAATAGTCTTTTGCAGCTTGTGTAGAGAGAGAGAGAGAGAATCAAGATTGGAGCTGGTTTATCACTTGATGTTCAAACTAGATGAAATTTCGCATATGAGATGCTTTTCATAGAGTTGAGGTTTAGGAAAGCGATTGAAAGTATGACATATTTTAACACACATTATAAGTCATTTCCTTCAATGGAAGAGTGGAACCGTGGGGAAAATATATGTGACCTGTTGAGGCTGTTCTGTGTCATAACTACATATTTTTCAGGTTCCAAGTATCTTACCTGAAATGTGTACTTCACACAAGTATGGAGGATAGAGATGTTGTTGAAGAAATATGCTATGTGATGAGGCTGGAATAAAAGAAATGGTTCAGAGAATGCAAGTTAAATTTGATAAGTACTCGAAGGATTACATTATCATTTTGGCTATGGGAGTTGTTTTAGATCCCAAGCTGAAAGTGCAGGTTCTTGAAAAAGCTTATGAATCTCTGGATCTCACTACATCTCATTTAAAAATTGAAGAACTTAAGGGTAATTTAAAAAAGCTATACAAAGAGTATTAGACTAGAGCAAATTCTTCGGGTGTTTCAACTACACCAACCCCACATTAGATAGTCATTGAATCTCCACTTGAAGATGATTTTGATAATGTAAGTTTTTGGTATTTGATTTTTGATGATTTTTAAAAAAACATGACTTACTCTTCTCCTCTAGCTTACTTAAAAAAATGTGATTGCTTTGAGTTAGAAGATGATTTTTGTTTGCATGTGGGTTTTGTTTTTATTTGCATGTGTGTTCATAGAAACGTGAGATGTATGATTGTGTCATTCTCATTGGTTTTAACATTTGGAGTTGCTTACTTGACTTTGGATTTATTTTACACATTTGGATATCTATTTGGATGAGCTGAGGTTAGCGCGAAGTTCTTTTCCATATTTGGATGTTTTGAGCTATTGAAAAGATACTCAACATCAACTTAGTGGTTTAGCTGAAATGGTAGGTGATTTGTGATATTCTCATATTTTACTCATTTTATCATGCATTTAACTTAGTGTTTTGAGTCTCATAATGCATGTGTTTTCATAGTTTTCCTTAGTGTTTTGGTCTTAATTAGAGTCTAACTAGTTTGCATTAGATCCTAATGAGCTTGCATCATTTGGAGTGCTTTCTAGGTACTTGGAGACGTTTTGGAGATAATGGGAGTGGTGGAGCAAAGGAAAATGCAGAGTTCACCTGAGGTGATATGAACGATCTGGCCGGACGAAGGGTCTCCAATCGGATTTAGCTTCAATCAAATTCCTTCATGACAATGATGGACACATGAGTTAGCTGTCTTCTGGAGGCGGTTTCAAGTCATTTGGATAAGTAGTTCAGGAGATATGAGGATTTTACCAAGGATATGTCCGTCTGGCCGCGAGACCAACGCCGACCAGCTCATCTCCTCATACCGACCAGCATTCATCCGGCATCCCTTGGTCCGTATTGAGACAGGGAAAAATACCGACCCATGCCTCACTTCATACCGACCCAAGGTCGCCCGGCACTCATCTTCCCAACGATCAACACTAACCGGCTTCTCTCTTCATGCCGACCCATCCTCGTCCGGTATCCAGCTTCAAGACATCCAATACCAGCCAACACTTTGGCGGTATCACCTGGTCGGTATTGAGGCAGGGACCAGTACCGACCCAGGCCCTTCTCCATACTGACCAAGTCCCACACGGTGTCACAAGTTCAAATATGTCCTCATCGAAGCCAGCTGAAGTGACTGAAAGATCAGGCCAGATGAAGAACTTATATTCGGATTTAGCTTCGGAAGTATTCATAGAAGTTGTATATAATTGAGTGAGTTGTTGTCTGGAGGGTTGTATATAATTGAGTGAACTGTTGTCTGGAGGGTTGTATATAATTGAGTGAGCTGTTGTCTGGAGGGTGTTGCAAGTCATTTTGAACAGTGGTTCGAAAGATACAACAGATTTAGCAGAGATATGTCTATCTGGCGCCCAAACGAGTTATGCACAAGAAGCGGTACCGACCCAGCAATACCGACCAAGATCCGGTCGGTATAGACTACTCCAACCCAGATCCGACCGGGTCAATACCCAACTTTTCCCGGGTTGTACCGGTCCACCCAAGACTCTTTTAAATATGCTCTAGACCTAATTTTTGTGACCTATCATTTCTTTTATCTTTTCTCTTACAACAAAACTTCCTTTTAAGTGTTCTTGGGATTTTGTAAAAGATATCTTTGAGTTTATGCAAGTCTATGTTTAATTGAGCTCATGGATGAGGTAGATTAGGAGATTTCGTGATTGATCAATGATGTCTAGGGCTTAGATTATTTTTTCCATTCTTATTTAGTGTTCATAATGCTAGATTTGGCTTGAGAAAGCTTATCTAGAACATAGGGAATTTCACACCCACAAGATGTTCGATGAGTTTCTCCAAAGAACTAGATAAGAGATTTTGCTTGCTTAACCTATGAGAATAGTTGTTTAAGAAGTATTATGGCTATTAGAACTTGTGATTAATGCTTGATGATTAACTTTTCACAAATGAGAATTTGATCTTGATTAAGTTGATTAGCAAAGTGATTAAGACAATGAGAGTGGATTAATCTTGTTTAAGTGTTGTAGGTTAAGGGAAAATGCTTGATTGTGTGTATTGACATCATAGATTGATCATAGAAGTCCCCAAAATCCATAACCTCATCCAAGGGCTTGCGTTTATCTTATTTCTTAATCTTGTTTAGTGCTTGCTTAGCTTGTTTGCTTTCTTGTCTTGTCTTTATTTTTATTAGGTTCATTAGATAACATCTTATTTGAATTGGCTTAGATGAAGTAATTTTGTGCATTCCTAATGTGTGTTATTTGTGCCTCTTTGGATTGATCTCCAAGTGATACAACGATAGTATTTGGGTAATTGATATTCGATTATCAAAAATCCATTTATCAATTTGCTCACCATTCCAATTACCACAGTAGCATCATAATCATCTTTTAGTATTGGAGCTCGGGTTTTGACTCCATACATAAGCCACTTGCTTCCAAAGAACGTTCAAGTTTTATTCTACACTCGCAATTGGCTACGTGGTTTTGTAGAATATAAAGGTAAAACTTTAAGATTTACAAAAACAAATTTATAGTTAAATGAATCTTTCAACTAAATGACATTTTTGAATTGTAGGTACCATAGATGATACTGATGAGATTGACATTGAAGTTGCTAGAAAGATATCGAGTAGCTCATGAATAGAAGGATCAAGATCAGGAGATTCAAGCATGCCATGAGAATAAAGGTATTTTTGAATATTTTTTATGTGTTTGAAACTTGTTTATAAATTCTCTTGATTGACGAATTAAGTGTTATTTCTGAATTTATTTTTGCAGTTTAGGCTCAAGAAAAAGATCAAGTTTAAGTCGAAGAAAACCTTTAAAACATTTATTTTATAATTTTGTGTTTCCTAAAACAAAACAGTTATGTTATAATTTTGTATTGGATTTTACTATTAATTACTTATGAAACCTATTGGATTTTGCTATTAATTATTTTATATATAAGGTTTTGTTCATGATACTAGTTTTGTTCTTTAAGACATTATATTTTCAACAAAATATGTAAAAAAAACGTAACATGTATTTTAATTTTAGAACATAAATATTATTACAATAACTCAAATGTAATATAAAATGTAAAAAAAAAATATATCTAAACGGGCGGTTTAAATCATGTGGGTAATTACATAAAAAGTCATTTTTTGAGTTTCTAATTACATAAAAATATACTTTTGACTATTTGTGTACTTTATGAGAGAGTAAAGTATTTTTGCCCTTTATTCCATTCTTTAATTGTCTTAAATCCCGCGTGTACACGAAGACGAATTGAAAGTCGTGGATGAGTTTAAAAAAAAAAAATTTGAGTAAAGTAATTAGTATCTCCCACTTGTTTTGTTTTCTAATTTCCTATTTTGTAAAAAACATTAAACATTTTGTTTTTTGTTACAATGAATGATAAAACTAATTTTCCTACATTTTAAGATCAATTTTATTATAGTTTAGGTGTCAAACAAGAAATCTAGTTATGTGAAAACAAACGATATATTTGGATGACGATTTGTGGATGTTGTGAGTGGACAACATGATATGGACAGAAACATGTCTACATGCGTTGTTCATGTGAACATGCCCATGCGGCAAAAATTGTTGAAAAATAGGATTTTTATTCTTTGTAACCAAAAAATATTTGTCCACATGGATATTTGTGTAAAATATTTGTCCACGTCTATATATGCAAAAAACTAGTCCATGATATCATGTCCACGACACTGTTGATTCATTATTTGTCCATGAAAAACTATTCATTCTTATTTGAGCTAATTTCGAAAATATTACCACAAATAATCAATGCATATACATGTTTATGTGTACCAATTGTAATGGACATTTGTATACAATGTTTATCCACATCAATTGTATACGAAAAACTGTCCACGACTCCACGCTATCATGTCCATTTCAATATGAATTATTGTCCACGTTTTCATGTCCACATCAATCTGAATTTCGTATGACTAAATTTCTTGTTTTTTTGTTTTTTTATATTTTTTGTTTCATATCAAAACTATAGCAAAATAGATTTTAAAATTTTGGAAAAATAGAATTATCATTGTTACTAAAAAAAATTGTTTTCTCTTTCACATTATAAAAAAATAGAAAACAAATTAGATGGGGTAATAATTATTTTACTCAAATTCTTGATTTCTAACTCATCCACGATCTTGCATCCATCATTTCCGTGTACACGCGAAGCAATTTTGAATTTACAAAATATGAACAGTAGAATAAGCGTGTCAATAGCACTAGGGGTGGGCACGGGTCAAGTACTTGCCATTTTAGCTATACTTGATACTTGACCCGCCCTAATCAAGTATCTCATATTTAGTACTTGTACTTGACCCGCAAAAATCAAGTACTTGATATTTCAAGTACCCGCCTAAATTTTAGATACTTGCAAATTACTTGACCCGGCTTGATACTTGCTAATTGAAACAAAACTCTATGCGACTAGGCTCAATTAATCGAAGCCCGTTCATATATTTTGAAGTCCATTCGAAATTTAGAAATGATTCCTCTATTTATAGCCAAAAATCTCTTTCTTTTTTTTTAATTTGTAACCGATGTGAAATTTTTATTTTAATTGGTAGTTGGATTTTGGGCTCTATATCGATTGGTTTTTTAAAAATTTAAACCTAGATATAGTTTAAACATTTTTCATATCAATTATAAGGTTAAAAAATGTCATAAACCCTTAATATTTAAAATCAAATAATGAAACCTTCATGACAAAACAAGTAACGGGTAATACAAGTCGGGTAATGGATTTTTTTTTAGGACTTGATACTTGTCCCGTACTTGCAAGTAATAAATTGTTGTTACTTGTTACTTGACTTGACAACAACGAGTACTTGCTTTTTCAAGCCAAGTACGGGACAAGTAACGAGTACGGGACAAGTATCAAGTATTTGTGCCCAGCTCTAAATAGCACAAAGTAACTTATTTTATAAACCAAATTCAAAAAGTACTTTTTTGTAATTCTAGGCTTAAACAGGTATAGACATAAACGGGCGGACCTTAAAAAGGCAAGGCCTAAACAAGCAGGGCCGCCCATATTAACGTCATTAGTCCTAACTAGGATTTGTTGGCATTTGAACATGATCAATTGCAATCCAGACTTCATGGATAGAAATGAGTATTGGTAAACTTTTGAAAATATCTGATATTAAAAAAAAAATTGCATGTTGTAGGCCCAAGAGAAAATTATAATTAAGAATTTGCAGCACACAACATCAAAATTTACAAGATGTTATTTGAATTAAGAGCTACGTTACCCAATATAAAAACGGGTGTGGTTCAGGTTACAAACCTTTAATCGTGTGGAGAGTTGCGACGAATAAATCGTTCCAAGTGTCTGTAAGGCCCGGGAGGCACCAATGCATGCAGTCATCATGATTCTTTCCACCAGCGGCTGCCGGATGAGCATCCGCTCTGTACTCGCTCATTCGAGTAATGTCCAAAACGTGGAAGGCGGATCTACTCTTAAAGGAGTTATAGAGGTGTTGATTCACCAGACGAACCTCTACATTTGTTCCGTTGTTCCTCACCGAGAACAACTCTTCAACCTACCATAAAATAAATGAGGCAGATTATTATATGTATCTCCTAAACCTTAACTTCCAAATGATCCAAAATACTCAAATACCTAAGAGACTCGGGATACTGAACATGCAACATATATACCAAGTTACTCAAAAATAGTAGACTTATTCTCGGGTACCCAAAAAACTTCTTACCCATGCTCTTCTAAGTGGCTTTTCGTGGTTGTGTCAGTGTGTGCATGTATTTGTGGCATTCGACAGGATAACATCGGTTAACAATTACATCAATGATTAAGTTGATTAAAAAAGACTTACTTCTCTAGGTAACAAAGGTTGCAGTCGTTGACAAGTACCGCCTTGGTCCCAGTCACCTCCTTCAAAATGCCTAGGTGACTGTGTCCGGAAGAATATGATCCCCCCAGGTCGCTTTGTTTTCTCCACAAAATTTACCTATGACAATAGAAAATTTTCGTATGAGAATCACAATATTTCACTGACACTAGTTTATCATATTGCACACGTTGGTGCTGGCTCAGAGACTGATTTTTCAATACATAATGCTATAGTTTAGTTGTCAATGGCAGTATCAAATATCTTAAACAATAACACAGGGAAACAGAGAAATCCACACAGCATACCATATTGCTCAGAACCCGATCCAAGCCAGCAGCAGAAGGTACAGGAGGAAGTATTGGCCGGCCGGCTTCAAAGAAAAGCATAGGAGATTTTAAAGGATCAAATTTTGATGGCGCCCACCACCTTACAGAGAGAAACACAACCAATAGTTATCAACAACATCTCAAGTTCACATAACCAATTTCTTTTAAACTGAAAGATGAAAAACCTAGGTATCATTTAACTGATATAAAAAGTTACAAGGCTATCTTTTCACCCATGAAATTGATTGCATGTTTCAAGCCTTTCATTTTTTCAATTGGCAGTACATGAAGAAAGAAATACTGCAGATAATTTGGCAACTGAATGATTGTCCTGTATGTATGTAATAACTTAGAGATCGGTGGAGCGACTGGAACACAAATTTTCTCAAACTATAGGATTTCAAACTTCTCACTGAAATATATTGAACTTCACACTGAATGGTCAAATTTTCTCAAGCTACTTCAGTAGACAAAACTTAGTGACTAATGGTCATATGGCATCGGATCTAAAGTTGTGGTAAATCAGATGATGAAGCATTTAACAAGCTCAAAATAGTTTCATTTTCAATAGGAAAAGAAACATAAAAGGGTATTTACCAATGCCCAGTGTTCAAAATGAGAATGTCATGGAAGCTTGGAGCCTTCGCCCATGAGCTTTCTGGAATATCAACATCAACTCTATAGCCCTCTTTAAATCCAAGAGCTTCTAACTCACCACCATTAGCATTAGCTGACCACCTGAATTCCATCAGAGACAGGAAATATATTTGATCAGTATGAAAACCACATAAAAGCGTAGTATATTTACGCTATGCATACACACAGTTGAGAGATAAACATATAAGAATGCAATCATAACTGATGGAGAATACTGTTCAAACATAAAACAGGTAGTACAATCTAAAACCTGATACTTTGAATGTGTTACTCTACAAATACAAGTCTTATGAGGAAGATGATGAACAGAGCAAACAAAACAAACAATCAGCAAAGCAAAAATTCATTGACACGTACTTACTATAAAATCATTTTCACAAACCAAGATAATAGGAACACCAAAGAGAACTTAGCTTACCTACCATAACGTGCCAAGAGATTTGTTCGATGATACGCGATGGTCAGATTATAGCGCAAAAACGTGAATCCACGATCTGCACCTGCTGGACGCCACTTCTTCAAATCACCCGTCACGCTCTTTAACATGCAGAACAGAGATACAAACATGTTCCTATTCAAGGAATCACCCACAAATCCTGCACTGTTGAAAAATCATAAGAATGTACAGAAACTCACATACTCAAGAGTAAAACCAAACTATCTGAACAGCCAAGAGAAATCAGCATTTCAATTCCTGAAAGGTAACCTATATGATTCCGATACAGAAATCATCACAGTGCAAAATCTACCAGATTCACTCAATTTAGCTTCTCAAATTGAAAACTCAAGAACTAATAAGCAGTGCTTCTCTTTCCGGAGGTGAGAAAGAGAAGAAACCGTGTACCGATGTTTGTGTTCCGGTGAGTCTCGAGAAATTTGAGTGGATCAAACGATGGAAGATCACAGTCCTTAGGTTTCCATCGCCATTTGGAGATCTCGTGGCCATTAGTTTTGTTGTTACGAACGCAGTTCCATCCTTTGAAGATCTCTTTACAGCTACTATCATACCTATCGGATCTGTGATTTGGGTCGTAGATCCAGGAGCCATCAGAGAAGTCGCAAGTGGCGGAGACGCTAGTGCGGGAACCGTCGGGTTTTGGGGGGAAGACGGTGGCGGAGCGGTGGGTGTTGGGAGAGGAGAGAGAAGCGCGTTTTGATAGAGAGAGAAGGAAGAAAATGGAGATGAAACAGAGAAGTGATAAGAGAGGGAAGAGAGAGAGCTTATTTGGTGGAGTTGTAACCATGGCTGTTGGGATGTTTAGAGCATCTCTCAGAACCTCTCAGCCATAGCGGAGATTGGGCTCTGATTATTTGGTTGAGTAAAACCCGAAACCTTGTATTCGATTGATGGGGATTTTATTTTTTTAGCAGTTTTTATTACAAATTATAAGGCCCGATGTTACACAAAGGCTTTTGCTTGCTAAGCTGCGACCGAATTGCGATTTTTTAAACGCGATCCCGCAAGTTTTTTACTAATTAACGAAAATTTGCGAAATCTACCTTATAAGTGTCGACACCTTGCCTCCTGTTTATTGGTCAATTTTTTTTTAATTAATACTATTTCATTAATATTTACTTCTTCTCTTTTTTTGATCGAACATTAATATTTACTATTACACGATATATATCTACATAAATTAATAAGAGAAATAGTTACAACATATATCGAAGGATTAAGTGTATATACTATATATTAGATATGTAATTCACGCAACATTATCGTAGTAAACAAAAAAATTATCGTAGCTTTTTTGTGTCTACAATTTTTTATTCTGTTAAATATCTAAATGTGTGTTACCATAACGATTTGTATCAATGTGATAGAATGATAGATAAGAAGTATGAAAAGGTAACATTGTCAGGTCGACACGTCAGCCCCCTTATTAATTCTAAAAAAAAATCATATATTAAATTAATTAATTACACAAAATGAAAAAAAGGAAAAAAAATGACTAAAATCGTGTTTCGTGGCTTTTTCCGCGACGTCGCTGCCGAAAAACTCATCCGGATTAGCGGTGAGCACGGATCGGCGCATCGGAGCGGAGCGAAGAGGATGGGAGCGATGAGCAGAAAACCGGCGGTGAGCATCGAAACTGGATCTGAAAAAAAAAAGTTAGATCTGAAGAAGATGAGGAGGAGGAGGAGAAGAAGAGAAGGAAGGAGACGACGTGGAGAAGAATAAGCAGAGGAAGGAGCGGTGAGCACATAACCGGCGGTGAGCGGTGAGCACATAACTCACCGCAACGCATCGATTCAACCACTTCTCTTGCGTCGTCGAGTGCGGATGAATGTCAGGGAGCGGAGGAGAAGATGTTGTTGACGGCGGTGAGATCTGAAAATAAGGGGATTAGATCTGAAGAAGAAGAGAGAAAAGAGGAGGAAGGAGAAGAGATAAGCAAGTTGTTTAAGAGAAAAAGAAAAAAAAAGAGAAGATTTGTGTCCGTTAGATTTAATATTATCAACGGTGGAGGATAAAAGAAATTGTGATCCTCGTGTTAATGTAGTAACCAATGAGAAGTTAGTCTCTTTTTAAACTGTTATTTGTATATTATTTGTAAGTGTTGGATTTTTTTGTTTATTATTTGATGTTTATGTGTAAGAGTTTACAATTTAAGATTCATAATTTATGATTAAGGGTTAAAGGTATAGGGTTTAGGGTATGTGTTTGGGGTTTAGAATTTAGGATTTATAAAATGATTATATTTAAAAATATCTAATATATAATATTTGAAGAGAGAAGTATCTACTATATAAAATTTGTTTTAGTTGACAATTTTGTGAATGATTCATTCATTGGTTAGTCTCATGCTCTTGAAAATCGGAGAGATAGTCATCGTTGACCAAAACATTTGAGAAAAAACAAAGGAAGAGATCAAAGGTAATTCATCAAATATATACGATTTCAAAAAAAAAAAAAATGGGTTCAATGGCCTAAATACTCACAACTAAAGAAATTGAAGACTATTCATAAAGAGTAAGATGAAGTACAAATTTTCAACATGGCCATAAACAGCAATGGAAACACACTTTCAACTACTTTTTAATAATAATCAATCCAAACGATATTTCGTTTAGTTGGGACTTGGGATCATTAGATTTACTGCGAGTCAAAGATATTACATAGTCAAAAATAAACGATTGAATTTAGCAGCCCGACTTAATTGAATATTATAAAGTAAAGTTTCCAACAACTGAACAAAGTCAAAGAAACAAAAATGTCATGAAACAAAACAAGCAAATAAAAATACACAATTAAAAATCATATAATTACAAAATAGTTTAAAATTAAAATACCCGCACATTAAACACAAGAACGCAGCTTAAAAAAACAAAGAAAAAGTCATTAAGCATAATGAGTTTTAAGTGTATAAACTCCTCGGGAAACAAAACTGACGATTTTAGGGGGAGATATTCAATTAAAGAATTTAAACTTTCTATAAAATTCGACTACTATTTTTCAATGATGTATTTCACAAATTCTTTTAAATTCATGTGTTATTGAATTAAATATTTGTAGTCATTCTTCCAAATTACTTTAAATTCTAGTGTTATTCAATTTATTAATTTCTTAATTTTATTATGTTAGTGTTATTCAATTTTACTCATGTAGTCTTTAACTCTTTATGATATTATTATCATTTCAATGAAAAAATGCAAAGAGTCAATTCTTATTATTTTTAAGACAATTCCAAAAATCAAAAGTCGGTGGAACAAAAATCCATCCCCGGAAACTAGAACAAACTAAACCGGAAGACTAGAAAACAACTGAAAACATATTAAGATCTTTACAACTAAACACCCTTGAAGATGAAAATAACCATGCACAGGAAGATTAACTTATGATGAGAAACCAAATGCCGAAGAAATTTATTGGGGTTGAACCACGAGAAGGAACTCATTATATTATTCCGAAAAGAATAGAAGATATTCTGGACCCACAAGTTAAAACCGCTTGATAATTAACCCAAGAAAACGAAGTATCTGAAAAGAACATTCTTAAAGAGTAACTTTTGCTCAAAAAGAAAAGGAGTATATGATTGTTGGGTGCGATTATTATGATAACACCGTATTTTTACCCATTTTATCTTCGATTTTAGAGCACTTTAACAAGTGTTTTATTCAGTTTAAGTGTTTTTATAGTGTATTCTTATATTTGTAGTGTTAAAACTCTTTTAAGTTTATTTAGGTAAAAACTATGCAAATTAGAGAAAAACCAGATTTTTGGCTAAGTGTCAAACCATCAGAAATTCAACAATCAAAGAAGATCTTCTCACCGTCTTATCGAGCCAAAATTCGGAGACATTAAAGAATGACCAGCCAGATTTTCATTCCACTTGATTTGAAGACGATCCAACGGTTCAATCAAAAGATACATGAATATCAAAAAGTCCCATCAAGAAAGTCTCAACAGACTTCGACCCGCGGCCATAAAGCACCAGACCGCGGCTCGAGAGCATGCACCTGCGGCCATCTCAAATTCGTCACGAGAAGGCTTTTTGCAAGCCCGTTTCAATCTCGTTCAAGTCTAATTGTTTTTTTTTTTTGGGGTTTTGATTTTTATGGTAACCTGAAACTAAGAAAAATAAATTAAAAAATGTATTGAAAATGGGTTGCCTCCCATTGAGCGCTATTGTTTAACGTCAGTTAGCTCGAGGTTGGTAGCGAGATGAGCTTAATCGCAGAAAGATCTTGTCCTTAGACAAGTCTTTTTCGATCTCCTTTCGGTCTCCTCGGTAGATGTTTCATCGCTCCATTTCGAGTCGGGATCGTGATCCTTCGAGTTGAGGCATTTTTCTCCTTCGAGCTTGTGCAGGACAGCGGGATAGAAAACATCTTTGTCGATATTGGCGAAAGAGACACGTCAATTGGGCCAATCCATGATGGCTCCGGTAGTTGCTAAGAATGGCCATCCAAGGATTATCGGTGTTGAATCAACCTTCATCGTTTTGACGATATAGAAATCGACGGGAGCTATGCAATCTCCAATTCTCACGGGTATATCGTAGGCAATTTGATGCGGTGGGATCGCTCCCGACACGTTTTACCCTTTTAGCTAGGCTGCAAGTGCACATCAAACGCATTAGTATTTAGGGATCGAATCCACGGGGTGAACGTTGTTGAATTCTATCGATTTCTAAGTTGTGTCTAGACCTAATCAATTGTTATGGGTTTTGTTTGTCACGATTGTAGCTAGAAAATTAAACTAAATTAAGCAATTAAATAAAACAGAAAGTAAGCAAGCAAATAATTTAAACGAGGTTGTAAAAAAATTAAACGAAGCGTTGGGCAATCGGGTATTTTCTAGGGTTCATGGCCGATTTTCACAAAGAATTTGCTAGGATTTCTAGCGACTTTTTGTCGTCTTTTGGATTCTTGAACTTAGAACACAGACATTGTCTGTAGTCTACTTTCGTACACCCTACACACCGACAACTTTAGTACTCGACCAGTAGCTTTCGTCTCCGGCCGCGCAAAAAGTTATGATAATACTCAAAAGTCGTTAACGCTCACAATCCCTCCAAAAGTATACTTTCGTATCTTGTGACGGTTTTGCTCGTCTACCCTAGGTCAAGCATATAGATCCAATACTTTCATAGTTATAAAAAGACGTAAGTTCAGCTGTAAGGAGATCAATCAAGCAAACATGCATTAAGAGAAAGGATAGAGCGAAGAACCCTAATCGGTATCCTAGTCTAAAAACCTAATAAAAAAATGAACTATGATAGCCCATTTGAAACCTTATACCCAACAAGAGAACTACTTAGCCATAGCTGAGATAAACATAATTAATAATTAAAAAAAAAACAGTAAGAAAAAGGGATGAAGAAAGGCTTCTCTATCGAAGAACACCGATCGAGAATCATTGCTCCACACCGAAGAACAAGTGTAAAAGTTGCTAGGGATTTGTCTCTGCCTTAAAGCGTGAAAAGAATTGTATGTGTTGTGCTAAGGGCATCTCCAAAGAGGACTTCAAATTTAAGGTTGGCCAAACCTCAAATTTGAGGTTCGATGGTGTTTGTCTCCAAAAGCAAAACTTCAAATCCAATTTCACAAATGTTGACATATTGCATTATAGTCCTTACTTTTAATCATTATTAATAAAAATCATACAACTTTATAAATAACAAAAAACATACATTAAAAAATATTATTAACTAAAATTATAATATAAACTTTTAAATAAAATAAAACATTACATTAAAATATAAAATTACATAAACATAATAATAAAAACACACAAACTAAATTATAAATGATTACATTACACCAAATTATTCAACAAAACTATTTCCGTAATGCTCCCAAATATGATCAATCAATGCATTCCGAAGTGATAAATGAGCGGTAGGGGTGTCAAAATGGGTAATGGGTCATGAGTCGATCCAATTTGACCCATGGCTCTAATGGGTCAATTTTTTTGACCCTAATGAGTTGGTAGGTCAAATGGGTCATGGGTCAAATGAGTCATGGGTCAAATGGGTCAAGGGTCAAATGGATCATGGGTCAAATGGATCAATTTGTAATGGGTCATGGGTCAAATGGGTGACCCAATTGACCCATCATCATCATACATAATTATGACCTCATCACACATTATTATGACATCATCAATACATTATTATGACATCATCAATACATCATAACAATATTACCTATAATACCATCATTTTTTCTCAAAAAGTAATATTCCATCATTTTCCCGCCAAAAACGCGATTTCACATTTTTCCGTCAAAAACGCGATTTCACATTTTTCCCGCCAAAAACGTGATTTCACATTTTCCCGCCAAAAACGTGATTCTGCGTTTTCTCGCCAAAAACGCGATTTCACATTTTCCCGCCAAAAACGTGATTTCAGATTTTCCTGCCAAAAACGCGATTCAGAGATTTCCCGCCAAAAAGCGATTCCAAGATTTCCAACCAAAAACGCGATTTCGCGTTTTCCCGCCAAAAACGTGATTTCGCGTTTTCCCGCCAAAAATGCGATTCCGCGTTTTCACGCCAAAAACACGATTTCACATTTTCCCGCTAAAAACGCGATTTCACATTTTCCCTCCAAAAACGCGATTCCGCGTTTTCACGCCAAAAACGCGATTCCGAAATTTCCCGCCAAAAAAGCGATTTCTTGTTTTTCCTCCAAAAACACGATTCCGCGTTTTCACGCCAAAAACGCAATTCCGCGTTTTTCTGCCAAAAATTTCACATTTTCCCGCCAAAACGTGATTCCGTGTTTTCCCGCAAAAAACGTGATTCCGAGATTTCTCGCCAAAAACGCGATTCCGAGATTTCCCGCCAAAAACGAGTTTCCACGTTTTTTCGCCAAAAACGCGATTCCGAGATTTCCCTCCACAAACGTGATTCCGCGTTTTTCCGCCAAAAACGTGATGCCGCTTTTTTCCGCCAAAAAAGCGATTCCGCGTTTTTCCGCCAAAAACGTGATTCCGCGTTTTCTCGTCAAAAACATGATTCCGTGTTTTTCCACCTAAAACGCGATTCCGCGTTTTCCCGCAAAAAACGTGATTCCGTGTTTTTTTGCCTAAAACACTATTCCGCGTTTTCCCACTAAAAACGTGATTCCGCGTTTTCCCGCCAAAAACGTGATTCCGTGTTTTTCCGCCAAAAAATGGTTCTACGAATTAATTAACAATTTACGATAATTAAATTTTTTTTTTGTCAATTCAAAATATAAATATATTATAATATTATTTATTATTTTTAATTTTCTCATTTTTTAAAATTATTAATAATATTTATTTAAATAAATATTTATTTTTCGTGGGTCACCCATTTGACCGATTTTGACATCCCTAAATGAGCTTCTTTACTTTTTATCTGTAAATTACGTGATAAAAACTGTTGAAATCGGGCATTATCATTTATTGTCATTTTAACGGTTGCCTCTGGCGCTGGCCTTGCATCTCTAATTGGTGCGTTAATTTCACGTTCATCTTCAATTATCATGTTATGCATTATAATGCACGCTGTCATTATATCATGCAATACTTCTTTCTTCCAATAACGTGAATAATAGCAAACTTGGATTGTATAACTCCAAATGCACGCTCAACGTCTTTTCGACATGCTTCTTGTCTTGCTGCAAACAATCTNAATATAAATATATTATAATATTATTTATTATTTTTAATTTTCTCATTTTTTAAAATTATTAATAATATTTATTTAAATAAATATTTATTTTTCGTGGGTCACCCATTTGACCGATTTTGACATCCCTAAATGAGCTTCTTTACTTTTTATCTGTAAATTACGTGATAAAAACTGTTGAAATCGGGCATTATCATTTATTGTCATTTTAACGGTTGCCTCTGGCGCTGGCCTTGCATCTCTAATTGGTGCGTTAATTTCACGTTCATCTTCAATTATCATGTTATGCATTATAATGCACGCTGTCATTATATCATGCAATACTTCTTTCTTCCAATAACGTGAATGATAGCAAACTTGGATTGTATAACTCCAAATGCACGCTCAACGTCTTTTCGACATGCTTCTTGTCTTGCTGCAAACAATCTTTTTTTTGGACCTTGAGGATCGCTTATAGTTTGAACAATAGTTGACCATTTCGGATATATACCATCAGCTAAGTAGTATCCCATGTTATACTATTTTCCCTGAATAACATAATTAGCAGGAGGAGCGGTACCTTGAGCGAGCTTTGAAAATAAATTGGATGACTTCAAAAAATTAATGTCGTTGTTGCTGCATGGCATACCAAGATAGGCATGCCATATCCATAGATCATAATCTGCAACTGCTTCAAGAATGATTGTGGGTGATCCGCTACGTCCTTCAAATTGACCTGCCCATGCAGTTAGACAATTTTTCCACTTCCAATGCATACCATCTAGACTACCCATCATTCCAGGAAATCCACGCTGTTGGCCGATATTGAGAAGCCGTGCAACGTCTTCTGATGTTGGTGATCTGAGATACCACTCCGAAAAGAGTTCTACAATTGCGCGACAAAATCTCTTCAAGCATTTGATTGCTGTTGACTCACCTATCTTGATGTATTCGTCTGTGGCATCAACCGGCATACCATACGCCAAAATCCGAATAGCAGCCGTTACTTTTTTCAAGGTTGACAAACCCATTCTACCAGTCACAATACGTTGTTGACTGAAGTAGTTGTCATGTTGTTTATTAACATCAACAATGTGAAGAAATAACCTTCGTGACATTCGAAATCGACGGTGGAATTCTCTTTCACCATACACAGGATTATTAGAAAAATAATCATTGAACAAATTACGGTGAGCATTTTCTCTGTCACGGTGTATAACCGCATGACCATGAATAGAGCCTCGATGACTTACATGGTCGTTTTCTTGAGTGAGATGATGAATAAGGCGGTTGTTGTTGATAATCATTTGTGTTGCTATTTGTTGTTGTCTCTCCATTGCAGCATTTTGCTCTTCCAACCATTCATCAAACTCATATGAGCTTGAAGAGGAAGACGAATTATTGAAAGAAGATGGATCTCCAAAACTATAATTCATTTATACTATTTTTTTTAAAGTGAATTAAATTGTGATATTGTGATGTATTTCTAACATCTATGTGTGTGCTTTTATAGATATAAATTTTATTATTTAAGAAGATAAGAAAATCTTGACAAATTAATGTACACCATTCATTAGATTTCAATTATCAACAACCGTGAGATTAAAATCATATCATCTATATCCAACATATCCAACTTGTCCACCATATGAGATAAGAAAATCTTGAGAATCAATCTTGAGAATTAATCTATACCATTCATTAAAATCCTATCGAATTTATCCACAAAATCAGATAATAAAATCTTGAAAAACTAATCTACACCTTTCATTAGATCTCACTCATCATCAACCGTTGGATTAAAATCATATCCATCTTTGTAAAAAATCTACAAAATTCATTTTTGGTCATCTTACTATTAATTGACAATGCGCTTAAGTGAACACTTTGATTCTCAGCCAATGAAATATATGATGTCAATGCCACTTGTCTTAATCTTATATTTTGATTGGCTGATGAAACTGCATTTTTTTTTTTTACCCGATTCAAAGGACGCGGATCTTTTGACCCGGATTTAAACTATCGGATCTTTTGAGATATTTTAATTTCATTGGCTAATCTTTACTGATATATATTTAAAATTAATTTTTTCCCATGATGTTCACCCATGCTAATCAGTAATCACCCATGCTGTTCTAAGAGGTTTTTCTTTATTTGTTGACGAAGAGATTAGTTCTTTAATACTATATTATCAAGTCCTATTTAATTTTATTTACTACTATTTTAACAAAAACTTGATGCTACATTTTATAGAGAACAAGACTTCATTGGACCCTTTAACAAGATTTGATAACTCTGTTTGAAAAGGTGGTGAGAGTGGGTCATTTTCAAACAGAAATTAGTTCTTTATTACTGTATTATGAAGCCCTATTTAATTGTATTTACTACTATTTTAACAAAACCTTGATGATACATTTTATAGAGAACAAGACTTCANTACGAGATGTCCGGTAAGTCATCATCTCCATACTATTTGAAATTGTTAATGTTAAATAAAAATATTACAATATAATAATTCTAACATGTTATTCGTATTTGTAGTAATGTTCGTTTGCAATGTACTTTATGGGGAGAGTATGCCCACCAGGTACATTCATATGCTGAAACACACAAAACTGGTGTGGTTGTTTGTGTTATGAAGTTGGTTCAAATCAAAAAGTACAAAGGTACATTTGTTTGCGGATATTTTCGTACGTATTTTCAAACCAATACATATTAATTTAGTGCTTATTTTTGTAACAGGTCATGTTAGCATTTCTAATGCTTTTAACACAACAAGAATTGTGTTCGATCCAAAGACGGATCATGTCGTGAAGTTCAAGAGCATGTAAGTATTATTGTAAATAATATCGAATAGCAATTGATATGCATGTTGCTATTAATTAATATGTTAGAAATTATATATAGGTTACCAATTGACAATCAAGCTATCACCCGAAATGATCCAACGACGCAAATTTCATGGGGTAGTCATATGGTGAACATGCATGATGAATTCTTTGGGAGAAACTGTAAAAATACGGTTTATGGAATACTAGAGCCTAATGTGGTGAGTTAGTACATTCAATAATTATCATTATTCATGTTTTTTATAATCGAAGTTATGAGTTTGGATCAACTACCGCACTATTTTTTAAAAGTATTTATTATACAATAGGTCGGCAAGTTTGTGATGACAGCTTCCGTTCGAGCCATTGAAAATCCGGGAAAGTGGTGTTACTACTCTTGCAAGTTGTGTAACACGAAGGTTCAACCATATGGTGAAGATTCAGATGACGAGGAAAATCTGAAGACGGTCTATAGTTGTAAGACTGATGGGGACATCGAAGAAGTTTTTACAAGGTTGTGAAATAACGAATCATAATTTATATTTTTTTCGGGAATTTTAGCACTAATGGTTACTATTTTCAAATATTATTGTATGTAGGTACTATGTGATCCTGCGAGTGTATGATGATTCAGAAAGAGATACTAAATTTCTTTTTTTTAATGACTCCGGAGAAAGGTTGCTGAATAAGTCAGCCGAAGCATTAGCAGAGGAAATCGATCTGGTAATATTTTAGCATATAAAATCTGTAATTTTGATGTTACGACAAAATATAATATATTATATGTAATGGTCCATAACTTTCTAATGTGATTAATTGTGTAATAGGAAACCGGTATAACTATACCCCCTACATTGACCGCTGTCATTGGGAAAAAATATCTCTTCAAAATCCAAGTTCCTGTCGATGATAAAAAGGATAATACCAAACCATATGTTGTCGAACTTGTTTGGGATAATATTGAAGCGATTGAAAGATTTGAATCACAAGCTAATGATTCTCAGGTAATAGACCAATGTTATTTAGAAAATATTTAATCATTAAAGGTTATTAATTTGACAATTTTATAGGAAACCCCACTAATACTTACAAGTGCTGGAGAGGGTTATGACAGTACACCTGGTGATTCATTGACACCTCTTTCTGTGCAAAAAGGGTTGATCCTGAAGATAGAAGATCAGTTACAAAGAAGCTTAAAGTCGAAAAAAACTGATGTAGTTGAGGGATGAGTTGAAATTGGTTTGGTTGATTCTATCTTTTTAATGTTTTATTTTATGACTATGGTTTTATATTTTTTGAAACCTCATCTCTGTGAGGATGTTTTCATGACCATGGAGTTATGCTTAAAAACACATAAAATAAACACCTATGTTAATTTCCTTGTTTAACCGTGTTAAGATTTTGTTCATGTGTTAAAAAACTATGTATTTTCAATGGGGCTGTATTATCTAATGTAAACTTTATGCATGTTCTTTAGCGAATTAAATATATTTCCATTTTTGCAAATAACAAAAATATGCACCTTACTAAAAATAGGTTCCACTATTAAAACTACCAAAATATACAATTCATCCATCACTTTTTGTCAAAAAAAAACAGAATACAATGGATTTCTGTTCTTATTTCGTCTTACGAGGTACCAGGGAAGCCATTCGATCTATACTACTTAGGAAGTGGAAGTTAAGTAGAAATTATTTCACCGTAATTTGGTAAAATTTATTATATAAAAAGTAAATTAAGAAATACTATGATTGCTTAAGATCAAGAAAAAGATGGAGAAGTCGACGAAATTAAGAAATACTATGATTGCAGGTATGTGTTTGTTAGATACGATATATAGAATCATAGATATGTAAATCATATCTACATTAGGCACTAAGTAATATAAATGGCTATAGATATGCACTAAGTAGTATAAGTGATTATAGATATATTTATTCATACTTCATCTCGATATAAGTAATATAAGTTCCAGTCGATGATAAAAAGGATATATTTATTCATATTTATTCAAAACTACCGATAGTTGTACTCTATATATAATTGAGTAATGATCAATCTCCATTCAAGTTTTGTTTTAATGATTCAATTATATATAATATTTACTCTGATACCATGTTACTCGGTTAAATTCCCTTGAAAGGAGATTGATCATTACTCAATTATATATAGAGTACAACTATCGGTTGATGAGAAACACTAATACCTTACTCTTTGAATAAATATATCTATAGTCACTTATATTACTTATTGCATATCTATAGCCATTTATATCAATTAAAATCGTATCTAAAAGTGTTTACAACAAATAACGACACATATAAACATAGATTGTCATATATTGTTTTCTTCTAATCTATCTATGTTACACAACTATAAATTTCCTATAGGTACCTATCTGCATGTGAATCAACATGGCGAATCCTTGCATTTCCTACACAATATCGGAATATATCTGTGGAGAAACTTGGCTTCCACCTCCCAAATCAACAGTTGGTTTTCTATGACGCAGACGAACCTCTTGAGACAGTTCTTAATCGTAATAATGTTAGTCAATCTATGTTTTTGGCTTGGATGGAAGCATGCAAAATATATCATGATGCCAAAGATCTAACTTATGCAGAATTTCCAACTAAATTTGTTTGGCATCTAAAAGATAGGGTATGGAAATCCCGGAAAAGAGGCTATGCGATTGGAAGGATTGCACATGTTCATCCAGCTTGTGGCGAAAAGTACTTTTTGAGAATTTTGCTTAATTACGTAAAAGGTCCAACATGCTATGAGGATATCAGGACTTTTAAAAACATTCGATATGATACTTTCAAAGAAGCTTGTGAAGCAAGGGGATTGCTCGAGGATGATAACCAATACATCCTAGCTATCAACGAATCAAGCGTCTGAGCGTCTTCAAAATCTCTACGCAAGTTCTTTGTCATAATGTTAGTTTCAGATTGTTTAACACAACCGAAATTGGTTTGGGATTCGGTTTGGGAAAACTAGCATAACGGTTGGAGTAAACTCTTCGGGACTAACTACTCCAACGAAAAGACCGTAAATAGAAACAAAAATTACAATTGAACTTACAACCAATAACAACCTATCTATTTTTTGAAATATTTTTCTTACAAAAGAAATCTAAGCAAAATTCTTTGAAAAGAGATGAAATGTTTGACTGAAGAAAAATGAGTGAAAGATAAGTATATTTAGAGATTGAAAATACTGTTCGTAGCCGTTGGAAAAAGTAAAAAATTTTGAATTTTGTGGTAAGTGACCGTTGAAATAAAAAAAATCATTCTGGAAATTTAAATAATCAATTTGTTAAATTTACCAAATTTCAGATACAAGGTTGTAAATTTTACGGTTATTGTAGTGGAAACATAAGTAGAATTTTGTATTATAATCAAATACTAAACATATCTCAAAATTAAACAACTACATTTCCCCCACATTGTTCTCTTAACAAAATAAGTTAAACTATCTATAAAATGCAATTAATCCCCGCACAGGGTGCGGGCCACTCACCTAGTTCATTTGAAATCTTATCCATCCATCATTGTGTATAAATAATATACTTGAACCAATGGAAAACTCACAACTCCACCAACTCTTTCTTCTCATAAAAAATATGGAAAAAGTAGAGGCTCATCATTCAATCAACATGAAGATGAGTTATTATGTCGTATCTATTTAGAAATATCACAAGACCCAATTACTAGCAATAACCAATCTTTGGGGAAATTATGGGTAAAAAAAAATAGTTACAATGAAAAAAAAATATGGGTTGGGAAATTAGAAGCGATAGATCTCTTCGGGGTAGGATGAATACTATTATTTATTCGGTCAGAAATTTGAAGAGCTGCATCACCCAAGTGGAGAATATGCATCCAAGTGGTGCATCCGAATATGACATCGTAAGTAAAAATTAGCCCTAAAAGAAATGCGGGAGAAAAATAAATTATTGTTAACAAATTTAGACTCTATCGTTGATAGTAGTACCCGTGAGTTTATTCGGTATGAACAAGTAAGAATCATACAAAAAAGAACTCAAGAACAAGCATCACCTCCGGTTGTACCAAATTTTGGATAATATTTTGGAGATCTTGGAGGTTCGGGATCAAACTTACCTGAATATTAGTATTGTTGTACTATTTTCATATGTGTAATATTTAAGTTTTCAGGCTACTTTATTTACTTTACTAGATAAGTACCCGCATATATGCGGGTTTGTAATTTAATATTTTAGAACCCATTAAAAAAATTAAAGACGAAAAATGGAAATCAAAATTAGATCACCCGTGAAAATATATAATACATAAATTTATAAACAAAGTTTACGATGAAATAAATATATAGCATGAAAGAAAAATTTGGTGAAAAGATACAGTAAATAGTTTTGGATACGATTATTGAACTTTTATTTTTTTGGTGTGTAATTGACACACTAACAAATTGTGGTTTACATAGAGGTGGGAAATTNAGAAAAATTTGGTGAAGAGATTTAGTAAATAGTTTTAGATACGATTATTGGATTTTTAATTTTTTGGTGTGTAATTGACACACTACCAAATTGTGGTTTATATAGAGGTGAGAAATTATAATTCTTTTTCTTTTATGATTAATTTTCTTAATCTAAATGGAAAAACTAAGAAATATTTTTTTCTTTTTTTATATTAATTTTGCTTTTTACGATAAATTTAATTTTTAACCTTTAATTTTATTTTTTAGTAACTTTATCTTATAAGATTAAATTTTCAACTTTGATTTTTTAGAATTTTTAAGTTTTTTTTATTAATCGATTTTAATTTTTTTTAATTTTGATTTGTAGTTATCAAGCGATTAATACGTATACTAATCTATTTTATAGATAAATTTCCTTAATCTAAAAGCAACTTTTATTTTCCAGTTTTTTGCTAACTTCACTTTTAGAATTAAGTTTATATTATATATATATATTGTTAAATAAAAAAAGTTANAACCTTTAACATAAATTTTATTAATCTAAAAACAACTTCTTCTTTTTTGTGCTAACTTTACTTTTAGGATTAAGTCTATATTATAGTTTTTTTCCTTTATTGTTATTATGTGTCAAAATCTAAATGATAATTTTTTTTACACGTGTCAAAATCTAATGGATTAACTCGACATGTGTCGCGATCTTGCGAAGTACTGACTTTGAATCATTCTCCTTTATATATATAGATTTTGTATTAAACTTGCTAAATGTAATATTGGTGTTGTGTAATATTTGTTTTTTTATGATATGTAATATTTCTTTTATTTTGGTATTTTTAATTTCAGTTTTTAATTTAATTTTATATGCAAACATAAAATTTATAAAGATAAATGTAAAATATTCATGAGGTATAAAATAGTTTGGATTAAAATGATAAACATAAAAAAATAAAATGATTATTTATGAAATATATAATTATAAGGACTAAAATGCAAATAAAAAATTGGAAACCTCAAAATTTGAGGTTTTAAGGTTGCTATTGGAATGAACAAAACCTCATATTTAAAGATTTGAGGTTGCCTTCAGAGATGCCCTTAGCTTCGAATCCATCTCATCCCACTCGCCCAACTCAGTTACTCAGCTCCACGTCAGCATTCCTCAGCTTAATTATTGAATCTTACAACACTTTTATGTGGCTTTGTGTTTGTGACAAGAACTGATGAGTTTCAATCTGTGGTAATAAGGAGAAAAGAGAAGGGCCAAGAATAAAGTTAAAGCTCATATATTTTCTCACAGAGATGAGACCCCATCGAATATATTCTAAACTAGATATGTATTAATTTTGTGAACATTCAACATTTTAATTTAGACAAATAAAAAAAAATTATTATAAAAGAGAACAACTCGAAATACTTGGAATTTGTGTCAAACTAGATCCTTTTCTTGGGGAAAAAACTAGATCCTTTTAAATAGACAGCTTAAATTAGATATGATTGAATGTGAGGTACACTTTGTAATTTCCTAATAATTTTTAAAACACTCTTTATTCATTTCTACCATATAGGATGAGGAAATCGCTTCACATTTCGTTCATCATTCCAACTTTTTTCATCATTCTTGTGCTAGGTTTGTATATACATTTAAAATCGTCTAAATTTTTTTACATATAATCGTTCTAAAAGGAATTGATTATGAATATCATGCTAGTTCTTTTAACTATCAAATTTCTTTTAAAATCAATTCAACTACGTTATTTTAATATTTTTCACCACAAAATTCTGTAATATCCAGTTTAGTTCTTTATATGTCTAGTTCATACCAGACATAGAAAAGTGTGTTCAACTATTTTATTCTAGTCCTAACAAACTGATCCCCAAAAGTAATTTTGGAATTTCTTCACGTATTTTGGTTAATTATCTCATTTTTAATTACGTGGTCTTAATTTATTATACTATTGTTTTTCTTTTCTATCATCAATTCTTTTCCTCTCATGCCGCATAGAAAAATGTTTCAAACAACAATTTTTTTTGTGTTTCATAAATACTAATGTTACGTAGTTTCTAGTTAAGTTTATATGATATTTTAAAATTAATTACCTCTATATAGTCCTTATTATTTATTTAATGTTATGTTTTCAATAAATCATAAAAATTATATTTTATATTTGAAATATTTTAATTAATATACTAAGAACTGCACAAAACATCTATATGCACAAATTAAAAAGATACTACATTTCTCCATTATAAGTACATAAACTGAGATTTACATAAACTGAGATTTGTTTTTGAAATATTACAGTAACAGGAGTTGTGGAGAATGTGCAGCAAGGAGAGCGAAAACAGTGTCTTACCAAGTTTCCAATAAAATCGGGGAAATGTAATCGCGACAATTGCTATTCTGAGTGTTTGAAGAAGAAGAAGACAGGGGCCGGTATATGCGCTGGGGAGTGGTGCAATTGCTATCATTGGTGCCCTTAATTGTTTAAGAAAAAAAATTTACAATAAATCTTACGAAAATAAAATAAAATGAGTCGAAGTGGTGTAGTTTGTTCTTTTTTTTTTGTCATCTAGAAAACAACGAACCGACCCATTCCACACGGGTGAAATGGTAACAGAGGTAAATAACCAGGGCTGGCTTAGTGGAAATAGGGGCACAGTACCAAAAAAAAACTGCAAAAATATATTTTAGGTGGGCCAATAAAGAAACCACATTTCTTTGCGTAGAAAAGACAGGTTAAAAAATATTTTTTTAACACCAAACATTCTCAATGCGTAGAAAAGAAAAACAGGTTTCTTTATTGACTAAAAATGATGTTTTAGGTGGGCCAAATTTTTAAACTTGGATTTTGGAACCAGTGCAAATGCACCTCTTGCACTGGGCCAAAACCGGGCATGGTGATAACCAGTGGTCCACTTGTTCTTTTTGGTTTAGTTTGTTCTTTATAATCTCTAAGACTAGATTTTAACCCTCCCATGTTTGGGTTGTTGTTTTTTTTATTTAGGGTGTTTAATATGTCTGTTTGGCAAACGAATTAATGTGTTTGGAGTTTTAGATATAGATGATAATAACTTATATATTAGACACAATACTTTTGATACTATGATTTGTTTGGTAAGGGTGGTTTTGTGTGTCTCGTTTGTTACCAAATTTAGTTAAGTTTTCATCTGTAGTTTGTGATTTAATCGCAGTTAACGAAATAAATTCTCACCCGCCTATGTGGGCGGGGGTAATTTTTTTGTTTTGTGGGTGTTTAACAGGTTTTTTTGGTGAGTAGCATAAACGGTTTGAGATCTGGACATCAGTTGGTATTTTATATATCGTACATATTGGTTTCCGATATTTTGTATTTTGTGATTTCCTAGGTAAAAACAACAATCTTATTCATTTATCTATTACGTGCAGTAGCAATTGGAGTCAAGTTCAAAAACAATTTGATTATAAAAAGAACAGTAACAACTACTAATGTTTGTATGTAATAGTTGAAGCATACCTAATAGCCACATGCATAAATATAACGAAACAGATGAAACATTGTAAAGTACTTGATCAACATTCAGAAACATATAATCAAGATTGAAAAACATTAAAAACTTGTCAAACCAGAATTTTTCAAACCGTCTCGTGTATAGTAGAAAATATCTTGGATAATGCTTTTCAATATTTGAATTACCCGTTCTCGACACTTATATGCTACTTTCCATTCTAATATCTCAAATAGACATGTATAATTATAATAGTCTTTATAAATAAATAAATAAATAAATAAAGAAAAAAAACTGAATACAAATCATGTATTTAATTATGTAATCAAGCATGTTTTCGAAACTTTTACAATTTAAATCAATTTAACACTTTTCCAAAACAATATTAACATAGATGTCACATATATTAGTTTTTCATGTATTGACATAATTGAGTTTTCAAAAAATATATTGCAACTATGAAATTTGTGTAGATGCAAAGTATTTTAAACAAAACTAACCTTCTTCATTTTTGACACTCAAGTCTGTTAAAAGACAAAGATATGTGTAATTGATTGTTGTTCCAGATTTTGTCATTGAAAAGGCTAGTTTACCAAATACAAAACATCTAAGTTCTAACCCCCTTTACCATAACACCAAGCCGTAAATACATGTAATTAATTTGTATCTTTATATCTATAATAAAACACCTCAATTATCTGAAATACTTACTTGTGGTCCTTTATAGTGAAAGTGATATATGTTGTCTTTTTTCTAACAAAATGCTTGTAATAATCATCATTTATTGTCTGGAAATCGCCAATAGCCCACAACCATACCCGTTATGTCTGGTAAATAAAAGACCCAAACATATTTCATATTAAATATACAAAAAAATAAAAGTTGAGTAGTTAAATGAATTTTGTCATAAAAATACAAATATGTATACTAATAGGAAGATTATGCTATGTTTTCCCACCAAGAATATCTTGAAAAAATTTCAACCCTAGATTCTAACCCATCCGTGAGGGCGGGTGTAATTTTTATTTTTATGGATGTTTAACATATATTTGCTTGGCAGATAGCAAGGTTCGAAAAGGCGCTAGGCGCTAAGCGGGCGATCGGACACCGATTTGTGTCTAGGCCGAAAAGCGGTGATTAATCACCGATTAATTTTGAACATTTTTTTTTTATTTTAAAGTTCATATGTATATAAGTTATAAGTTATGAATATATGAATCAAAACAAGTATGAAAGAAGTTTTTTTGATTATCAAAGTAATAAAACATTAGAAAATTAAGTTCAAATTAACATCTAAATTCCAAAAACAAAAAAGAAGTACAAACATATGATGCAAAAAATAGATTTGTCTTGATATTGAGAGAAAAAAAGTACAAGGA
>PKML01012989.1:225062-284849 GCA_002933935.1 Eutrema yunnanense | reverse complement strand
ATAAAGCGAATCCTTTGAGTACTCCAATGGTTAATCGATCTCTCGATACTGAAAAAGATCCATTCCGACCTTGTGAAGATAACGAGGAAGCGTTAGGTCCTGAAGTACCTTATATGAGCGCTATAGGTGGACTTATGTATCTTGCAAATTGTACCCGACCGGATATAGCATTTGCTACAAATCTACTTGCAAGATTTAGTTCGTCACCTACGCGCAGACATTGGAATGGAATAAAACATATATTTCGTTATCTTCAGGGATCAATTGACTTGGGTTTATTTTACCCCCGAGTCTCCAATTTCGATTTAGTCGGTTTTGCAGATGCAGGCTATTTATCAGATCCACATAAAGCTCGATCGCAAACCGGATACGTTTTTACAATTGGAGGTACTGCAATATCTTGGCGTTCTCAGAAGCAGACTCTAGTCGCCACTTCCTCAAATTATGCAGAAACTATTGCGCTTCATGAGGCATGTAGAGAATGTGTATGGCTCAGATCTATGACTCATCACATTAAAGAAGCAAGCGGAATAGTCACCAATAAGGAGCCAACGATATTGTTTGAAGATAATGCTGCATGTGTCGCTCAACTCAAAGAAGGTTATATCAAAAATGATAGAACGAAGCATATTCCTCCAAGATTTTTCTCTTACACTCGAGAACTCGAGAAGAATCAAGAAGTCGATATCCAATACATTCGTTCAAGTGACAATGCAGCAGATCTCTTCACAAAGGCGCTTCCCACAACAACATTCAGAAAACATATTCAAAGTATCGGAATGCGTCATCTACGGGATTTATGAAGAGAATGCCATATCCATCATTCCAGGGGGAGATTGCGTCACTGTACTCTTTTTCCCTTATCGTGGTTTTTATCCCATTGGGTTTTTCCATGATAAGGTTTTTAACGAAGCAGTACGTAATACATTAGCAGTGATGGATAATTAAGGGGGAGTGTTAAAGGATAATTATCTTTTTACTTGCTCAGTAAGTTTACTTTCACCGATTTACTAACCGACATTACTAAGCAATATTTTATATTACTTTTCTCCTATAAATAGATGGACTTACCATTGTAAAATGACAGCAACAAGAAAGCAATAAAACACTTCTCTCTCTCACTCGTGTATCTCTCGTCTTTCTCCCTTTCAATATAATAAATAATCTCACATATACATATATCCATATATATAATATATAAACACTAGTTCTATAACAGTTTCTGTAAAAAAAAAAATTATCCGTTCATGATAAATTTAGTCCAACGGATAATGAAACGGGTCATATAGAGGATTGGGTATCCAAATTATCCGTTTGGATATTTAACATTTTCAAAAAGATGAGTTATTTTTAATGTGAGGTGAATAGTGTCCAAAAAGATGATTTATTTTTAATGTTAATAAATGGTAGATTTTGCAATTTCCCTCCCCCCTTAAAAATGGATAATTTTGAAAATGTTAAATATCCAAACGGATAATTTGGATAACCCGTCCCAATTTTCCCGAATTTTTGGGGAAAGGGAAATTGTAATTTTCCGTTTGGGTCCGAAAACAATACTCAAATGGGTAAGGGAAAGGGTAGGGAAGGGAGCGGGATTACCCGAACTTCCCATTAGGTAGTTACAAGAAGGAAAATTGATTCCTAGCTACACGAAGTATACCATAATACATAGCTACACATCCGAACTAAAACAATGTTCTAAAAACTACATCAACAATTGATATAGCATAGCCAGCTACACGAAGTAACGATAATGCATGGCTACACATCCAAAGTAAAACAATGTTCTAAAAACTACATCAACAAGTGATATAGCATAGCCAGCTACACGAAAACCATCCGAACAAACATGAGTCATATGTGTAACACCATAACCATATATTTTTGGTAAATCATTCATCGAGCTTCAGCGTTGACTCGAATTTTAAATAATAAAACCCACCCAAATTTAAACCAGCACGAATATTATCACCCGTGCTACGCACGGACACACACACACACATATATATATATATATATATACATTTTATAAAATTAAGAATATATTTACGAGGAACAATTATAAAAGTAGGTCAATCACATTTTCTCCTCTTCTTTGAAGACAACGAACATGGGCCTAAGAAGTTCGGGTGGTAGGGAAATGCGTGAATGATCTCATGTCTAGATCAAGACTGTCTATATATTATTTTTCTTTGGTTTCAGATCAATTTATATATCTTGATTTTGTTGTTTTTAAACAATTTTACCAAATTTGTAACTTCTCTCATAAATAAGTTTGTGGAAACAAGTATAGCCTAAAAAAAACTAACAATAGTACGAGAAAGAAAATAAAGTATACATAGCGAGGGATGATTGAAAAAACAAATTTTCTTCATTATGTAGTGTATAGAAGATGTGTCTAATCGTTCGTTTTTTTTTATGTTGTGTTTTCAGTTATATTTTGCTGGTTTAAAATAGTCAAATCAATTTAACTAAATTTGATTTAATAAATCAAGGAGTTTCAGTTAATATTTTTTAATTTTATAAATTGTATATATATATAGATATTGTGTCCGTCCGTAGCACGGGTGGTAACATTCGGGTCGGATTAAGTCAAGTCGGGTTAATTTCGGGTGGGTTTTATTGTTTAAAATTTGAGTCAACGCCAGAGCTCGATGAATAGTTTACCGGAAATATATGGATATGGTGTTACACGTATGACTCATATTTGTTCGGATGGCTTTCGTGTAGCTGGCTATGCTATATCAATTGTTGATGTAGTTTTTAGAATATTTTTTTACTTTGGATGTGTAGTCATGCATTATCGTTACTTCGTGTAGCTGGCTATGCTATATCAATTGTTGATGTAGTTTTTAGAACATTGTTTTAGTTCGAATGTGTAGCTATGTATTATGGTATACTTCGTGTAGCTGGGAATCAATTTTCCTTACAAGAAGTGGAATTTTAAGGGTTTTGGACTTTTGATTATTGGTTAATGCAAAAACATAATTTTACATATTCTTATTTTAATTCAATCTATTAACAATTTACAAACAAATGGGTCATAAACTAAATAAGCCCATATAATCTTTTTTTTTTTGTCGTAGTCCACATAATCTAAAAACTAAACCTAATAATTTTGTATATAAAATAGCTATATCTTTTAATAACCGAATTACACAAACCCTTACCCGTCCCTTTTCCGTCTCTTACCCGATTTAATTTCACTTTGGGTATGTATTGGGTAGTATATTTTTTTCCCCGAATTTCATGTTCCCGTCCCTTACCCGTAATTTCCTGTTCCGTTATTTTATGGGAATAGTTTGGATAGTATTTACAGATTCCCGAACTTTCCGTTCCCGTTCCTTACCCGTAATTTCCCGTCCCGATTCCCGAAATATCCAGGGCTATTAAAAAGTACAACTCACTCTTATACTTTAGGAACAATTACAAAGAAACCCACTTTTCCACTTCATAATTACACTAAAAACCACTTTTGACTATTGATATACTTTCTTACCAGAAAAATACAATTTCGACCGAAGTAACATTTACCTTAACTGTTAAAAACCTAAAAACTTTCCAGCCCTTCCCGGCGACAAAACCCGCCTGTAGAAAAACCGGTGAACAACATGAACATCCGGCCGTATTCGGCATCAATAATCCCTTCTTCCTTTATTCTTCTCCCCGACATTAAATCTAGTGTCTTATGCTTCGATTCTCGTCTTGTCGCCCTCGGGATACCGATTATGTGTTCGTCCGAATCCTGCCAGCCCCTGCTATAATGGAAGGTAATCAATTGTTCCAATGATTTATTTCATTTTTCATATTGTCTAGTAGTCTTTTCGGCGATTTGTCATATAACCCTAAAGTCTGTCGCTTAGGAACCCATGTTTTAGGTTTTGGATTTTGGATATTGTCAAGTGCCCAGAGACATTCAATTTTGAATCCAGTTATTTGTGAAACCTCTTCATTTGTCACCAACTTTTAAGTTTTTTATCGTAGTTCACTGACTCATTTTGATTTTCCATCAGCCTTCGAACTTTCAACGGAATGAGATTCCAGACTTCCGCCCCGTTTGTTTGCAACGAACCGATATCCAATCAACCATATTAATGTATATTCCAAACCAGACACACTTTCCTTCGTACACGATGTTCTGAGGGACACCCCCGAGTTTGATGCTATTAGAAAATTTTGTTTTGGGCAGTTATTCGACCTTCCCGCCCTCAGATGTCCTATATCATGCAAGCTCATCCACGCCCTCCTAACCAGACAGATTGTGAGCAAGAAAAATACGATATATGGATAGTATTTGGTGGACATCCTTTCCACTTTGGTCTTAAAGACTTTGGAACAGTTACGGGATTTCCATATGGTGAGTTCCCCGAAGATTACGACCCAGATTGCCAGGCTCCCAACGAGGTTGTTCCTGATGCGTACTGGAGAGAGCTCATAGGTAGCGATGCTAAAACAACCCTAGCTGACATTGTCGATATGCTCAAAAATGAGCCAGGCATGCCAAGTGAAAGAAGGCTCCGTCTTGCGCTTCTTCTAATAGTCGACGGCGTACTTGTTGCAAACACACATGTACACAAACCCACTCCCAAATATGTCAGGATGTTGGAGGATCTTGATGGATTCCTCAGTTTTCCGTGGGGTAGATAATCATTTATTAAAACCATAGCGTGTATGCGTCCTTGGAGCAAAATTCCTAGCAAAATGGAAGACCCTGTAGGAGCTTACAGACAACAAATGCGTCAATCCACCTTTCGCTTGATAGGTTTCCCCCTCGTCTTACAGCTTGTAGCATTCCGTGCAATCCTAATGCTGGCCTATAAGTTACCCAATGATTATGAACATCCCACACTACTAGAGTGGGATAGTGTAAAACTCCGCAAAAGCAACACCCTCTCTTATACTGATGTGCTTGATGTGGAGTTTGATGAAAATGTAAGTCAAAACAATTTTTTCCATTGATTATCCTCTTTTTGAAATATGACCCCTTATTTTTGTTTCATTACCCAGCTACTGGTCCATTCCCTAATCCCTCTCATCGAATCTCAAGTCGAGGATTGGGAAGAATGGGATGACGAAATTCTAGACATGAAAGTTGCTTACATGGAACGATTGCTCAATTCTGGTCATGTATTTCACAAGTCTGTTTGGCTGGGAGGAGATTCAACAGAGCCATTGATTGTTCACACCCCCGATATAAATAAAGTTAAAGGCATCCACAAAAGACATATTGTGGACAGAAGGACCAAGCAGACGCAATCTCAATCCCTCTGTGCTTTACGGCCTCGGAAAAAAAGAGCCAAAGAATGCTTCTCGTCGAAAATAGAAGTGTCTCGACGAATATATGAGCTCTGTCCATGTAGAAAATCAGAACCAATGGCTGCTATCTCAGGTTCAGGAACTGTCTGGTCGTGTAAAAATTCTTGAAGATAAACTCAAATCCAAGAAGTCTCCCCGGATAGGAAAATTATCCTCCCATCGTCTCAGTTCGCTTCGCAAGAAAAATAAACGTCTCAAAAAAACTCTTCTCCAACCCACCCCAAGGCATCAATCTCTGCCACAGCTACCTGATATGCTCAAATTAATACTCTAAATAGTACTAAAGCAGCTGCTGCAGTAAATCAGGGGTCGAACACAAGAACTCAAGATTTCACACAGTAGATTATATAGATCCAAAACACGCTAAATCAATAGATGTAATTGAAAACAAGTATGCAATTAAAAGTGTTGTAAATTCAGTTGGAGACAGATAGGTTCAGGGTATTTCTCAGGAAATCAACGAATGCAGCTAAATTAACTAACATGATTCAGATTTAGCACGGTTCTTGAACTCAAATCACTAAAATATAGCTAACCAACTCTCGTTGCGAAAACTATCTAAATCTAAATCCTAGGTATTATTTTCTCTCCCCCAGACTTATTTCTTATTATGTTCTTTTTTTTATATTTTCAGCTTTGCATATAAACATCAAGGTCCGAAACGCGAGTATTGATGGTGTTTACCACCGAATCCCCGGTTCTTCCCTCTCAATGTATCAAAGGATGTAGGCAAATAGTGGTATCACGGGAAATTTTCCTAACCTCGCTTTCAACCTTTGTGTGATCATTCCCTCTTAAGTAGAATAATGGGATCGCTGGAAATTTTCCTAACCCTCTACTCATAAGAAAATCATTTCAATCTTTTATGCTCTTATTTATCAACTGATAACAGGGGAGAGAGATACTATAACTCTAAACATATGGGTTCCTTTGTCAGATATGAATGATGAATCAAGCTCTGTAAACACTAACCACATTGATGAAGTGCAAAAATTTGGCTCATGCTTTAGAAGAGCTCTGCTGGAGACATGGATGTTTTCTAGTTAACTGGTCAGTCCTTGGATTTTTCATTAGTCGATCTAGAGCTGGTCCTGTAACACTGTGCACTCAAAAACAAAATCAAATCAATAGGTTCAAGCACAACATCATTATCTCCAACAAGTTTTGACTCAATAAAACAATTTTGACTCGATAAAACGACTGACTCTAAGAAAAACAAACACAATGTCAGCAGACACCTCCCCCAGACTTGAACAACACTGTCCCCAGTGTTATCTAGCCTAGAGTCAGTGAAAGAAAACAAAAGAACAAAATAAAATTGGGAAAAACAAGAAGTTACCTTGCTGGAACATTGAGTATCGATCGACACACAGTCTGGTATCGATCGATACCAAACTTAAATCGACATGAACCTTTCTCAATCGCGTAGGGTATCGATCGACACTCTGGCGATTTCGAGTTTGCTCCTTGTTTATCCTAACACAAACACAAAATGGACGAAAAATAAAAATAAAAACGACTCAAAAACAGATTCACCAGTGGGTTGCCTCCCACCAAGCGCTCGTTTAACGTCATTAGCTTGACTGTAACTCCACTCAGGTTGTGGGTGCATTATCCAGAGGCGTTATGTGTCCGTCTGGAATCTCGGCTTTCGCCCAATAGTGTTTCACCCTTTGTCTATTGGCAGTGAATTCTTCACCTTTGCGATTGATCAGCACTACAGCACCATGTGGTCTGACCTCTTTGATTGTGAAGGGACCTGACCAACGAGAACGCAGTTTACCAGGAAACAATTGCAAACAAGAGTTATACAGAAGTACCTAGTCGTTTGGCTCGAAGTGTCTGGAGATGATCTTCTTATCATGATAAGCCTTGGTTCTCTCCTTGTACAACTTCGAGTTCTCATAAGCGTGGTGCCTGATCTCATCCAGCTCGTTCAGCTGAATCAATCTCCTCTCAGCAGCAGGTTTGATGTTGAAGTTCAGCAACTTCGTCGCCCATTCAGCCTTGTGCTCAATCTCCACTGAAAGGTGACATGCTTTCCCATACAGCAAGTGGAATGGTGTAGTACCCAGCGTTGTCTTGAAAGCAGTCCTATATGCCCATAGCGCATCGTCCAACTTCGTAGACCAATCGTTCCTAGAAGCACTCACTGTCTTCTCCAAAATCTCCTTGATCTGCCTGTTGGAGACCTCGACTTGCCCACTTGTCTGAGGGTGATATAGAGTGGCTACACGATGGTTCACACCATACTTCTTCAACAACCTCTCGAAAACCTTGTTGATAAAGTGGGAGCCACCATCACTTATCACAATTCGAGGTACTCCAAAGCGAGGAAAAATGATGGTCTTAAATAGCTTAAGAACCACCGCAGAGTCATTTTTCTCACTAGCTATCGCTTCCACCCATTTGGACACATAGTCCACAACAACCAGGATGTAGTTTTTTTTGTGTGACGATGGAAAGGGACCCATAAAGTCGATGCCCCAACAATCGAAGACTTCAACTTCAATGATGAAATTTTGTGGCATCTCATGTCTCTTACTGATCTTCCCTCTCCTCTGACAAGCATCGCACTGTGAGACGAAAGCATGAGCATCCTTAAACATGGTAGGCCACCAGAAGCCTGCTTGAAGAGCCTTGGACACTGTCTTGAAAGTGGCAAAATGACCAGCATAGTCGGATCCATGGCAATGAAACAAGACACCAGGAACCTCTGATTCAGCAATGCATCTCCTGTAGATACCATCAGAACAGTGCTTGTACATGTAAGGTTCATCCCAAAAGAATCTCCTTATGTCACGCATGAACTTCTTCTTGTTATACTTCTTGAGTTGTCTTGGCTCTGCATCTGCAGCGAGGTAATTGGCAATATCAGCGTACCATGGATCATCAGAATCGGTTGCAGCGACGAGATGGTTTTCAGAAGCACCAGGATGATCAACAATTAAAACAGGCTTGGAATCGCCAGGGTATCGACCGATACCAGCAGGGTATCGATCGATACTGAAACCTGCAACTCGTGAAAATTGCTGATTCTCTGCGAGATTCGTCTGGAACCCAGTTTCAATGAAGTAAGTGGCTTCCTCAGGTAGTTGATCATCAATAGGGACGTCTGCATCGATCCGCAACCGCGAGAGATGGTCAGCAACCCCGTTCTCTATGCCTCTCTTGTCCTTAACCTCGATGTCGAATCCATGTAGCAAAAGAACCCAACGACAAAGACGAGGCTTGAGATCCTTGTTATTCATCAGATACTTGAGAGCAGCATGATCAGTATGAACAACCACCTTGCTCCCAATCAAGTAGGATCGGAATTTTTCAAAGGAGAAGACAACTGCAAGTAGTTCCTTCTCTGTGGTGCTGTAATTCCTATGAGCATCATCCAAAGTACTGTTGGCATAGTAGATGACGTGCAGCTTCTTATCTTTCTTCTGACCCAGAGCTGACCCAACAGCAAAATCACTAGCATCGCACATGATCTCAAAAGGCAGAGTCCAATCAGGAGGTTGCACAATAGGAGCACTCACCAAAGACTTTTTGATCTCCTCAAAGGCTGCAAGACAATCAGGTGTGAAATCAAATTTGATCTCCTTGCACAGCAAAGCAGTGAGTGGGCGTGTTATCTTGGAGAAATCCTTGATAAACCTCCTGTAAAACCCCGCATGACCAAGGAAACTCCGAATATCCTTCACAGAAGTCGGTGGTTGGAGACTTGTCATGACTTGAACCTTGGCTTTGTCAACTTCGATCCCAGCTGCAGAGACCTTGTGCCCAAGTACGATGCCATCTTGAACCATAAAGTGACACTTTTCCCAATTAAGGACCAAGTGTTTCTCTTCACACCTCTGGAGCACCTTGCACAAGTTAGCCAAATAGTCTTTGAATGATGATCTATATACTGAAAAATCATCCATGAACACCTCCATGAAATCTTCAATCATGTCTGTGAAGATAGACATCATGCACCTCTGAAAAGTGGCTGGAGCGTTACACAATCCAAATTGCATTCTCTTGTATGCGAATGTGCCATAGGGACATGTGAAAGTGGTATTCCCTTGGTCATCTGGATGTATAGGAATCTGGAAGAAACCTGAATACCCATCAAGGAAACAATAGTAGGGATGGCTGGCCAATCTCTCCAACATCTGGTCGATGAATGGCAATGGGAAGTGATCTTTCCGTGTAGCTGCATTCAACTTCCTGTAGTCAATGCACATTCGATGTCCAGTGATAGTCCTTGTAGGAATCATCTCATCCTTCTCATTCTTCACCACGGTTATCCCTCCTTTCTTAGGAACAACGTGCACTGGACTGACCCAAGAGCTATCTGAGCTAGCATAGATAACTCCTGCATCCAAGAGTTTCATGACCTCTTTCTTAACCACTTCCTTCAGGTTCGGATTCAGCCTCCTTTGATGCTCAATTGAAGCCTTTGACTCGCCATCAAGATGAATCCTATGCATGCACAGGTCTGGTGATATACCTGAAATATCATCAAGAGAATAGCCAAGAGTTTTGTGATACTTGGGCAGCCTGCTCAGCAGTAAGGTAACCTCTGCATTGTTCAAGGAAGCATTAATGATTACTGGGAACGTGAAATTAGGACCAAGAAAACCATACCTCAGATTCGCAGGAAGTGGTTTGAGTTCCACCTTAGGAGCTTTCTCCTCGCTCCAATCTCCAAGCCCAGCAGCTTGCTTAGTTCTTTCGGCCAAACCTCTCTCTGGCCGCATGGTATCGATCGATACTAGGTGAGTATCGATCGATAATGGCAGTGCTGTATAGAGCATCTTCCCATATTCAGCATCAACATCATTCGCATTAACCTCTGACTCAGCCGAACAGACCAATGCTCTCTCCAATGGGTCCTCAGGATGCATCTTCAGAAAGTACTCTTTCAGCAATGTCACAGAAGGTATCAACGAAGAAAGTCTGTCCATCGATGGTTGGTCTCTTCATTATCTTCTCCATGTTAAAAGTCATGACCAACTCACCAATGTTAAGAGCTATCTTCCCATTCTTGCAATCAATCAGAGTACCAGCTGTTGCTAGGAATGGCCTTCCCAAGATGAGAGGATTTCTGGGTTCCGAATCATACTCCAAGACAATGAAATTAGTTGGGATTAAGCAATTCCCAATCCTAATCGGAACATCCTCGAGCAATCCTTTTGGAAGTCTAACTGGACGATCAGCGAGTATCAGCGAGATCCTCGTAGAAGTGAAGTTTGTCATTCCCATCCTCTTAGCAACCGAGTATGGCATGATGTTGACACTTGAGCCAAGGTCACAAAGAGAACGCTCAAACCTGTCAGTAAAGATTGTGCAATCCAAGACAAAGCTCCCTGGATCTGGTAGTTTCGTTGGGATTTCGTTGGTAAGGATTGCACTGATCTGGTAGTTTCGTTGGGATTCCATCGATCGATACACGGGATTTTGAGTTTTCCCGTGTAAGAATTTTGACCGGTGTCGATCAATGCTGGGTAGTGTCGATCGATGCCTTTGCGATTTCAGTGTCCTCATCGTCAGACATCTCGAAATTTTCAGCAGTTTGGTCTACTCTTGCTCCTGAAGTGACCTCTTTACCACTTCTCAAGGTAATGGCATTGATGTGTGCCCTTGGGTTCTCTCCTTTTCCTGGAAGAAAACCTTCTTGTCTTCTTGAACCTACTGAAGTCTGAGCTACCTGAGTTTCCAGCTTCTTCTGATGAATACTAATGGCATCGATCCTTCCACTCAGATCTTTGTACATGGCGTCCATCTTACCATTGAAGGTCACTGTGATCTGCTGCTGTCCTTGAACGAGCGTTTCAAGTATGGCCTCAATCTTGTTCTCTGATGTTTTAGCAGTCACATGTTCGTAAGAAGGACTTCTGTAGTTCATGGTGTAACCGCTGTTTTGGGCAGGTTGAATTCTCCTTGCTGGAAGTTGTTGTTGAAGCTCCGATTGTTGTTGAATTGGTTCCTCTGTCCCTGAAAAGCAGAACCACCAATGTAGTTGACATCTTCTGCTTCACCCTCGTTAAACACTTCAACATCTTCAGCAAAATGAACGGCCTTTGTTGTCTTTCCCAGCAGAAGACTGTGCATAGAATCCAGCTAAGCTTTAAATTCAGCGATCTGCGACCCATCCATGTTACCGGCCAGCTTCTTGCGCTCGAAATCTGCACTCTTGGTGCTACTTCTAGATGCAAAGTTCTCAATCAACACATAAGCGTCCTCAGGATACCTGGTGTTAAAATTACCATTGCTTGAAGCGTCCAAAGCCATCTGATACCTCCAATCTATCCCTCTAAAGAAGATGCCCAGCAGCTGCACATCAGAGTATCCGTGATGTGGACAATCTCTCTGATACGATATGAATCTCGTCCAAGCAGCCTTGAACGCCTCAGTAGGTCCTTGAGAAAATGTGGAGATTTTATTCCTCAGATCCTCAGATCGTGCATCATCATAGAAGTTAATCAGGAAGGCCCTCTTAGTGTCCTCCCAAGTAGTCAGCGATCTAGGAGATAGCTGCCTCAGCCAGTAAGTCGCGTCTCCACCTAGAGAGTAGGGGAAAAGCTTGCAGAAGAGATAGTCGTAGAACACTCCATTACTCTTGATGCTAGTGACCAAGTCCTCGAACTTCTCCACATGATCCATCGGATGTTCATGAGGAAGACCATGAAAGAGATGCAGTCCCATAAGAGTGTAGTAAGCAGGTTTCAGCTCAAAGTCATTCCTCTCAAACGCAGGAGGACGAATCGCTGACCGATTGGCGAAAAACTGATCCGGCCTATTGTACTCCCCAATCGTTCTTCCACGATTAACCACAGCATTCCTCGCGTTCCCAGCGACATTCTCAGCGACAACAAGAGCAGGTGGAATGACGATCCCCTCTCCATCTAGACGTTGTCCTTGCTCATTGCACAACCGACCCTCTTGGTCTCTGTAAGCACCAACTGCATCACGAACCAACCCCACTTGATTGTTGTTCATCTTAGCTGATTTCTTTGCTTTCCTGTTTGTGCGTTCCACGAGTGCTAGCTGTTCCAGTGATAGATCAACTAGCGGAGTGCTCTTTTTGCTTCTGGTTTCAAGATTATGCATGCACCTGAAATCAAAAGTCAAGAACGTAAGTAACTGAAATTGACGACGGGTATCGACCGATACTGAAGGGTATCGATCGATACTCGGGCGATTTAGACGAATTTCTTAGCTAAAATCTAATAGCTCGCACATCATCGGGCTAAGCATAGGTTAGGCTAGATAGATAGGGAGTTTGGAGTGGAATGAAAAGAGAAAGTCTTGGGCGTGCGATGCAAAGAAAAGGTGGAAACGAGAAGAAGAAGGGGAAAAGCTAATGATTGAAATAGTTGGCAAGGAATGTTTGGTATAGCTCAAAGTGTAATAGAAAGGGTGGTCTCTACCTACAAAAAGAAGAAAAGAAAAAAAAAATGGCTAGTGCATCCAAAAGATGAAGAAAGAGACCAACTAATGAAAGCAAAAGATGAGCTAAAGAAGAAAAAGAAAAGAGCCAAGCCAAGCCATTTGTTGATCAAAGGTGAAGAAGAAATTTTCCCCAAGTGCTTAAAAAAAGAAGAATCGATGAGGTATGTGGTTTATGAAAGGCAAAATGCCTTGGAAAAAGGGTAGCTTAGGAGTGATCTTCATGGGGCTTAGAGGTAGGGGTTGAAGTCATTTGGGACGTGATACATGTAGCGTAGAAACTTAGATAAGAAAGATGAATTGGGAAGAAATCTCTTAGGACTGATGATAAACGAGTTACAGATTGAGAGAAAGGTATTTGGGAGTCTATCCCCTCCTCACTTGAACAAAGAACCCAATTCTTCGATGCCCTCTCTCTAATCCCTACCCAAAGCATATATACTACTTCTTAACTTTAACATAAAACGACCGTGCATTATTCATAACTACTTCGATAAAACGACAATGTTTAGTCTTCATACGTATCAATACCCCTGCCTATGAAATCAACCTTGTCCTCAAAGTTGAAAAGAGGAAACTGACATTTAATAACATTCTTCCACTCCTCCGTAAGTCCATTCCATTTAATGAAGACTTCTTCTTGTCCACATGTGGGGTTCTTTCTATAGCCCAATACAACATGTGGTTCTACCCCTAACGTCCCTTCCTCCATAAGTTGTGCCGATATAGACACTTGTTCAGCCTGCATGCCCAAGAGCACTTGTTTGGCTTGATGAAGATGTTCCTTGAGTTGTGTAAGCATTGCATCTCTTCCTCGTAGATGCATCTCCAAACCCGCCTTAGTTGTCGAGCCTGTTTCATACTTCACTAACCCAGGTGGATCTTGACCTCTTGCAAAGAAAGGATGTTTCACTCCCCGCCATTTGTTCCTTGTTTTTGTCTCATCTTTGCTCCAGCCTTCGTGATCCCATAATATCAATTATGTCTTCGCTTGTTGATTTGTGCATTCTAAATTCGGTCTAGCCCGAAAGTCATTGCGGTTAGAAGATGCTAGACGTGAAGCACATTTCTTGATCTTGTTTTGAGGAGTATGCATCAAGATATAACAAAAGTTTTTAAACATTTTCCCCTTTCTTGCAACTCCTAGCAGAAATATCATGTTAACCAAACATGAGATATAATTCACCACTCTCTTTGTATTTTTCTTCCCAATTGCTCCTTTAACTCTACTAGGTAGCACATCATCAAGAACTTGGTAAACTTCTGCCTTGTTTCCAACTCATGACTTCTTTTTCGTCACCCGAATTTCCCACAACAGCAGCTCATCAAGCACAATGCAGCAACACTTCACTCTTTTACAGCCCTTCATTCTCTTCATGCTTTGACTTTTAAAGTCTCTCCTCATAAGAGACTGAAAGTTGAGATGGTCCTCTTTCCACGGTTTATACTTACCCCATTCCCTAGGGTGTTTTTCATAATACATGAGTTTAAGACTAGAATTCAATGAAAAGGCATCTTGATTCCTAGAAGACCTCCTTTTGTTCCTAGTCATGTGTTTGTTCCTGTACTTATATTTGGCCTTTTGTTTCTTCCATTACATCAAGAACTTCGTCCATGTTCTTGTAACAAGCGAGAGAAGCTTTCCATAAACCACACACTTATACTTCGACTTTGTTCTCTTTCTGGTTTTGGCAACTAACATCTTCCTATTCTACATCAGGAGACCAATCAGCTGCAGCAATCTTAAGTAGTCTCTCTCACAGCTATGCTTTTTCTTACACTATTCCCTGGAGTTCTTTCTAAAAACAACAGGTTCAAGCTTAGGATTCCAACAATTTACAATCTGGTTGCCCAACAACCTTGCCTTGATATTTTCCCTTCGCTTGTTGTGTTTATGTTTGAATTTATGTTTCTTCTACTTTGCAAGCTTATTCAAAACTATCCCATATCCCAATAGCAGTTTCGCAAACACTAGCTCATGCTGGATTCCCTTTCTCTCATCCTCCATCTTCGTTTTGTTTTCCCTCTTTGTAAACATTAGCAGCAACCTTTTGTCAAACACTTGGCGGGCATGTATAGCCTTGTTGACATCTCTTTGTTTTTCTTCCTCTCGTTGCTGCGTCTCTTATCTCTTTATATTGCAAAACCCATTTTTGTTCTCTTCACAGCTCAGAGATGTCTTCCCTTTCTCTTCAGGACTCAGATTTTTTTCTGAGTCGGCACAATTATCCATCTCGTCCTATGACTGTTTTTCTAACTCTTGATGGTGCTCTTCCTTGATCTCTGAGTTAACAAACTCAAACAGCTCTTCCTCATTACCCATAGATGTATTCTTCTTCTCTTCCCCACCCATATTTTGTTTCTCTAAGCGCTCTAGGAGGAGTTTCTCTATCCTATCCAGACAGCTCAGCCTTCTACTAATCTCATCGAGCCACTCATTCTTCTCTTTGAATTTGCTGAATCGCTCGAACAATCTGAGTTTGAGCTCTTTCCAGCTGCAAAACACAGATCGTGAGTTTTCATCCTCGAACCATGCTAGAGCATCGTCTTCCACAAAGCCGTAAGCGAACTGCACCTTCTGGAAATCAGACAAGCCTTGAGCAACACCAAACGCATCGATCCAAGACACACACGTCTCTGGATCCTCGCCGTAGAAATTCGGAACCTCGATCTCACCCATGGCCGAAGATCGACCGCTCTGATACCAAGTTTGATACGTGTAGCGTAGAAACTTAGATAAGAAAGATGAATTGGGAAGAAATCTCTTAGGACTGATGATAAACGAGTTACAGATTGAGAGAAAGGTATTTGGGAGTCTATCCCCTCCTCACTTGAACAAAGAACCCAATTCTTCGATGCCCTCTCTCTAATCCCTACCCAAAGCATATATACTACTTTTTAACTTTAACATAAAACGACCGTGCATTATTCATAACGACTTAGATAAAACGACAATGTTTAGTCTTCATATGTATCAGGACGTTGGGTAGATGAAAGTCTATCCTTGTATGCATCAAATGCTTTTTACCCTTAGCATTTTGCCAAAGTTCATTCATTTGTTGAGAGACCCCTTGATATGGAATTGCCACATTTATTGAGATCATTTTTATCTCAAAACCCTTGTCCCCTAGCCAAGTGAGTTCATTTGATGTGCATAAGTGTGATTCATGGTTTCGTTTAATGAATGTTAAAGGATTTGGGGATATGAACGCTTGTGTAGGATAATTCTTTAGCTTGATTCATATTGTGATGAGTATGGCCAAATCTTTTGGAGTAGAGATTGTTCAAGTGCATTTTAGAATCACCATTGAATGATTTTCTTTTGTTGACATTTTTGGACTCTATCTCATCTTCATTTCTCTCTCTCTCCTTTTCTTGTTTGTTTGCTTGGGGACAAGAAAATGAATAAGTTTGGGGGAGTTGATATTCATGCATTACGTGTTCTAGCTTGCATTTTAGTTAACACTTTTAGTCATTTGCATGCATGATCATAGCTTTTTTTAGCATTTTGGTTTGAATTAGAGTATTAGGTGTTTGCATTAGGTCCTATGAGTCTTGCATGCATTTGGAGTATTTTATAGGTGCTTGGAGTAATTTTGGAGAAATTTAGAGAAATGGAGCAAAAAGGACCATTCCACAGCGTCTGAAATAACTGGCAGGACGAAGGACCCCCGATCTGATTCAGCTTCAATGGCCTTCATGAAAGTTGTAGAGGAGTGAGTTATCTTTCCAGAGGAGTTAGAATCAGGTCATTCGAATGTCTGTTTCAGGATTTATGGCAAAATTACTAAGGCGATGTCTGTCTGGCCGAGCCCACCGCACAGCACCAGCCTTGGACCATAACGCGGACATGAGATCCACCGGCTCCATCCACCGGCCTTGCCCTGCCCGGTGTGAAGACTTTGCCAAGACAGGAGATCCATCGGCCCATCCCACCGGCCTGCTCATGCCCGGTGTGGGGTCCCACCGGCCAGCTCCCACCGGCCAGCTCCCACCCGGTGTGCTTGCCCGGTGCTGAAGCCGAATGAAGACATGGATTCCACAGGCTGGCAGCACCGGCCACCTCCCACCTGGTTTGGCACAGCCGACCAAGGAAGATCCAGACCCGGTTTGTTCCGGGTTGACCCGGTCCGCCCCTCTTTTTCTATAAAAGCCCATAAACCTAATTTTCTTAGATCTATCCTATTTTCTAAGGCAAAAAACCTTTTTGGATTTGCTAAGTAATTTTGTAAGAAGATCTTGGTTTTTATTTATGCAATCTAAGTTTTATTAATCTAGTTTCATCTTTTTTTCTTTAATCTTTCATTATTCTAATCATTTTAATCATGGGATCTTTAACTTCTCTTATGAGATTTGAAGGTCTTGTGATGATTAGTGAGTAGCTTGTTCTAAAGCTCATGGGTGAGGTAGATTAGGTGTTTTCTTGAATGATTAAGGATGTTTAGGACCTAGATCATCTTCTCCCTCTCTTATCTAAGGCTCGTAATGCTAGATTAAGCTTGGAAAAGCTAGTTTAGACTTTAGAGCATTTCATGAACATAAGGTGTTTGATGAAATGCCCATACAAGTTAGATAAGAGATTTTACTTGTTTAGCCTAAGGGATTAGTTGTCTAAAGAGTATTATGGCATTTGGAAATTTGATTTTCATGCTTGTTAATTAGTTTTTCACAAATAGAAATTTGTTCTTGATTAGTTAATTAACAAAGTGATTAAGACCATGTAAGTGGGTTAGCCTTGTTTTAACATTCTAAGCCTAGGGAGAAATGCTTGTTTGTGTTATTTAGCATCTTTGATCAATCAATGAAGTCACCTAAGTCAATAACCTCACTCTAGAGCTTGCTTTAATCATTTATCAATCTCGATTAGTACTTGTTAACTTGTTTACTTATTTGTTTTGCTTGAATTGAATTAGGATTGCTAGAATACAAACTAAAACCAACCTTGTTGCTTAATTAAGTAGTTCTATGCATTCTCTGTGTTTCGGAACTTAACCCATTGGATTCGATACCTCTTATACTACTTAGTATCTAGAGAATTGATATCTAGAAAGACCGAAAAGTCAACTATCAGAACCTCCATGTGCTGTACAGAGGAAAGAGGGATTTTATTAAGACAAACACAGTAAAGAGGAATGATTAATTTTTTTGCAAGGGACTGAAATGGTTAAAAGATGATATGCCAGAGTTGTGATCCATTTTTGTGGGTGTGTAAGAAGTAAGAGGAACTCGTTCTCGAATTCGTAGCCATGTGCGGTCAAGTGTTTGTTGAGTACAAAGAAACCATGAGATTTCAAAATGGGAGGAGTTGGGGAATATGGGAATAAAATTAAAAGGACGTACACTTTTTTGCATGACGAGAGTGTTTCACGAAAAGTGTCAAATTCATTGGGGTCAATTGACGGCATCAGGTCATTTGCAGCACGATGGAGTTTAGAAATGAAATATTCAGCGAGTTGTTGCTTCTTAAGGGAGGGGCAGTGCTTGTGCTTATTGGGAGGAGGAGATGAATCACTGACTTCCAAAAAAGACTTTTCAGAGAACTGTGTTTGATGCATGTTTTGACAAAAAAAATGTTTAAAATGTTGCCTTTTTGTCATTCTGCACAACAATGCTAGAATCATAATTTCGTCAAGGGAAACTGACCTCGCTGAAGATGTTTGCCCACATTGGGTTTGTTATGGGGGGATGAATTTGCTATCAGTTCGGTATCCACATGTACATGAACATCTGGGGTGGGATGGTTGTCCGGCTCGGATACTGATGGATCGGTGTCCATCGGTTCGATAACCACATGTACGGGGTCCACGGGTTTTGCATCCATGGTTTTAGAATCCACCGTTATAGTGTCCATCGGATAACCCAAATCCATTCTAGGGGGAACGCTAACCACTTGAACCTGACCGCCATGGCCTAGTTCACGGGTCTCTACGTCCAGCTCGTGTGAAACCAGTATGATACAATGCTTAGTGTAGTTCTGGGGTATCCGAATTTGCAGGAATTGGGTATCGACATGTACCTGAACATCTTTTGCAGGTATTTTTACCTTAACAGCACTACTTAATTTAATGAAATGGATAGCTGATAAAAAAAAAAAAAAAAAAAAAAACCTAAGACACGACTCTGTGACTGTGTCGGTCTCTGTGTCTGTGTCTGTGTCCGTGTGCGTTGCCCTCAATTTGCTGCCTTTTTCTACTTTTGGAATCTTTGTTCGAGGCGGAAAAAAATGTCGTTGACCAACCAGCTCTCTTCTTCTTCGTCCACTTTTTTAGCCCCTTCCAATTTACATCCCAGGTACTGTTCTCTTCGATTAAATTCCAGAAATTAGAGCGATATACGATATGTGTTCATCGTTTTTCTCTGAATTAATCTTTTACTTTTTTGGTTGTCTTTATTCTTTTTTTCTAATGTTTCAGACCTCGAAATGCATCGTTTCAAATTTGTGAATACATATTACGAAAATTAAATCTACAAAAATAAATTATTTCTAAACAAAAGGAATAAACACAAACTATATTACAAAGTTTCATAAACAAAAAAATAAAATATTCTCGTGCGGACGCACGGGTTATAATCTAGTATAGTTTAAATCTCATCAAAATCCATTGTTATTTAATGATTGTTATTTGTTTTTGTATTTAAAATATCTTCATTAAAAGAGTTTGAAATCTAGTGTTATTGGTTTTTGTATTTACAATTTCTTGGTTAAAAGAGTTTGAAATCCATTGTTATTCAATTAAGGATTTGAATAGATCAATTAAAGTCTAATGGTACTCATGTTTCATAGATTTTTACAATTGCTTTAACGTGAAAGAGTTTGACTAAATTTGAGGCTAATTTCATGTGTAAATTATAGCAATCAAAATCTAATCTTTTACCCTTAGATTTTGTAATCATTTTTTTTTTTTGCAAATTTTAATCCAAACTCTTATCACTATTTTTGGTTGTTTGGTTTAAAGTCACCGAATTCAAGAGAAGGTATGTTCTTCTTCAATATTATTGTTGTAGCAGGAATTACAATGGTCAAAATTTGTAAATAGTGATGATTAAAAGACTTTGGCTTATTTTTTTAACAAAATAATTGAATGGTTTTTTACTAATATCGTTCAAATATTTTTTACATATTTTTAGTTTTTTATTTTGATTTATAAAAGAATATTCGATGTAGAGCTCTACTTCAGTTTTGAGAAATGAACGATTAAATATTTGATGCTAATTAAAAAAAAACTAAATTTGCTTATCTAGTGATTTATAATTGAACTAATCAATTTAAATATGCCACTTTGGATTTTCAACTCATTTTTGTTTATGAAATTTATAATATACATATAGATTTTAGAATGATAAACAATATATGATCAACCAAATATTAAAAACAATGGGAAAATATAAAAGAATCAAATAAGTTATGATTTCCACCGACACCTCGGTTTTTTTTTTTTTTAATTGAATGTAAAATTTTATTCAATAAAAAAAAACTATATTTTACAACGAATGCATCAAGTTTTGAAAGTTTCCAAAGCTATTTTAAACTATATAGGAGAGTAAAGTTTTCATCGAGTACCAAACCAAAGTTTCATCCTTTGTCGTATCTAGCATCACACATGCCTCGAATCGACAAAAATCTATTATGGATTTGTTTGTCTATACGCCTGGTAAGTTAAATAGAGTGAATGGTGGGATCTCCATGTCTTCTACCATTCATCTCTCGCTAAATATAGTGAATTGTTATCTAAAACGAGTATCGTAAGAGAAACAATCGTAGCTTGTCTTGTGATTCATCAACAAGGAGAGGGAAAACTTCTTGTTTTCTCAGTTTCATTTAAAGCGATAAAAAAAAAAACGAAAGGGAAACCTATATCCCTTCACCGACCAAAATTTTCGATAACATGGAGTAAATTTTGATAACATGCAGGGGGTTGACTATTTATTAAGTAGCGGGATAGTTGAATAATAAAGTAGCGGAATCAATAAAACGAGAAAAATTAAACTTGAATAAATTTAAAACGCCAAAAACAACTATTTATTAGATGAATAAAGTTTTGTATAAACTAGTTATAAATTTAAAACGTGTGGGATAGATTAGAAAATAGCTCGTCAAAATTCCCTTTATATTATTCCGTGCTTATTATTGTGAATGGTATGTACTCGGCGGAATCACATTTTTTAAAACGTGAAAACGTGAAAAAGCTACATACCTTCAAGTCCACAATAAATTTTTAGATCAAAAATTTTGTTTAAATGCAAATAGAACAATTTATGTCCTCACATTTGATAACGTGAAGAAAAGATCGACACATTCCATCAACAATTTCTCTCCCATGGCTGTTTACGGTGCTAGAATACAACCGTCTGATATCTCTCTAGTTTTGATTTTCACTGGAATCAAAACTCTAGATTCGAGATTTTCTTTTTCAGTTGAATTTAGGTTTTTCTTTGAAATTTTACCCAAAACTTAGGGTTAGTATATTCAACTAAATTGGGTTTTTTACAGTGTTATTTCCTCTCATGGATTTATTCGATATAATTTGGAGTTTATTGTTCGTTAGAAGAATAACATGAGAAACACACCAGCAACGGCGGCTTCATCGTCTAAATCGAAAGCTGTGGAACTTCTCAGATGCCGGAAAAGTGCAAACCCTTCTTTCATAAAGAATGTAAAATGATTTTTATTATTTTATTTTTTTTGGTAAAAATGATTTTTATTATTTATAGCTATAAACAGAAAAAAATCTTGTATTCTTTATTATATTATTTCTGGTTAACAAATAACAATGGAAATTGTTTTTGCTTCTGATGATTTTCAGTACAACATATGATGTATGGGTTTGGCGATGAGCAAAACGTAAGATTGTCTTCATTGATTTTGTTGCGATATGAGGTAATTTAATTTCTTTGCTATAAACATATATCAGCCAGAGACACATTCTTTATATAATTAAAGACCACTTAAACGTACTTTTAAATACGGAGTGTGCTCACATATGAAATAAAAGTCTATATGATAGGCTATATGATTTTTTTTTTTAACATAACTTTCATTGATAAAAACTTAAGGAATTACAATAGTGAATTATAAAAATCCTATGTTTCACACTAATGTTGAATGCGTGAATTTTATATAATAAGATAAGACTAGGATTTAACCCGCGCTAATTATAGCGCGGCGTAATTTTTTAAAAAATTCACAAAAATTATTTTTATATGAATTTTATAATATAGCTAACTAATGATTATTGATTATAGATAAAGCTGTCAATTTGTAATAATTTGTCTATTTAACCCGTTTTGCAGTGAACTAAAATATTATTGGGATAATCCGCAAAAACTTATAATCTTAATAACATAACTCTAATATGCATCGTTAAAAGACTCTAGTTTTTGTGGTTAGTCTACAAACTCTTAAAAAAATATAGTTTTCTTGTATCTAACTTTTTATAAAATTAGTAAAATATTTTTTAACTTTTGTTTTGATATATATTCAAATAAAGTATAATAAACTATAGTGAAAAATAGAGTAAGATTTTGAATAATTTTTTTTTCTTTGAATATATATATAAACTGATTATTATTTAAAAATATATAGTATTAAAAATAATTAAGAAATGAAATAATAAATAACCTCTTTAATACAAAATATATACTTTTCATATTCTAATCAATAATTTTAAAAGACTATTATATCATTTCTTATTTCAATTATTTTTTGTTATTTGTAATGGTATTTCATGTAATAACTTACAAAACAAAGTTCATTTTTAAAAATGCCTTCTTAAATAATATTATAAAAATTAAAAATAATTAAGAAATAAAGTAATAAATAGCCTCTTTAATGAAAAATATATACTTTCCATATTCTAATCAATAATTTTAAAAGACTATTATATCCTTTCCTGTTTCAATTATTCTTTGTTATTTGTAATGACATTTCATGTAATAACTTACAAAACAAATTTCATTTTTAAAAATATCTTCTTAAATAATATTATAGAGATTATAAAAATTAAAAATAATTAAGAAATAAAGTAATAAATAGCCTCTTTAATGAAAAATATATATTTTCCATATTCTAATCAATAATTTTAAAAGACTATTATATCCTTTCCTGTTTCAATTATTCTTTGTTATTTGTAATGACATTTCATGTAATAACTTACAAAACAAATTTCATTTTTAAAAATATCTTCTTAAATAATATTATAGAGATTATAAAAATTAAAAATAATTAAGAAATAAAGTAATAAATAGCCTCTTTAATGAAAAATATATATTTTCCATATTCTAATCAATAATTTTAAAAGACTATTATATCCTTTCCTGTTTCAATTATTCTTTGTTATTTGTAATGACATTTCATGTAATAACTTACAAAACAAATTTCATTTTTAAAAATATCTTCTTAAATAATATTATAGAGATTATAAAAATTAAAAATAATTAAGAAATAAAGTAATAAATAGCCTCTTTAATGAAAAATATATATTTTCCATATTCTAATCAATAATTTTAAAAGACTATTATATCCTTTCCTGTTTCAATTATTCTTTGTTATTTGTAATGACATTTCATGTAATAACTTACAAAACAAATTTCATTTTTAAAAATGTCTTCTTAAATAATATTATAGAGATAGATATTTATATTATTTTAAAGGGATTACTGCAAAAAAAAAAACATAACCTTAATTGTTTTTGCAAGAATACTCTTCGCCTTTGGAAAATGTAAGTCAATTCCCTCATCTCCAAAGTCACTTGCAAAACTGTCCATGCCCATATCGATGACTGTGGCACGCTGTTAAAAAAACAAACTCCGTTACGTTTCATTGATAAAAAAAATATATTTTTTTTTGTCAACTATCATTCTATTAAATCAAGTTTAGCGGGGAAACGGGAAAACGTAAAATCCAATTTTTCCGCCAAAAAACGTAAAATCCCGTTTTTCTGCTAAAAACGTAAAATCTCGTTCCTCCGCCAAAAACGTAAAATCCTGTTTTTCCGCCAAAAACCTAAAATCCCGTTTTCCGGAAAAAACGTAAAATCCCGTTTCTCCGCCAATAACGTAAAATTTCGTTTTCCCGCAAAAATATAAAATCTTGTTTCCCCGCCAAAAACATAAAATCATGTTTTCCCGCAAAACGTAAAATCCAATTTTTCCACCAAAAACATGATTTTACGTTTTTTTTGGAAAACGAGATTTTATGTTTTTGGCGGGGAAACGAGATTTTATGTTTTTGGCGGAAAAACACGATTTTACGTTTTTCCGGAAAACGGAATTTTACATTTTTGGTAGAAAAACATGATTTTACGTTTTTTGTGGAAAAACAGGATTTTACGTTTTTCTGTTTCCACAACTTGATTTAATAGAATGGTAGTTGATAAAAAAAAAATTTATTAATGAAACGTAACGGAGTTTGTTTTTTTCACAGCGTGCCATGTCATCGATATAGACGTGGATAGTTTTGTGAGTTAGACCATCTCGAGTAGGAAGACAAATTTCCCTTCCAATATTCTTTCCACATCATTTTATTCTCCTTCCACATCATTCCCTTCCAACAATTTACACCCAACTCCACAGTAGGAAGGCAAATCGTTTTCTCTTTCCTCCAACTCATTTTCTCTTTCTTCCACATCACTCCATCATATATATAACTCATTTTATTTTATCTTAATTATTTTATATATGTTATACATTTTATAAATACNCATGATTTTACGTTTTTTTTGGAAAACGAGATTTTATGTTTTTGGCGGGGAAACGAGATTTTATGTTTTTGGCGGAAAAACACGATTTTACGTTTTTCCGGAAAACGGAATTTTACATTTTTGGTAGAAAAACATGATTTTACGTTTTTTGTGGAAAAACAGGATTTTACGTTTTTCTGTTTCCACAACTTGATTTAATAGAATGGTAGTTGATAAAAAAAAAAATTTATTAATGAAACGTAACGGAGTTTGTTTTTTTCACAGCGTGCCATGTCATCGATATAGACGTGGATAGCTTTGTGAGTTATGGGTTTTTTTTTGCAGTAATTGCTTCATGTGTTGGGCTCTAATGTGTCGACTTTTAGTGTTGGACTGGACCGTGTATCATTTGTTGCCCTTTAGGGCTTTCTAATGAAATGACGACAACAACAACAACAAAATTAGACAGATGTCATATAACAAAATCAATATTTTGTTGAAAAAAAATCAAGATTGCAAAACAAGTGATTATCATCACTGTCCAAAATTGAAAAAAAAGATTATATATAAAAAAAAACAAGTCAAGGCAAGATTGGCTTGAATTTCCTCACCAAATTTTTGTTCTCACTACTATGAAATTAGGGATCATCATCCCTCAAAGTTATTTACTTCCATCGTCCTCTTTGTCTCCTTTTTCTTGTGTTCGATTGTTTCCACCAAACCATAACAATCTCAATCTCTCTGTCCCAGGTTTCGCTATATCTTTCTCTCTATATACCCTTTTATCTGATATGAACATATATGGATTTTGTGGTCATTTGTTCATCAATGATATTCATGATCCTTAGATCTTACATATTATCTCATAGGGTCTCTGTAAAATATGATCTTTATTGGATGCTTGATTTGTTAGTAGTTCACTTGATTGTGCAGATATCGAGTGTTCTGAATACATATGCATGGTTTTGTTTTTTGGGTATTGATATATTTAGATTTTTTATGATGGTCTATTAAGCGACTCTGTTTCAACTAATTTTATGATTAAAGCTTTGAGCTTTAAGGATAACATGACTTGGGAAATTTAGGTTTATCTCAGTAAGAGTTATCTAGTTCACTGTTAACATGATGCTCATGATCTGAAATGGGTTTTCTTTGAATTTTTTTAGTAAGACAACGTGCGATTCCCGTTATCTGCAGTAAGAGTGAGCTGTTGCAGAGTGACTTAATGGAATCTGGAGCAGAAACGTTGGTGAAAAGAAGAACACTTTATCCTCCAATTGAGCCATACAACACTGGAAATCTAAAGGTTTCAGCTGTTCACACACTCTACTGGGAGCAATCAGGAAAACCCGATGGACATGTAAGTAAGCCATTGTAACATCTCTGTGAAACTTGAAGGAATCAATCAATTTTCTGGATATGCTGTAATCAAATGCTTTGGAGCTCTAACTTTGGTCCTGGTCTTTTCTTTGGTCTTATAACTTTCAGATATATGTCTTAAAGTTTCTAACTTTTGCATTGTATTCTGGGAATTAACATCTTGCAGCCAGTTGTTTTTCTCCACGGAGGGCCTGGAGGAGGGACAGCTCCTAGTAACAGGAGATTCTTCGATCCTGAGTTTTATCGGATTATTCTGTTTGACCAGGTCGGCTTCTTTATTTTGTGGACACTACATTACATCATCCAACTTGTATATTCACACCTTTGTTTTCCTCCAGAGAGGCGCGGGAAAGAGTACACCACATGCTTGCTTGGAGGAAAACACCACATGGGACCTTGTGAATGATATTGAAAAACTGAGAGAACATTTGCAAATTCCGGAATGGCTGGTGAATATTCATATATTTGCTTCTTCGTGTTGTTGAGATGGATATATGCAATTCGAGAACATTTTTTTTTCTCTGTTTACGCAGGTTTTTGGCGGATCATGGGGAAGCACTCTAGCACTTGCGTACAGCCAGTCCCACCCTGACAAGGTGAAAATCATGATGTTTACATTCTAACAACTAGAGAAAATGTTCTCACTCTGATCGCAATCTAATTGCATAATTGAAGGTGCAAGAAGAAAATGAGTGATGTAGGTATTGATTGATTGATTGATTGGATTATGATCTGAATAAAAGAAATTATAGGATCTAATATGTAGTTTCCTTATGTTATTTTAATTAGATTTAGACAAGCAAAAGTGGGTGATTACTTCTATCTTGAGATAACATTCACACATTTTACTCTATTTTTTTTTTGGTGTAAGGTTACTGGTTTGGTCCTTAGAGGGATATTTATGTTGCGAAAAAAGGAGATTGATTGGTTTTACGAGGGTGGTGCTGCTGCTATATACCCTGATGGTAATTCTCTTTCTTGGATCCCTGTGTCGGAGTTATGGATTTTTTTTATATTATATTGCAGGCTTCTTTTAATTGATTACAATCGTCTGCTTTTTGTAGACATTTCTATTCAAGCTATAGTGATAATGAGACGAGATTTTTATGTGCAAATTTTAGTAGAGTCTGTCTCAAAAGCTTCTAGTTTTCTCTTCTTCACAGTTGTTTGTTTCTCTGTTTTGAAAGCTTGGGAGGAGTTCAGAGATCTTATTCCAGAAAACGAGAGAGGTAGTCTTGTTGATGCATATCACAGAAGACTGAATTCCGATGATCTGGAAATTCAAGTATGTTGAGATCTAATCACTATTACACGAGAAAAAATGCATTGAGCATCGTTCTTCTTTAGCAGTTGAAGCAATTGAATCCTCATCTTTTCGTTTGTACTAATGAATTTCTGTTTCTCTCTCTCCGCTTTGGTAATAACTGCATTGTAATCTTGTAGTATGCAGCTGCAAGAGCTTGGACTAAATGGGAAATGATGACTGCTTATCTTCTTCCGAATGATGAAAGCATTCAAAAGGCAGAAGATGATAAATTTTCTTTGGTTAGTTTGAGGAGTGTTCCAATCTTATCTGTCATATAAAGCTCATATCTTTAAACTAATGTCATAACAACCCTTGACTCTGCTTCATAGGCGTTTGCAAGGATTGAAAATCACTACTTTGTTAACAAGGGTTTCTTTTCCTCGAACTCATACTTACTTGATAAAGTTGATAAAATAAGACATATCAAGACCACCATCGTTCAGGTACATACTTCATGTAAGAACTTGAATTGTGAAGTCCATTTATTCTTCTTAGGGCGTATATATACATCTTGTTTGGAGATTGATCAAATAAAGTCAACTTTTATAAACAATAGTCTCTCGTTGTATGTATGCTTAGTATTTAGAAGCATCAAGTTTTCTGCGTCAAGGTGTTGCATATTAAACTTTGATTTGGCTATATACATTATATATTATGGGATTGAGAATGGGTCTATCAAGCTGAGAACAATGGATTTTGACTATGTCTGGATTATTACAATGGACAGGGAAGGTATGACGTATGCTGTCCAATGATGTCTGCTTGGGATCTGCACAAAGCATGGCCAGAGGCAGACCTCAAGGTAAGCTCAAGTTTTTTTTCTATGTTTTCTTCAAGATCTTTTCTAAGTTTGTTTTTGCTTGTTGTGCCGAATTGGTAACGAGACCCATCGTCTGCAGGTTGTTGGTGATGCGGGACACTCTGCAAACGAGCCTGGAATCACAGCAGAACTCGTGTTTGCCAACGAAAAGATGAAAGCGTTTGTCGGATGAAAGTATTTGATCGAATAAAGTTGTTCGTTTTGTTCATGTCTTGGGGACTAATGTTCATATTTTCAAGTTTGTTGTTGGACATGAGCATTTCACAAAGTTGTTAACGCAAACCAAAGGTTGTTTTTATAGACGTTTATTCCCAAAAAATTACAAGGTGTAACACAGTGAATCAGATGTGTATGCACGTAACAATGCAATGTAAATCAGAGAATTGAAGACGGGACAACCTCGTCGTCTCTGGTGTAGCCATGGACTAAGAAATCGGTGCAGTTTCTTCGCCAGCCGTGGTTATAAGGGTTGTAGAATCTCCCATCAGGTCCCTGCAAATAACTGAATCTTTTCGCGTTCCATAATTCGTTGGTTGTGATATTCCGAGCTATCTGCACCAGACAACAACAACTGTTATACAATCATTTCCAGAGAGCAGAGCAAACTCTTTACTTAAGCTGAGACATCCTGACCATATACGCCTGTGAGATAGTCAACGTCATTGTCGCAATGAAAACAAGTAAGTCGAAAAACAGAAACACGGCAGCGCCGGGATGTTCAATGACTACATGTTGAATCCATGATTCTCTGGGGTGTATCTGTGGGATGCTTCGCCATATTCCTGTTGCAGAAACAGAGATGCTTTATACTTTGAACATTGATCTAATCGGAGGATCGCGAGGGAGAGTTGTTTCAGTCGCATACTTTGAACAGCAGTTGTGCCACCAACGAATGATGTTAAAGCTCCCATGATCACGAAAACTAAGAAGTCGCGTTTATTCTTCTGCGAATGGTATAAACAGAACGTTAACGGGAGAATATATATGCATAACAGGAGGTTTCATGTCATTACAAGAGCATTTCCAATTACTTTGCGGAACGACAAGAACTCTTACCTTACCAACACAGTTGGAAATCCAGGGGCAGTGATGGTCAAACTGCTCAACGCAGCGCTTACAGGTGGGACAGTGCTTAGACCGCACCGGTCTAATTATCTGAAGAAGTGTGTAGTAGTAGTTAGAATATAAAAAAATGCCGATAACTCTCTGAAGTGCGGTTTCTGAGGAAAACCTTGCAAGTGGGGCAGAGTTGGGACCAGTTTCCTTTCCGTGAGGGGCTCTTGAAACTAATATCAATCAAAAGCTCCTGCAATCATCAGAAAAACATATGTGAATCAAACCTTTCAGATAAAAAACTTAATGACTGAAATAGTTTCTACTATAAATCAGTTCAGCAGCGTCCAAACGAAAAACTAAAACAACTGCACATTGATTCTATATATAATAGTCACAATTTAGACTGCATGCTGAATTGCCAGCAAAGTTCACCAGATCAACAATTTTACTCAAAATGTCCGCAGTTCTCTCGACATAGAAACACGAGAAGGAAGGTCAGCATACGTTGGTAGTCTGATGGCCGTCGACTTCATTGGTTCTTTTGACATACCCGGGATCTTTGCTGTACAAAACAGACAGCTATTATTACTCACTCAAAATACCATTACACCACTCTCAGAGACACTACAAAGTGCATGCAGGCCTATATAATAGTAACAGTCTCATATGTCTGCCTCATTTCTGGATGAAGAATATCACGAAGAAATACGCTCTTTCAGAAGGTTTTAATAATTCTCGCAGTGCATTAAATTAACTACACCAAACTAAAATATATACACGGAAATTTCAGATGACATTGATGATGGCTAATAGAGTATAATTACATTATGGATACCTGCTACAACGATGGAAAGCTATCAGTGAGCAAACACCACATGAAAGACCAAACCATGCCCACAATCCAACCATAGCAGTTATCCTAGGTAGATTAGAAGCTACATAGGATTGCAAAATGTCAGGAAGAATGATATAATCCATTAGTAAAACACACACACACTACTCATTTTGTTGCATGAGTCATTCACCTGCAACAATGGATGTGAGGAAGAGGACCATAAGAGTGACTATTAAGGAGAACAACAAAGGAGCATAGCTTGTCTCTCCCAATTTTCCACAGGAAATCTTGCCCATAAAACTATTTCTACGAGTTTGCATTGCCTTCGACTGAAAAATATCAAAAAACGGATTCTAAAAAAACACTTTAGATCAAATGGAAATCAAGAACAAAGAAAACAGTCCCTGAAAACAACATTGACAACTGTAACACCATTTAACTAGCCATCTCTCACATTGTGAACACTAAAATCTACTGTGACCCTAAAACAGACACCTCTCATATTGTGAGCACTAAATTCTACTGTGACCCTAAAACAGACAGAAGAAACATGTTTTCTACCATAATGATGCTTCGCTATCTCTGAGAATCAGAGCCAAAACTGCTAATATAGTAAAAAGAAAAATCTGGGTCAGAGCTGCATAAGGAAAAGCAAATACCACAATACTGCCTTTGTTTTCTGGATTTGCGGCTTATATAATAACTGTACACTTATAACCATATGTACATCAAACTTTCATATGTTCAATTGTTTTTCGGATGTTTGTAAATACAAAATTACAAAACTTTGGAAGGATATTTTGCTGGATGCATTTTCTAAATAGCCTAACCAACCTGCTTCTGTCCAACCAAAGATGATGAAAATGAAATAAGAGGGAAATATTGATTCAGGGAGAGAACCAGCAAGCCAATGCAGCATTTTACAAATCAAATTTCAAAAAGTTTACTCTGAATAACCAAGATGTGTTCCTTTTACAGATGTTAGAATGGTAGCAAGCAACACTATACATTACGTACAAGGAAAAGAGCGAGCTGCCTGTGACCTTTATCAGATGCAAGCTTAAGGGGCGTGGATCCAGTATTATCTTTCAACATCAGTTCCTCCTTGGTTCCAGCATGAACTAGCAGAGTACAAGCCTCAACATTTTCCTTAATCACGGCCCAGTGCAAAGGAGTGCAGCCTGACCAGCAAAGTGATTTATGTGAGAATTCTGGATCTAATGAAATATAATAAATATATAAAGCCTGACCAGCAAAGTGACTTTTTGCAATTCAAAAGCAATCTGGAATGCTACAACAATCCCTTCATATACAAATTTACCAGCACACAATAATTGAAGTTTGGAAATTCTTATCTGTTTTGTCACTTATCTTTACACATCATATGTTAGCACTAAATGTTCACACATCTAAAATAAGTGTAAGCAGAAACAGAGGAAGATATCAATTATAGATCGCATCTTCAACTCTAGAATTCAACAACTTGCACAATTGACAGAAAAAAAAAATACTAAGTCATTCTTTTAAATTTCTAGAGCAGACAAGTAGACACATTTAAAAGAAAGTGTTAAGAGTTTCCGAATTGCCTGTGTTGTCTTGTCTATTTTGGCATGCATCCCGGAAGAGAAGTAACCGGATTGTTTCTGTGAATCCATTGTAAGCAGCCCTGAGTCATACAAACAAGGACAATTGACAATAGTTATCCTAAAATTGTCAATGATAAGTAACATGGCAGTAGTTCTCCTAAAATTGTCAATGATAAGTAACATGGTATTAAGTGCAACTAAAAAATGATCAGACATACTAAAAATACAAAAAAAAAAAGAAATGATACATCAATTCTTTGACATGTTCTCTTCTATGAATAGAAATCACGTGAGGATTGTTTCATTCCTGTATGTCAAATATCAAAAGACTCGCACAAGATAAGGCAGACGAAAAATCAGTTCCTAACATCTGTGTTGAGAAATTCATGAGAAATAACTTAAAAACCGCTGAGAATTCAGTGCTAAGGAGGAAAATATCCATGCATTTCCAAATTAATTGAGCAGTGTTAAAAGCAATACACACACTGTATGCATCAATTTAATGTCTTCAGTAGCCATACCAATGTAGCGGACTCCTCCCATCATTATCTAGTGCGTTATAGTCAGCCGCATAATTCACAATAACGTAATTCAAGAAGGCTGTCTGTCCATATTGAGAAGCAACATGCACTGCCTGCACATAAAACATATTGAAAGATAGAGAATGGCTTATCTGAAGTGTATGACCAAAGTTCAATTCATGGGCCGCGATCTTCTATAGCTGCTAATCTCAAATACGAACTAACAGAAGCAACTAGCGTGACCCAAGCTTATAAATTCTGATCCATTTCACACTACTAATGACAACACTACGCATTAGTTTCCACTAAACAGAAACTCAAGGAGGAAAAGAAAAAAGATTTACCCTGAACCCATTCACGTCATTGGTCTCAATTCGAGCTCCGTTTTGCAGTAGAAGGTCTGCAACATCAATGGAGCCCTTTACTGCTGCCCAATGCAATGGTGTCTGCTGTATATTATCAGCTGCATTAACATCACCACCGTGCTGCAGATATGACAAATCAAATCCATTACTACACAGATACAATCTAGCAGGACAACTTAAAAGATTTAATGAAATAAGAACAACCTGCAAAAGTTGCTAGAGTTTTGATAGGAACAAAGGAAGAGCAAGAAGAAGAACAGCTTAGGGTTTTGTTATAGAGTCCCAAAGCCAAAGGCTCAACTGCCAAATGGTCAAAGACCCCTAATATGTTATCTCTTGTGGTTACGAAAGTTGATCAAATCTGAGGGAAAATGGTCTCTAGAAATTCAGTAAATCCTAGTTTACAATTGAGCATCAGCGACGAGCTTAGTGTGCGTACCTCGATGATGTATTGAGCAGCGTCGGAGGAATTGTTTAGCGCAGCCCATTGGAGAGCGTAGTAGCCATTAGCGTCTGGAAGCGAAACAGAAGAACCACCATGTTCGACGAAACGCCTAAGCTGGTGGAGATCTCCATAAGCAGAAGCGGAGAAGACGTCTTTGACGGTTGAAGATTCGGTAGGGTTTTGGTGAGATTTGGAATCAAGAGGCACTACTTCGATCTCCGACGAGTCCATCTGCTCAATGATCCAAACTGTGAAAATTCTCCGATCACGGATCTTGTCAAAGTCTAGTCTTTTCGCTTCTTCAACATTTGGTCCAATGTTTCAGGAGTGTTGATTAATTGAACCGAAGACTAATTGAACCGGAGCTGGTATTTGATTAGTTGGTTTCGTCGGTTTAGTTGTTTGTTGCACTGTTGCACAATTTGGAAACAGAACAAGAGATACAAAAACTTGTGTGTAGAATATCTTTAAGAGCCATTCTCTGTATTGCCAACCTCCGGATTCTGGAGCACTCGATGATCTTGTAACCTTGTGATAAGATTTGAACTACAATCATAATCACAACCACAACGATTGATTTCAAAAACAAAAAAAAAAGGAGAAAAGTTCTCAAAGCTTTCTATCTATTAATCTTCTTTCTTGTATTTGCTTGGATTGATCGTTGAGTTTGATTGGTTCTGTTCTATACGAACCTTTTGAGAATTACCTTGTGAGATCATTTTGAGTGAAGAGCGAAGCACTTGAGAAAAAATATTTGTGAGAGCTTGTTACTTTTAAATTGTTTGATATTCTTTTGTAGGAACAATATGTCTAACAACGGAGATAACCAAAGCTAAAGAAGAGAACAACAACCTGGAGTTCGCAATTTGCCGATTGAGGCATTGATAGGAAAGATGACTCGGTTGTTGCATAAGGCGATTCTGGTGGAGCAATAACTCGAGAGGAAGGGTTCTTCTCGTCCGACTTATGGAGCTGGAGCATCCAATGTTAGATCGAGTTTCCACAAAGAGGAGAATACCATTGCCAAGCCAAAGGCAGATTCTAAGCCTTACACATCACATCAAACCGCCGCAAATCATGTTGCTAAGGGCAAGACTAAGGCTACTACTTCTAGAGCTCGTGATGTGCAATGTTCTAAGTGCCATGGAATATGATACTATGCTAATGAATGCTCCAACAAGAAAACCATGATTCATATGGATAATGGAGAGATCGAATCAGAAGGAGAGGAAGAGGTTCATGGTTCATTATCATCATCATCGGAGGAACATAAGGAGTTACCGGCTAATGGTGAACTATTGGTGGCGAGAAGATCACTAAGTGTCCAAACTAAGGCCGAGGAGCAGGGGCAAAGGGAGAATTTGTTTCATACAAGATGTGATGAGGTCATCAGACCAGTAGCTGAACCGGAGCTCCATCACATGTGCCAAACAAGCTGCTTTGGATTCAACATGGACACATGTGCCTTTCTTGGAGCATACCGAATCAACCACGAAGAATCAGATCATGAGACCACTTGGAAAACATTCTCAGCTCACCTAGAGCACGCTGCGAAGTGGAATAATCTAGATCGGAGTTCAAACGAATGAGTTAATCAATTTACAAATCGTGTGATTCTCAGCTTATCCGATTTGGACATATGTACACGCCTTAATTGGAGGTTTCCGACCAAACCAGGAGAATTTAAGCTACAAATCAACTTGTTCTACAATCTTGATCCATCAAAGGCACACGGCGAATTGGACTCAAGTCAATACCAGCTGTCGTTTGGAAGATATTCAATTTCTAAACCAACAGATACTCGACTTGCTTCATTTGGAAGCCTTAACTTCTCAACGGAACTATTGTCAAAGCTGCTACATTTTGGGCATCATTTATGTCACCCAGGTTGTTTCCAAGAAGCTCACTTATTTCCTCAAACCGTCCAGAATTGAAGGAGGCCGAGACATCTCACCCAATAGCCGAGGAGCGACTATACCACCACCACATGACGTTTATCAAGACCATCTACTTCTAAAGCACAAAGGGAAATAAATCGTGAGTGAACCCCCAAACACTAATCACGAAAAAATAAAAAGAGAGTCTGAGAGAAACCAAGTCAAAGGCCTTCTTTGAGAGCAAACGCGTGAGACATTCAAACTTCTTTGTGAGGACTGGTGTGGTTAAGAAAGCTTTGCTTTCTAAACATCATTTACTTATGTTTGTTTATAAGGAAAATCTCATGAGCTTAACTGACTTTACACCGGTAATGCCGAGTGAAATGACTTCTCTTTTGCAGGACTTCGAGGACATGTTTCCAAGAGATAACCCAAGGGATTTACCACCAATTCGTAGGATTGAGCATCAGATTGTCTCTATACCAGGAGCATCCATTGAAACTTTTCTTTATGTCATTCGATACAAGCAAGGTAAGGAAAATATTGTGGTTGATGCATTGTCTAGAATATATGTTTTACTTTCTACTCTTGTTGCTAAGTTACTAGATTTTGAACACATTAAGGAGCTTTGCGTTTCAGATGTTGATTTTAAAGATGTGTTTCAATCATGTGAGAAGCTTTCACATGGGAAGTTCTTTAGACATAAAAGTTTTTTGTTTGATGAAAATAAACTATGTGAGCCTAATTGTTCTTTAAGAGACTCTGTTTTTGTGATTGTTGATAGATTCTCTAAGATAGCACACTTCATTTCATGTCATAATTAAAACTGATAATGTTTCACATCTTGCTGAATTGTTCTTTAGAGAGGTTGTCTACTTTGATGGCATTTTGAGTTATAGCAAAAACGTAGATGATCATGCTGAGCATTTGAAACTTGTTTTAGATGATCTAAGTGGAAAATTATTCGCTAAACTGAAAAGGTGTACATTTTGCACATATATTATTGTGTTTCTAGTCTTTGTTGTGAGTGCACAGGGTATACAAGCTGAAGGGATGAAATCTCATGTTCCAAAAACGTGGCTCTACCATGTTTGTCTTAAATAGTTTGTTGTTCAAATTGATAGTGAACCGTTAGAGCATTTGAGAAATGAGCAGTTTCAAAAGCAAGCAAGCAAACAAAGAGCAATGCAAAGTGATCTTTGAGTCTGGTGATTGGTATTGGATTCATATGAGGAATGAACGTTTTCCAACACAAAGAAGATCCAAACTGATGCCAAGAGGAGACGGTCCATTTCAAGTCTTAGAACAGATCAATGCTTACAAGATATGCTTGCAAGGTGAGTATAATGTGAGTTCAAGTTTTAATGTTTCTGAATTGGTTTCTTTCGTGGCAGATAATCCAGATTTGAGGTCAAATCCTTTTCAAGTGGAGGGGGATGATATGATCATGGATAGCACCAAGGAGGAGAAGCTTGAACCAGAGCTTGTAGTTGAGCTTGAACCCGCGGATGAGCTTATAGCCAAGGAAGCATTAAGTGTTCCAATTGGTCCTATGACAAGAGCTAAGGCTAAGAAGTTCAAAGAGGCCTTAGGAGGATTAATTCAACATGTTTTCGATCATGGTTGGATTGGAGAAGAAGTGTGTCAAACCATTCTAGTTGTGATACAAGCATAAAGTGAAATATGATGCAAGGCCAAGAGTTAAGAAAATGATCAGCCCAACATCAAAAATCTGACCTATAATCGCAAGGCCCAACTCGAGGGATTTGAAAAGGCAACTCGATGGAATTTATTTCTTATCATTTTCGAGTTTGCCTTGTTTTTCACACATTTCTTTTAGTTTAAAAACACATGTAAGATCACTTTTGTGATCAACTATATTTTTATCAAACTTTTTCTTTGAGAGTGATTCTCATCTGTTCTTTGTTAAAAAACCGATTGTTTGGTGTGTCATATCCAACAACCACCCTGATATGTCTTGGTGTGTCATATCCAAGGGATCAATCGGTAAATCAGAAGCCTTTCCGCAACTTATGTGCGACCAATCGTTCCACCATTTTGTTTCATTGAGACTTCACGGTTTCATCGAACCAACATATCCATTTTCCAACCTTAGAGTGATGAATCCTTGGGAGGATCTCATCAAGAAGAACCCCTAAAAAAAAACCGTTCGTAAACACGTCCATGATCTGATTATGGCAGATATGTGGTCACCGTAGGAGACGTCCATAAGCTCCTCATCGAGACCCATCATACCTCTATCGCCTATTTGAACCGATCACTCCCCTACGCCACCGAATGACCAAACTAGTTGCCGATAACTCTAAAGAGAAACACGAAAAACACCGCTGGAATTCACCTGGCCTCACTGAAACTCGTCCCCTGAATAACCAGATCCACAAAGGAGGACCCACCGTGAGTCTCTTGCCAAACCTCTTGAAGCCACCGAACCGCGACTCCGCTCTGAACAAGTCGCACCCTCAAAGGAATATCGAGCCATGACTTGCAACCTAATCCCACTGAAGGACCCTCTAAATCATTGAAAAGAAGGAGATCGGCACAATACGAGCAAAGAAGGCATCTCACGTCACCTACGAAAGCGCCGAACGCCAGTGAGAGACAGAACCGAGAGATTAAAAATGGATGGCTAGGGCGAACTCGAGAGGTATTTTTGGGCAAAAATTGGGCCTGTTTTTTTCTCTCCTATATTGGAGAGACGCTTTAGTTCGATATTACACCATAACGATTTCTTTGACCTTAATTTATATATCAATCATAAAATAGAACATGAATGGTGAAATAATGATCAAATGTAATGAATTCAAAAAAAATAAGAAAGATGGGTAGATCAATATAATCTCTCTCGGCGAAGCTTCAAACGGAAGGAACAAGACACATGCAAGTTTAATAGCATTTCACGCACTGGTTAAGAAGAGGGCTTCTATGGGTTTGAAATACTGCATCTCTTTGGAGATGATAAGTAGATCGAAGGTAAAATCTTGAGGATAAACGGATTCAAACTTGTTCGAGAAATAGAAAGGAATGCCGACGAACGAATCGGTGGAACCGTAGATATCAAGACCAAAGAAGCAAGTGAATGGCTATGTTGGACATATACAAATAGATTTTTGTGTAATTCTAAAATCTACGGTCTTCGGAGAGACGAGTTCAATTGAAAGAATGTAAGACTTTTCTTACGAAAAAGTGAAGTTCGAAACACTCAAAGTCACGAGGTGAAAAATAGAGAAAGACATCGTAAATTTAGGTAAGAGGAGAAACGAAAAATGATGTTAATATTTTGTAAAATTATAATTTGAGTGCATTGTGAAATTAATATTTATGAATGAAAAGATTCTCTAAAAGAAAATAAATAGAGTTGAAAAAACATGTGTGTTAAAAGATGTAATTTAAAATAAAATAAGCGGTTATAAGTAAAAATGTATATATTGAATAACAAAAATGTACAATTGTATTAACGGTTATAAACTGAAAGGTATAAATCAAAAAGTTATAATGACATGACACAACGGTAGAATAGATTTATTGGGTTTGCTATTATTAATAGATATACGATATAATAATTTGCCTGCTAATGAAGACAATGGGACAGTAGTACGTGAAAGTCGATGGGAACCTCCACCTTATGGTTGGATAAAATGTAATTTCGATAGTAGTTTTAAGGGAGATGAAAATGGCGTAGGCGTGGGATGGATTATTCGTGATCATACGGGAGCTCATTTGAAGTCGGGATCAAGTTTACTTCCTAAAGCAAATTCGATTCTTCAGGCTGAATCATATGGATTTCTTCATGTAGTTCAAATGGTTTGGACATATGGGTGGAGAAATGTCTGGTTCGAAGGTGATAACTTGGAATTAACAAATATCATCAATCGTAAAAAAGAAAGTACAGAATTAGGAAATCTGATTTGGGATATTCGTTATTGGATAGCAAAGCTGCCGGAATGTTCTCTGGAACACGTCAATAGAGAAAGAAATAGCGCCTCATATATTCTATCGAAGAAAGCTTATTTAGGTCCAGATTTTTCTATTGTTTATAATGTACCTCCTATTTGGTTGATGAAATACATGTATTACCCGTACACTATCTAATTCAATGAATGAGCTGTTTAAAAAAAAAAATACGATATAATAATTTATTTAACACGATAAAAACTCATTTTGATATTAATATTCCAATTGATGTAGTGGTTTTTTCGACGAGCTTGGTGGTTTCTACGAATTCGGGAGAAGAACTCTGGTTGTGATTACGAATTTGGCGGTGTTATCCGATAGTTGTGTTTTTGGTGGTGTTTCTGACGAACTTTGTTAGTGTTCTTCGATGACCTTTGGTGGTGATTACGAGTTCTGGAGAATGGTGAAGAACTCTGGTGGTGACTACGAATTCGTTGGTGTTTCCCGACGAACTTTGATACTGTTTTCCGACGATTTATGATAGCAATTAGAGAAGAATGTGAATAATATGAGAATAATATTTTCAAAAAAAACTTTCCTTGCTATCTTTTTTTTTTTTGTCAAACTCTCTTTACTACCTAATTTAGAAAAATAGACCAGGTATTATCTACTTAATTTGTTAATCAATCAATAATATTGATAAAATTCACTCTTTTTATTTTTCCTAATTTTTTGATATTTTTGTTTTTCTAAAATCACATCAAGTTGAATGGCGCTTTCTTGAATAATTTGATAACCTGATCAATTTTGCTTAAGCATTACTACAGTTTTGATTAACACCTAGTTTAAGAAGTCTTAGCAATTCCCACAATGATAATTTTGTTGATGAGGCGGATAGTTTTTTGTCATTCGATCTTTACATAATCAACAATTAATTTACATAATTTCCATTTCCAATACAATAATAAAAGGCTTAATTACATGAAAAAGCAACCAGTAAAATCATCTACAGACATTGAACAAATTACCAACAGCTAAGTTCAAGAGCTTCTTGGAAGCGCTTCTCTAGTGTACCGGGATCGCCAGAGAACCGGCCAAGAAAAACCGCCGCACGATCCTCACCGTCCGATGACTTCCACGGCAACAGAAGATCAAAGACACGTGTCGACTTAACAGGTGTCGATGATGTAGACTGATTTATAGTTTTGTAGCTAACTAGAGGATGTGAAAGTATGAGCATTGCAGCCGATGGCGACATTGATGGCTCTGAAGATCTTTGAACTATAAAGAATTTGATAAGCTTGTGATTATTTTCAATCTGGTTTTTGGATATTGCATGTATGCGTCAATATATATATCAATAATTGTTGTGGGACGGATAGACATGCAAGGAATTAAATGATGGAGGAGAGTAGTTTTCTGTGGGAGCCGTTGGATTTGATTAGAAGGAAATACTAAAAAAAGTTAAATATAAAGAAAGAAAACTATGGCATGTGGTTTAACAAGTCTAGCTTGTGTCAAAACTATGTAACGTAGGCGTTGCACGCGCAATTCCTATGGGCGCCATCGTCTCTGATTTTTATATATTTTACCATAAAATCCTTTCATTTCTATTAGAATAGTTAGTTGGTTTAGTATTGGTTTAATATATGAAATTACTTGGTTAAGTTTCCTTTTGCTTAATCATGTATATATACACATTTGGTACATTCATTTGTTAGTAATGAAAAATAATCTTCTACATCTTAATATGGTATCAGAGCAACTCTAACAACCTGTAGAGTTTCTTTTTCCGCCATTGTTTCTCGTTCAATTTTCTTCAACCTTCTTCATGAAATCGAGCTGCATTTTCCAGCTATGAGTGTATCGATTACTCAACTGGTTTCTGATTTCATCATTCGGTTGATTTACGCAGTGATTGAGCTTCTTTCGCTCGTCTCCTTCATCTTCTTGTTTCCGCTTTTCTTCTCTTCTTTGACCTAGAATCAACGTCGATTCTCGTTTACTTACCTCAGATCGGCTTGATTTTTCTTCGACGTGTTCAATTTCTTCCTCGGAAATGACATCGTCTCATTCTAATCTCAATCCTGCAACTAATAGCAATGCGAGTCCCGTATTGTCGCATCCTCTCGATCAATACGAGAATCCATATTTCCTTCATGCGTCGGATCATGCTGGTTTGGTTCTCGTCTCAGATCGACTCTCTTCTGGATCAGAGTTTCACTCTTGGCGCCGCTCAGTTCGTATGGCACTCAATGTCAGAAACAAACTCGGCTTCATAGACAGTACTATTCCTAGACCTTCTTTGGATCATAGAGATGCTGGTTCTTGGTCTATATGTAATGATATGGTAGCTACTTGGTTAATGAACTATGTATCGAAGAAGATTGGTCAGAGTCTGCTTTTTATGCCTACGGCTGATGCAATTTCGAAAAATTTGATGTCACGATTCAAACAAGATGATGCACCAAGAGTCTATGAAATCGAACAGAGATTGAATTCCATATTGCAAGGTTCGATGGATGTTAGCACTTACTACACTGAATTGTTGACTCTTTGGGAGGAATACAAAAATTATGTGGAATTGCCGGTTTGCACCTGTGGAAAATGTGAATGCAGTGCTGCAACTCTTTGGGAAAAGCTTCAATAGAGGAGTCGTGTCACTAAGTTTCTAATGGGGCTTAATGAGGTCTTTGAACCAACAAGAAGACATATCTTGATGTTGAAGCCTATTCCCTCAATTGAGGATGTGTTCAACATGGTGACACAAGATGAGAGACAAAAGTGTGTCAAGCCATCTACAAAGTTGGAGAATGTTGCTTTTCAAGCTTCTATGGAGTCAGTTCCTGGTGGTTATAACGGCTATGCTGAGAACACTGCTTATGCACATTATAGACCTCAGCAGCAACAACCATATTGTACTCATTGTGGCAAGAATGGTCACACTATTCAGAAGGGTAACAAGCTTACTAGATATCCTCATGGCCATAAGATGTCACAGAAACCTCCATCTCAGTTTCAACAACAATCACTTCAGCCTCGTGGTTAATTTCAGACTGGTCCTCGTCCCAGCTTTCCACCACAGTCTCAGTTTCAACAGTCGTCCTTTCCTAAATCTGGTGCAATGGCAAATGCAGTGACTAGTTCAACTCATGCTGCAAGTAACCTTGATCTTACTCAGTTTAGTAATGATCAGGTTCAATCTTTGATCCATCATCTCAGTGCTCATGTCCGGATTCCAGAGCAGCCAACTCCTTTCTCAACAGCTTCCATCACTGAAAGTGGAGTCATGGCTGCCACATCTACATCTGGTACTGTCTCAATAGTATTTCCTTCTTCTAGTCTTCGATTTGAAAATCATTCCTTTACTTTTCAACATCATTGTCTATCTTCTCTATATTATATTCTTTCTAATGATGCTTGGATAATTGACAGTGGAGCCACTAGCCATGTCTGCTAAGACCTGTCCATGTTTAGTGTTACTTATCCTGTCACAGGAGTAACAGTCTCACTTCCAAATGGCACTATGGTTCCCATTACACACACAGGCACCGTGCATATTTATGATTGTTTAGTGCTACATAATGTTCTTTATGTTTCCACTTTCAAATTCAATTTGTTAAGTGTTAGCTCTTTGCTGAAATATAATAACTGTTCCGCTCACTTTTACATTGATTCTTGTTATCTTCAGGACAATACTCAGGGCTTGACGATTGCTAGAGGCAATCTTATACACAGTCTATACATCCTAGAGACTGCTTTCATTCATCCCTCTACCAACTTCTGTGGATCCTTGTTAGAAGATGGACATCTCTGGCACCAGCACCTTGGACATCCATCTCCTCTCAAGTTACAACATATTTCAGGTTCCTTACCTATGTTTAAAACTAGTATTACGCATTGTAGTGTCTGTCCTTTAGCTAAACAAAAGAGACTACCATTTGTTTCTCATCATCGTATGTCTGAGTCTCCATTTGATCTTATCCATTTAGACATTTGGGGACCTTTTTCAGTAGAATCAGTAGAAGGGTATAGATATTTTCTGACCATTGTTGATGATTGTACCAGAGTTACATGGCTTTACATGTTAAGAAATAAAAGTGATGTTGCTTCAGTTTTTCCAGCTTTCATTCAACTTGTCAAAACTCAGTTTCATTCTGTCAGTAAGACCATTCGTAGTGATAATGCACCAGAACTTGCTTTTGCTCAGCTTGTTAAAGAACATGGCATCATTCATCATTTTTCTTGTGCATATACACCACAACAGAACTCTGTTGTTGAAAGAAAGCATCAACATATACTGATTTTTTCTCGGGCTTTACTGTTTCAGTCAAATGTCCCTTTGGTTTAATGGTCTGATTGTGTTGTCACTGCAGTATTTTTAATCAATAGAACTCCATCTCTGCTTTTAAACAAGTTGTCTCCATTTGAAAAACTATGCAAGAAAGCACATGAGTACTCTTTTCTCAGAACATTTGGTTGCTTATGTTATGTTTCAACACATACTAAAGACAGAAACAAGTTCACACCTAGAGCTAAACCTTGTGTTTTTCTGGGGTATCCAGCAGGATACAAAGGTTATAAAGTTTTAGATCTAGATACAAATGTGGTTTCTATTTCTAGGAATATCGTTTTCTATGAAAATATATTCCCTTATAAGGATGCTCCTACTTTACATTCCACTGATTTGTTCTGTAAGACTATATTGCCTTTGCCAATTCCTGTTGATATAGATAATAACCTGCCCTTTCCTGATTCACTTGCTGCTACATCTCATCCTGCCTCTCCTGCTGCATCTTTTTCTGTTCCTCATGCATCTGCATCACACCCTAGTGCCTCATCTACACCACTAGAGACTGTCATTCCTGGTACAGGACATGCTGCACTTCCCATTGGCAGGCCTAAGAGACAAGTGAAGGCTCCAGGTTACTTATCCAACTATCATTGCAACCTTTCTCAAATTTCTTCATCTCCTGTTCTTTATCCTCTTTCTTCTGTTCTCACTTACTCAAACGTTTCTCCACATTATCAGTCTTTTGCTCTTTCTTGTACTACTGAGACAGAACCACAAAATTTTAAGCAAGCCATGGCTCATCCTCATTTCCCAAAGGCAATGGATGTGGAGTTGTTTGCTCTTGAGTCTAAGGGAACATGGAGTATTGAGTCTTTGGCGCCTGGTAAGCACGTTATTGGATGCAAATGGGTTTATACTATTAAGTATAATCCAGATGGATCTATCGATAGATACAAGGCCCGATTAGTGGCCAAAGGATACACTCAACAGGAAGGCATTGATTATATCGATACCTTCTGACCTGTTGTTAAGCTTGCGAGTGTTAAACTGGTTCTAGGTTTGGCCTCCTGTTTTGGATGGAATCTTACCCAGATGGATGTCACCAATGCTTTCTTGCATGGTGACTTGGAAGATATTCATGAGTCTACCTCAAGGTTATACTACAGCTCAGCCTGATTCTCTTCCACCTAACCCAGTTTGTCATCTTCACAAATCACTCTATGGCTTAAAGCAAGCTTCAAGATAGTGGTATCACTGTTTTTCCAAAGTTGTTCTGCAGGCTGGTTTTATTCAATCTCCCAGTGATACAACTCTCTTTGTTAAGCAAATTGAATCATCATTTACTGCCTTATTGGTGTATGTAGATGATATCTTGATAGCCTCCAACAATGATTCAGAATTACAGCTTCTCAAGGATGCTCTTCACAAGGTATTTCAGATCAAATATATGGGCTCTCCAAAATTCTTTTTAGGCTTGGAGATTGCTCAGAATGCTTCTGGAATATCAGTATGCCAGCGAAAGTATGCTCTGGATATACTTGCTTCAACTGGTATGTTGGCTTGTAAACATGTTGCCGTGCCCATGGATCCAACAGTTCACTTGAGTAGAGATTCCGGTTCTAAATTGGAAACTGCTACTTCATATCGCGAGCTCATTGGTCATCTTCTCTATTTGACCATTACCAGACCTGACATCACCTTTGCTGTGAACTACTTGAGTCAGTTTTTGTCATGTCCAACAGACATACATCTTCAAGCTGCTCATAGGATTCTGCGATACTTGAAGAATAATCCCGGTCAAGGTTTGTTCTATGCTGCTGACTCTGAATTGTGCCTCAATGCGTTTGTTGATGCAGATTGGGCTACATGCCCTGATTCTCGAAGATCAATCAGTGGTTTCTCTGTTTATCTGGGCAAATCTTTGATCACTTGGAAGTCCAAGAAGCAACAAACAGTGAGTCGTAGCAACACTGAGGCATAATATCGTAGCATGGCCCTTGCTACTTGTGAACTTCTTTGGCTCAATCAGCTTCTCAAAGATCTAAAGGTTACAATTACGACATTAGCAAAGCTTTTTTGTGATAATAAATCGGCTATACACATTGCAACTAATCCTGTTTTCCATGAGAGGACCAAGCATATAGAGATTGACTGTCATACAGTCCGAGATCAAGTCAAGAATGGTTTTCTGAAGCTCTTTCATGTTTCTAGTGCTAATCAACATGCTGATCTTCTGACAAAGGCGCTACATCCAGGTCTTTTTCATTCACTACTTCAACAGATGTCTATGTCAAGCCTCTTCCTTCCTATTCCTAAACCAGATCCTCCACCTGACCTTGCCTCCATTGTTCCTCTGGTTTTGGATTCAGAGTCTTGAGGGGGGGTGTATTAGAATAGTTAGTTGGTTTAGTATTGGTTTAATATATGAAATTACTTGGTTAAGTTTCATTTTGCTTAATCATGTATATATATATATACATTTGGTACATTCATTTGTTAGTAATGAGAAATAATCTTCTACATCTTAATAATTTCTTTTCGAGAAAATTACAAATTTTGAAGTTGATTATTTATTACAAATAGAGAACGTATTTATGATTTAATCTAGAGGTTCTTGCATCTACGTTCACTTTATGAAAATATAGTTTGTGTACTATCATTTTTAAAAAACTGAAGAAATAAGTAACATTTTGTGTACTGTTCACGCATTGACTTTACAGTCGTACTCATGTACAGTACTGCGCGAATCAACGATAACAAACATAGGCAAAATTATATTTTCAACAGAGAAAATGTTATTTTGTTTTGATTAAGTGACACTCGATGCAAATACTCCTTTAGTTGAAGTGTATAATTGCTTATCTTAAAAAAACTTATAGAAATGCTAATTAAAAATTGTAAGCATTTATCTAGACTACGTATTAAATGCTTACAGTTAAGATAAACAATTAAAAATTATAAGCATTCATTCTCATCATCAATACTCTTCTCATCTTTGGTTCGTTTGCGTATCGGTGAAACTGAGTAAATTTCAGATGTTATGTGAGATGTTGTTTTCTGAACTCGGCTAAAATCGGATCTGAGTTCAATTTACTTTAAAGTCGTACTGAAAAATATTAGAATAGGAATATATATATTCTCATATGTAAATAAGGAATCTGAGTTATTAGTCTCTAACGGCTCTCTCACTACAAGAAAACACTGTTTTAGCATCAAATTTTTGCGACAAAATTTTGTCGCAAATTCAAATCGTTTTTACAACGACTTTACGACGATTTTTAAAGTCGTCGTAAAATCGTTGCAAAATTGGGACGAAAAGTTTCGTTGTAAAATCGTCGCTAATTAGCGACGATTTACCGACGAAGTTACGACGATTATCAAAATCGTTGTAACTTAACGACGATTTACCGAGGTTTATATAAAACGTTGTAATATCGTCGTAAAATTACCGACGAATTAGCAAAGATTATTATAAGTTGAACTTTACATCGATTTCCCAACGATTAATGAGTTAGGTGAGCACGTTTAAGTTCACGGTGTACGGTTAGGTAAACATGTTTAAAGTCGTTGTAAAATCGATGTAAACATGTTTAGATTCGTTGTAAAATCGATGTTAAATTTATGTAAAATCGTAGGTAATTCGATGGTAACGAAAATAAAAATCTATATATAGCGGCCAACTTCATAATAAAAATTTCATATTCAGAAACATTTACTTCTTTCTGACCAATAAAAAATATCAATATACGAAATTAGAAGATGGATGTATAATCGTCTTGATTCGGAGGGATCGCTAACAAAGGAGTTCAGTGATGGGGTTGAAGGATTCATGCATCAGGCATGAAGTAAACATAATACGATTATCAGTGGTAAGATGTACTGTCCTTGTGCCAGATGCTTGAATAGGAAATTTATCATTATCTCGAAGGTGTGGTCACATATATTAAATAGAGGGTTTTTGCCGCATTACTATATATGCTATTATCATAGAGAGGGTCATGGGGGAAATGCAGCTAGTAGTAGTAACAATTATCAAGCATCGAATTTTGATGAGTCAAATAATTTTAATCAATTTGATGAGCATGCAGAGCAGCATGGTGAAGATAATGATAGGATTCATGACATGGTTACGGATGCATTTCATGAAACCGTAAGTACATTTGCACATGATCATCATGATGAGGAACCCAATCTAGATGCAATTTTTTTTTATGATATGCTAGATGCTGCAAATTAGCCACTCTACGATGGATGTAGAGAAGGACATTCTAAATTGTCGTTGGCGGCTAGGATGATGACTATTAAAACTGATCATAACTTAGCTGAGGTTTACATGGATGACTGGGCTAATTTGATTAAATAGTATTTGCCAGAGGACAATTTAGTTGCTGAAACTTACTATGAGATACATAAGCTGGTTTATAGTCTTGGGTTGCCTTCTGAGATGATAGATGTATGTGTTGACATTTGCATGCTTTTTTGGAAAGATGATGAGAAGTTGCAGGAATGTCAATTTTGCCATAAGCCAAGATATAAGCCGCAAGGTACTGGTCGGAGTAAGGTACCGTTCCAGCGGATGTGGTACCTTCCTATAACTGATAGATTAAAAAAAATGTATTAGTCTGAGAGGACATCTGCATCGATGAGATGGCATGCAGATCATTTGCAGACAGATGGGGAGGTTACTCATCCTTCAGATGCAAAAGCGTGGAAACACTTTAAAACGGTACATCCAAACTTTGCTAGAGAGAAATGTAATGTGTATCTTGGTCTTTGCACAGATGGATTTAGTCCATTTGGTATGTCTGGTAGGCAATATTCCTTATGGCCAGTAATCCTAACGCCTTAGACCATCCACATTGCATACATCAATTTGTTGTTTTTTTATTATCGCGACGAATCACGTCGCGACACGTCATCACCTTTTGCCAAGACATTGTGTCTTGCGGAAGACACAGGTCCTCCGCTGTGGATGATCTTACAACCTTCCTCCAGATATGTGCATGCAAAGGGAATTTTTATTCTTGAGTATTTTAGTACCATATCCGAAGCATCCGAAGCGTTCCCTTGATGTGTTTTTGCAGCTTCTGATACAGGAATTGGAGCAGTTGTGGTATACCGGGGTTCAGACATATGATTTTGCAAGGAAATTTTTTTTACAATGCGTGCGGTGCTTATGTGGACAATAAGCGACTTCTCTGCTTACGGGATGTTATCAGGTTGGACTACGCATGGGCGATTGTCTTGTCCATATTGTCTCAATCGGACATATGCGTTTCAATTGAAACATGGTCGGAAAACAAGTCGGTTTGATTGTCACCGCCGATTTCTACCGATTCACCATGCATATCAAAGAAATAAGCGGTTGTTTAGAAAGAACAAAGCTGTTCGTGTTCCTCTCCCTGTTTATATTTCCGGGGAAGATCTAGAAGCAGAAATTGATCATTATGGTGCATTGGAAACAGTCAATCGTGGTGGAAATTGGCACACTGCAGCTTATATGCCGGATGTATATGGGGAGCATCACAATTGGCGTAAGAAAAACATATTCTGGAAGCTTCCGTATTGGAAGGATCATTTGCTTAGACATAATTTGGATGTCATGCACATTGAGAAAAACGTTTTTGATAATATCATGCATACAGTGTTAAACGTGCGTGGAAGGACTAAAGACAGCGGTAAGTCAAGGTTAGACTTGCTTGATCTTTGTTGTCGGAATGAGTTACATATTACAAGCAATGGGAAATCACCTGTCCCCATATTTCGATTGGGTGCGGAAGAAAAGTCAGCTTTGTTCAAATGGGCGACATCTGATGTGAAGTTCCCGGACGGGTACATATCTAATTTAGCTAAATGTGTTGAGAAAGGGCAAAAGTTTTTCGGAATGAAGAATCATGACTGTCACGTCTTTATGCAGCGACTACTTCCTTTCGCATTTGCTGAACTTCTACCAAGAAATGTACACGAAGCAATTGCAGGTATATAAATTTAAATTAATCACATATTGCGAATTTAAGATTTTATATAATTAATATATATATATATATATATGAAATGGAAAATTAACATTATTACCTTATATATCATGTGATTGTTATTGTAGGCATTGGAGCGTTTTTTCGGGATCTTTGTACCGCACTTTGTCAGAAGATATTATTGCACAACTTGATACTAGTATTCCTATTTTGTTGTGCAACATGGAGAAAATATTTCCCCCAGCCTTCTTTGATGTTATGGAACATCTACCTACTCATCTCCCTCACGAACCAGAACTTGGGGGACCTGTGCAGTATCGATGGATGTACCAATTCGAGCGATTTATGGGACATTTGAAGCGGAAGGCTAAAAATCTAGCCAAAGTTGAAGGCTCAATAGTAGCAGGAAGTTTAACAGAAGAAACTTCTCACTTCACGGGATACTATTTTGGCTCGAAGGTTCGCACACGGAAAAGGGCAGCACGGCGATATGATGATGGAGGTGTAGGCCGAACATATGCTAATGAAGGTGTCCCATATATCTTTTCTTCAATCGGTCGATTATGTGGAAGAGTGAAGTTAGTTTGGTTTGCCAATGAAAAAGACCATCATAGTGCACAAACGTATATCCTCTAAAATTGCGAAGAAGTTAGTCAATTTGAGACGTAAGTGTAAAAACATATATACATATATATGGCTAAATTATATGCTAGCTTTATACCAATTACGATATGTATCTTAATTACAATTGTAAATACTTTTCTATGCAGTGAATTTGTTAGACAAGTCCGAACAGTCATTGAAGGAATCTCAGACGATGAAATCAACAAGCGTAAAAATTTAAATGATCTGATTAATTAATAACTTGAACAATTAACCTAATACATATTTTGATTACTTTTTTAATTAAATTAATTAATGATATAGGTCGAGTATGGGGATACCGCATATCCACTATGGTTCCATGAGTTAATCAAATGCCCCATATCGAAGATAACGAGTGCACACATGTATTGCACACGCGGATATATATTTCATACATTCAAATACGGTAATCAAAGAGCTACTGCCAACTACGGGGTATGTGTGCGGGGCGAAATAGATTTGTATGGAGTGTTGCAAGACATAATTGAAGTTGAGTACCCCGGTTTCTTAGGTTTGAAATACGTTCTGTTCAAATGCGACTGGTTCGATCCAACAGTTGATCGAGGCGTCCGTAAAAACAAATTTGGGGCAGTAGATGTCAACCAATCGTGACGTTACAATAAGTATGAGCCATTTATCCTAGCATCACAAGTAGAACAAGTCAGCTTTGTTCCATATCCGCGAGTTCGCACCACCCGTATCTCATGGTTATCAGTTATAAAAGTTTCTCCGAGGGGTCGAATTGTGGGGGTTGAGGATCTACCAATGCAGCAAGATCATTGCTCTGATATGCCAAAACTAAATGAGAGCACTGATGACATCTTTTTGATAGATCCTCAAAACAGGGAAGTTGAATATCTCCCAGAAGATACAGAGGAAGAAGATGAGGAAGATGAGTTCAAAGAAAGTGATGAACCAGATGATCAAGAAACGGATGTGTCTTCGTCCGAAAATGAATCAGAGTGACCGCGCTAGCTAGTAATTATTTTGAATTTAATGTATTAATATAATATTGTGATCGAGTAATTATTGTGAAATTTAAGTGATATGATTTCTATGAAATGCCCTAAACCCCAAACTTGATCCCATCTCCGATCTCCACTCATTTTCCGTCGTAGGTGCGGTGATTAATAAATTACAAGACATATGTGTCTATGTGTCTTGTAATTTACTAATTTCCCCAACTACAGCGGGAAATGAGCGGTGATCGGAAATGGGATGAAGTTTGGGATTTAGGGTATTTCAAAGGAATCGTCGCTAAATCGTCGCTAACTTTGATTGTCACAAAATCGTTGCAAAATTAGCGACGATTTAGCCACGAATTATGACTAATCGTGGCCAAATCGTCGCAAACTCTGATTGTCACAAAATAGATGCAAAATTTGCGACGATTTAGCCATGAATCGTCATAATGCCCTAAACCCTAAACCATTTGCCCTAAACCCTAAACCCTAACCTCGATGACATCTCATTGTATTATGCATCTCTCAATGAAATTGATCTTGATTTTAGAGAATTGTTCGGAAATGAAAACTCGGTCAATCATAGTAATATCCACAAACTGAATCATTGTATTAATAATCTAACATGTACAGAAACTCTATGTTTTACTCATTCTTCAATCTCGATGAACTTATAGATAATTTCATGATTTTGGATTTACGGTAAACATGTAAAGTTGTTTATGGAATGTTGCAATTGACGTTACAGTTTTTGTACCTATACCCTAAACCCTAAAACAAATTTTACAAATGTTCTCACTAATTCGTTGCAAACTTTGCGACGATTTGGCCACGAATCGTCATAAAATATGAATTTAATTACCGCATGTCGGTAAATTAAACTCCCGCGTGTGGAAAATACAAGAAATTAATATTCCTCACAAAATCGTTGCAAAATTAGCGACGAATTAGCCACAGTCTTATTGCGACGATTTAGGCACGACCACTAATTCTATATAAACGCACGCTCAGATTTTCTTCATTCACTCTCATAATTTTCTCTCTTCCTCTTGCTTGCCTCCTCCCGAATTCCTTGCGAAAAAGGTATTTTTTTTTAATGTTTTTTATTTTAGTTAGTATAGATAGGAATGGAATAATTTAGGTCGGTAGAAACGGAATCAAATTAGAAAAAATAGCAGACTGCCCGGATGTTTATAGATAGTAATTTTTTTTTTTTTATGCAGATGGGCCATCGTCGTTCACATTACGCTCAGTTTTTGAGAGAGATTGGTGATACATCGGGTACCGGATTGCCCATCTCTTCTGAGGCTACAGAGACGGATTTCGTCCCGGCGACGCAAACACAGAGTGCTCCGCCGCCACAACCACCTCAGATTCCGCAACCTGGAGGCCGTGCCCCGGCCCCATATGCACACATGACGGTTCTTGATTTGCTTGCACAGCCGGGCCGTCATAGGCTTAAGATATTAGATCCGAATCATACTGACGGGTCGGAATGGTAATATATATATATATATATATATTTTACATTTATTATTACATGTTTATATTTATTTCTAACAATTTATAATTTTATAATTTTTTTTGTTTCAGGTTTGGAGTTGAATCCAAAGTTGGACGCACCATTTCTAAAATCATCAAGTCATATTTTATCGAGCCTCATACCAATTTTACCCAGCTCCCGCCACACGTCAAGGAGACATGGTTCAAGATGTTTGCGGTACGTATGAAAAAATAATTTTTTTCCCATAATTAATTTAATTATATTTAAATATATATTTATTTTAATTTTATAAAATATGTAATTATTTTTGTTTCTCATGCAGCAAAAATATGACTGGGATCTTTCGATTCATGGCGAGGTTCAAGCTTTGTTTCTCGAGAGGGTGAAGTTTCGTATCCAAGGGGTGGTTGGTGAATGGAAGAAAGCATGGAAGAATTATGGCGATTTAGCAAAGTCCATGCACATGGATAAAGTCGTATGGGACGGCTTGGTTCGGTATTGGCTGGATCCGAAGTCCATCATAACTTCGGAGAAGTGTTCGGCTTCCCGCAACACCGTTGGTTCGGACGGAAAACTCAAGGCTTTGCCTCATACAGCCTGGCAAACACCTTTTGCGGGTGTTCGTCTACAGATGGTAATTAAATTTATTTAAATTCATTTATTTATGTAAATTACTTCGTCAATAACATAGTTTTTTTTCCTTAGGCCGCCGAAGACGGAGGTGTACTCCCTCCGATGACCAAGGTTTTTGAGCGGATGCACCGAAAGAAGGATGGTTCCTTTGTTTCAGAGACGGTCGAGCAGATCTTCAATGAGGTGACTTCCTGACACGATTCGACTAAGGACCGGCTTGCTCTAGGTACGGTGGAGGTTGGATAATCCTTGACTTCAAAGAATCCACAAAGAAAGGTGCTAAGGCGTTAGTGATGAACTCGAAAATCCTTAGGCCCAATCAATAATGAACGATTTGAAACGAGGCGGTGGCTGCGATGCTTGAGGGATTCGAGAACAAGGATGATAGAGCGTGGGAGATGAATCCCGAAAATCTCTATGCCCCTTATTACGAGAAGAATCGAACAAACAACGGATCGAAGGTTGCGTCGAAGTGTTGCGGAATACACTCGATAAACCGAAAAGAATTTCAATGACTAACCATCAAAGAAATCGAAGAACAAGAGTTGAAAACTCAGAAAATATTTGATAAAAGATTAATTATTTCGTGGCTGCCCTACAAGAGAAATATAAAGAGAAAGAAAATCAAAGAGAGAGTCAATGGTCAATCTCGAAAATGAGAGAAGACCACCTCGAAAATTACAGCAATAATTAAAACAAGTTTGAATTTGAAAATATGTCTTTTGATCTTCCATGGTCGAAATTGTAGATGTTGCTGGGCTTGAAGAAGATCACAAAATGGGCCAGTAATAATGTGAATCATTTGCCTCATTAAAACTTTTCCAAGAAAACCCATTGGGACAAAACTTGGATAAGGGAAAAAGAGCACAAAATGATTCACATACCCATTTAGTGATTTCTTTGGGCCTTCTTGTACCTTGACGGTTTGAGTTAATAAGTGAGCTTCTTTGGAACATCCTGGATGACATAAAAAATGTCCAAATCGCAGCAGCTTTGACAATAGATCCGTTGAGAAGTTGAAGCCTCCAAATGAAGCAAGTCGAGGATCCGTTGACTTAGAAATTGCATATCTTCCAAATGAAAACTGTTCTTGACTTGATTCCACTTCTCCGTGAGCCTCTGATGGATCAAGATTGTAGAAAAATTTGATTCGTAGCTTAACTCGTCATGGTGTTCCTGGAAACCTCCAATTAAGGCTGGTATGTCCAAATCGGGTAAGTTGGGAATCACCCGATTTGTAAATTCAATAACTCCTTCGTTTGAGCTCCAAATGGAGTGATTCCAATTCATAGTATGCTCTGGGTGAGCTGAGAATGTTTTCCAAGTAGTCTCATGCTTTGAATCTTCGTGGTTGATTCCGTATACTCCAAGAAAGGCACATATGTCCTTGTTGACTCCTATGCGGTTTGTGTGGCATGTTTGATGAAGTTCTGGTTCACGCTGTTCCTCCTTGATGCTTTCCAGGATCATATCACTTCCAAGGTCACCGAACGAGAGACACAGCTCTCTCAACAGCTATCTCCAGGTGGTTGGTCGGTCATGTCTGGAGGGTTGACCACACCCGATATTGTCCGGATCTTCGAGCAGGTATATAGAATAGTTAGTACTTATTAATTTTTAGGTTTTAATTTTTTTAAAATTTCTAATTGTAAATTTAAATATAGGCTGCCCCTAAGAGAAAGAGGAAGGTTGTCGGGATGGGATCTATTCGAGATGTCTCGGCCGCCTCTTCATATGCTCCGCGACGACGATCGCCAGAAGATGATCCAGTTGCTTACGTGCCACGATTACGAGTCTTCAGGAGCGAGTTGAGACCGAGGCTACTCGCTCTACGGCATATAAGGTGAAGATTGCGAGTCTTCAGCAGCGGGTTGAAATGAATGCTACGCAGACTGACTCACTCTTCGACATGTTGGCAGAAGGGAACCCGGCAATGCAGGCCATGTTGCGGGAAAAGCGAAGAAGCCGGGCAGAGGCAGCGGCACAAGCATCATGCACATCCGGTTTGTCGAGATGTCCTGAAGACGATTTGAATCTCGACGATTACGATATAGTTATTTAGATTTAGGATTTCGAATTCTAAATTTTTTTTTGTAAGAAAATACTCCCTCTGCTCTGAATTAAGTGATGTGTTAGTAGTATGCACACAAATTAAGGAAATAATTAATTTTTGTTTTTTTTCTATACTAAAACATCATTTATTATTCATCTGAACCAATGAACAAATAGTCTATAAAATGTAATTGGTCAAAAATAATAAAAAAATCATTTAATTTTGCATTGGTAAGTGAGAACATCACTTAATTGTGGAAAAAAAAAATCTCTCTAAAACATCAGTTAATTCTAATAAAATATTATTATATATTATTTTTAAATTTATCATTTTATAATTTCGAAATTAATAAAATTTCATAAATAATAATAATAAAAATCATATATATATATATATGAATCGTCGTTAATTCGATGGTAAACAATATTCCTCGTTGATTCGTTGCTAATTTAATCGTCATAAAATCGTGGCTAATTTATATCGATTGTACGACAATTTATTAGCGACGATTTTACGACGATTAATTAGCAACGATTTTATGACGATTAATTAGCAACGAATTAACGACGGCTATTGTTTGCCATCGAATTAACAATGAAATATTTACCTTCGAATTTCCATCGTTTTTACGACGTTTTTATATTCGTCGTAATTTCAATGTAAAATTTACGACGATTTTACTATGAATATGTACCGACGATTTGGCGACGAATTTTTGTCCCTCGTACTTTCCCGACGATTTTACGACGATTTGTGGTTTGCGACGATCAGTTAACGACGATCACTGTTTCGTCGTAAATTCGTTTGGAATCCTCTTTTGCAACGATTTTACAACGATATCGTTCGTTGCAAAAAGGGTGTTTTCTTGTAGTGTCTCTTGTACATAATTCCCTTTATATATTCTCATCAATGCAAGAACACCGATCATCGATCGGATTAACCTAATCAAAAATGGTATCATAGAATTTTTCTCTAACATCCTAAAATCACAGCCACCTTCATCTACTTCTTCTCTATTTTCTTATTTCTTTCTCTCTTTCTCATGTCTCATCTCTTCTTTTTAATTTTCCTCTCCCTTTCTCAGTAATATTTGTTATCTCTCCCATGGCGGCTACCATATTTGAGACACACTGCCATAGTTTCTTTGTTCTTGGCCATCTCGATGGTAGTTCTCTGTCGGACGCTCCAACAGATACACAATGGACTCAAATCGATGGCACAATCAAGATGTGGATATATGGAACAATATCCGAATCTCTGCTCAAATCTGTCTTGAAAACCAAGTGCACATCACGAGAGCTATGGAACACTCGAGAAAATCTCTTCCGCGACAAAAAGGAGGCGCGAGCAATCCAACTTGAAAACGGGAAAAACGGCATATTCCCCTATGAAGTATTCAGTTCCTGATTATTCATACACGAGATATTAACCAATGCCCGAAACTACATAAACTATCCATTTTCCTCTTGAAAACGAGATATGAACGCTCTAGATCAGGGATCTACCAGTATATGATTACTGTCAAAAGCTGAAATCTCTCTCGGACCTTCTCGCCAATGTCAACTCTCTCATCACCAAACGCGCTCTCGTGATGTATCTCCTCAACGCCCTCAGTTCCAAGTTTGATAACATCATCAATGTTATCAAATATCGATCTCCTCCATGCTCTTTCAACGATGCCCGATCAATGTTAAGAGATGAAGAAGATCTTCTCAAAAGCCAACGCCGACCTGACCCATCACACATCAACAACGCGTAATCTACGCATGTTCTTTTCGCCACATCACCGCAACAATATCACCATCAATCTTCGTCACCAGTTCCTCAATTCCTGAACAATCATGGTTGCGGTCGTTTCAACCGTGGCAATCGAGGAGGAGGTCGCGATGGTAGAGGTCGTGGCAATTGGAACTCAAGAAATCAAGCTTCATCGACATGTCCTACTCAACCTCAATGGCTTGTCTCTCCTCAATGGTCCATATATCCACAATGGCTCAACATGCCAAATTGGCCCAACATGCCAAATTGGTCCAATTCACCTTGGCAACAATCGAGCAATCAAACACGATTCTCCACCGGCTCCCAACCACCACCGATGACAGTCATTCTGGCTCAAGGGATCGTAGGCCCCGCGCCTCCATCCACTGGCTCCGCTTATCTCACCTCCACTCCTTCTCCAACCACCACCGACATCATCCCCACGAATCTTACTAATGCTTTTAACTCCATAACTTTTACGGATCCCTCCGATGCCGGATGGTATTAGGGCACCGGCGTCACCGCTCATCTCACAGCACAGCTAGGTACACTCTCTACTATATCCTCTTCTACGCACACTTCACTTCCTCTTGTTACCGTCGGCAATGGCTATATTCTTCCTGTCACCGCTTACGGTCATACCATTATTCCTTCTACTTCTCGTCCTCTCCATCTCAATAACGTTCTTCTTTGTCCAAATTTTTTTAAAAAATCTTATTTATGTGCGTCAATTTACTGTTGACCACTCTTGTTCTATTGAATTTGAACCATTCGGTTTTCTTGTTAAGTATCTTCGAACTAGGGCACCTCTCATCCGATGTGATAGCAATGGTCTTCTCTACTCCGTATCACCACCATCTGACCTCAGTTCTCCTCAAGCCTTCATTACTTCCGCTTCTGCTTCAACTTGGTACTATCGTTTGGGACATCCCGGCGATTCTGTTTTCTGTATTTTATCTTCTTCTGTTTATTTGATTGTTCTAAAATTGATGTCTCTTCCTTGTGTCATGCTTGTCAACTTGAAAAACACATTCATCAACCTTTTTATTCTTCAGAATCTTCTGTTTCTTCACCTTTTGAAATATTAATCCATTCGGATATTTGTACTTCTCCTGTTTCAAGTGTTAGTAGAATCAAATATTACAATATTTTTTTGGATTAATTTTCCCATTTTATTTGGATATATCCTCTTCGTAAAAAAGTGAGGTTTTTGCAAAAATTATACATTTTTTCAATTTTGTCAAAACTCAATTTCAAACTCCAATCAAAAGTTTTCAATGTGATAATGGAGGAAATTTTAACAATCGTCAAATCTTAGATTTTTTTTCTACCCATGGAATTCAACCTCCTTTTTCTTTCCCTTACACGTCCCAACAAAACGGTTGTGCCGAACGTACTCTCTGCACCATCAACAATCTCGTCTGTGCCCTTCTCTTTCAAGCTCAAATGGCCAACATGTATTGGGTTGAGGCTTTATAAACATGGCTGCTCACCTTTTTAATATTTTTCAATCAAGTGCCATTGACAATCAAATTCCATTCACTTGTCTCTTTAAGAAACCGGCTTCTTACGATCACCTCCATGTTTTCGGTTGTTTATGCCATCCAAATATCCTCTCTCTCGCCACAAACAAGCTATCAACATGTTCCACAAAATGTGTTTTTCTTGGTTATCCCTCTAACTATCGCAGTTACCGTTTTCTCGATCTCTTTTCACGTCGGATAATCATATATCGTCATGTGATCTTTGATGAAACAATTTCTCTTTCTCCTCCACCACAACCTCCTCTCCGATCACACAATTTCCTTTGATACATCCTCATTACCATTCCTTACCGCATCTTCCCACATCACAATTTTCCCTTCTCCCACCTCCAGATTCATCTCTGCCTTCAGCAACTTCTTCTTCTATTTTAACCGAACATACAACTTCTTCTCTTCCCTCATCTTCATATGCTTTACCCGACAATGCATCTACTATTCCTCCCTCCTCTGTTTTACTTGAAAATCCAACACCTTCTCTTCTCGTGCCTTCTCATGCTTTACCTTAAGCAACATCATCTTCCATTCCCCCTTTCTTCTTCTGTTTCCATAGAAAATGCAGCTCGTTCTAGTGCTTCCCTAGTGCCTCCAACGCCTCACCGCATGCAAACTCACAGTAAAAGCGGCATCAACAAGCCAAAACAAATAATTTCCCTTCATATTGATCTCATATCTCCTCTCCCCCATTCGCATATACAAGCTTTCAAGGATCCTAATTGGAATGAGGCTATGACATCAAAATATGACGTTCAAATATCAAGCGGCACGTGGATTCTAGTGCCACGACCTTTAAACACTAATGTTGTGCATTCGGTGTGGTTGTTTTCTCATAAGTTTAACGCATATATCACTCTTTCTCGCTGCAAATCTCGTCGTTGCAAATGGAAAATCACAACAAGTAGGTATTGATTGCGAGGAAACATTCAGCCCCGCCATTAAACCGACTACAATACATACAGTTTTTTAATCTTGATGTCTTTCGAAACTGGCCACTTCATTAACTAGACGTGAAGAATGTGTTCCTCCATGTAAATCGAGAAGAGACGGTCTATATGCACCAACCACCAAGCATCATCGATCCGACCTAACCAAATCATGTATGTCTTCTCAAGAAATTGCTATACGATCTCAAACAAGCATCGAGGGCCTGGTTTCAACGGTTTGCTCAATACACTACAAATATTGGTTTCACTCATAGTAAAAGTGATGCATCTTTGTTTATTTTTTACGAGGTTCTGGAATTGTTTACCTCTTTCTCTACGTTTATGATATCATCCTCACGACTTCTTCCTCTTCATTTCTAAGGTCGATTCTCTCCTCTCTTAAGTCTGGATTTTCTATGACAGATCTTGATCTTCTTCACTATTTTCTTGGAATTTCAGTACGCAGGGACATCAATGGACTATTCTTGAATCAACGCAACTACGATGCAGACATCCTTCACCGAGCTGACATGCCCAATTGCAAACCTTGTGCCACTCATGTTGACACTTCTGCCAAACTACGTGCTGACGTTGGGCCTCCCATAGCAGATCCAACTCTCTATACAAGTCTCGCCGGTGCACTTCAATACCTCACATTCACTCCACTACAAGAAAACACAGTTTTTGAGACCACCAAAAGAGTCTCAAAATGGTCGCAAATGAGTCATTTGCGACCATTTTGGGACCAAAAAAAGTGGTCGCAAATATTTGGTCGCTAAATAAAGTAGTCACAAAACGGTCGCAAATTTGGGACTGATATGTGACTATAATATCAGTCATAATTTAGAGACTGATTTGCGACTACTTGTAAAAAAATAATTAAAAAAAAAACAAAACAAAAATTCCAAAAAATTAATTTTTATTTATTAAATTAATTAATTAAAACATTAAAATTAAAAAAAAAAAAAAAAAAA
>PKML01012989.1:171150-224738 GCA_002933935.1 Eutrema yunnanense | reverse complement strand
GGTTAAGGGTTAGAGGTTTAGGGTTTATGATTAAGGGTTAGAGGTTTATGATTTAAGATATAGAGTTTATGATTAAGAGTTAGATGTTTATGATTTAAGATTTATAGTTTATGATTTAATTTAGGGTTTACAAATTAGTGTACATGTTACCCTAAACCCTAAAATGATTATATTTAAAAAAAATTGTAAGTGTTGAATATTTTGTATATTATTTGATGTTTATGTGTAAGATCTAGTTTACAATTTAATATTTTTGTATATTATTTATGTTTATGTGTAATATATATTTTACAATTTAAGATTTAGAGTTTATGATTAAGGGTTAGAGGTTTAGGGTTTAGAATTTAGGATTTATAAATGATTATATTTTTAAAAATAGTAAGTTTGAATTTTTTTAATTATTATTTGAATTTTTGTATATTATTTGATGGTTTAAGGTTTAGAATTTAGAGTTTATATTTTTTTAAATATTATTTGATGTTTATTTAAAAAAAATCGAGTGGAGTTGCTAAACCGAAGCAAATCAGTCACAAATTTGAGACTACTTTTGCAAGTCCTTAAACAGTCGCAAATAAGCGACTCTTTTCTGACCAATTTTTTTAGTCGGTAATTTGGTACTCTTTTGCTACTGCAATACCAATGGTCGCAAAGTGGTCACACTTTCGTCCCACTTTTTTGCGACCAAAAAAAGAGTCACAAAAAGTGGTCGCAAAAACTGTTATTTCTTGTAGTGCTCGCCCGGACATCGCATACGCGGTGCAACAAATCTGTCTATATATGCATGACCCACGCAAGCCTCATTTCAATGCATCCTCTGTTATCTAAAAGGAACCATTTCCCAAGGTTTACACATTTCTCCATCAAAGACGACGACGCTAACAGCTTACACCCATGCAAATTAGGTCGGGTGTCCAAACACACGTCGTTCAACTTTTGATTTTTTTTGTATTCCTGGGTGACAATCTCACCTCCTAGTCATCTAAACAACAACCTATCGTATCACGCTCAAGCATTGAAGCCGAGTATCGTGGGGTTGCAAATGCAGTTTCCGAGCAAACATGGGTTCGCAACCTTCTTCTAGAGCTCCATTCCCGGCCTCTTTCAACAGCAACAATTGTCTATTGTGATAATGTAAGTGTCGTCTACCTCTCTACAAACCCAATCCAACATCATCGCACCAAGTACGTTGAGCTAGACATTATGTTTGTACGAGAAATAGTGGCTCTCGGCCAGGTTCGTGTTCTTTATATACCAATATGCTGATATCTTTACCAAAGGGCTTCCCACTACGCTGTACAACGAATTCAAGTCCAGTCTTCATGTTCGAGAACCTCACGTTTTGACTGCGGGAGGGTATTAGAATATGAATACATATATTCTTCTATGTAAATTAGGAATCTAAGTTATTAGCTTCTAACGGCTCTCTTGTACATAATCCCTTTTATATATTATCATCAATACAAGGACACCGATCATCGATCAGATTAACCTAATCAAATTTAGACTCTCGAATGTATATTGGGTATGTAAGATCATGTGGGAACCAAACAAGTAGTCATTTTTGCTCAGATTGATTGATCTTAGGATCATAATTCGGTTCCCCTTGGTAAAATGATCTAATCATCTCATATCAACTGAAAAAAGAATTATTGCTTATTCCATTCAAATTAACAATTGGGAGATTATAATTTTGATCTGTAATATTGAAGATTTGATCTCTTTCCATATTTTTTCCAGAAGATGGTTCCAACTACTTATTGACACACCGAGAATTAACTTCGGCGCGGGGTTTTACCCTTTATATCTAAGCCGCAAGTGCACAACACACGAAGTAGTATTTAGGGATCGAATCCACAGGGATAGACGTTGTCCAATTTCTAACGAGTTCTAACTTATGTCTAGACGTAAAATATATTTTAGGTTTTATCACGGTCGTATCTATGGAATCTAAACTAACAATTTATCGAGGTTGTGAATCAATTAAACGAAGCGTTGGAAATCGGAAATTTTCTAGGGTTTATGGCCGATTTTTACGAGGGGATTTCTAAAGCGACTTTTTGTCGTCTTTGGGTTATTGAACTTGGAACACGTACGCTGCGTGTAGTCTACTACTGTAATCCTACACACCAACTAACCTCAGTACTCGGACGGTAGCTTCCGACTCCGCCTGAGCAAGAAGTGAATGATACTCTCAAATGTCGTTTACGCCCACAATTCCTCCGTAAGTATACTTCCGAAATCTTACGACGGATTTGCTCATCTACCCTAGGTCAAGTGATTAGATACATCATTTCCGTGGCTCTAAAACGCGTAATATTGATTGCTAAGACGGTTAGTCAAGTAACGCATTAACAACAAGGATATAACGAAGAACCCTAATTAATCTGTATCATAGACTAAAAACCTAATAAGAATCGAACCATAAGCTCCCCTTCAAACCCCTATATCCAACAAGGAGATTACTCAGCCATAGCTGAGGTAATCATATTCAATAAATCAAATAAAAACAGTAAGTAAAAAAGGATGAAGAAAGCTTCTCTATCGAAGAACACGAATCGAGAATCATTTGCTCCAAACCAAAGAAAACAAGTGCTCAAGTCACAAGAGCTTCGCTTCTGCCTTCAAGCGTGAGAATAATGTAATGTGTTTGTCTAAGAGGCATAAAATAAGTATTTATAGAGCTAATCTCTTTTAGGGTTTGATGGGGAAAAGACAGTTTTGGCATCGGGTGAAGAAACAAGTTGATTTGGTCGCGCAGGGTGCTGGCCGCGGGTGGAGTGGCTCCAGAGGCGGCGGAAAGGTGCTTGGCCACGGGTCCGGGTCCTCGAGGCGTGGCAGTTTCATCTTCGGGGCAGCTTCATCTGCCTTCAGTGCTTTGGGTGTATTTAAGGATCCAACCATTGGATTGCCTCCAATCCAATTGCATTTGAAATCTGGTTGTCTCTACTTTGTTGTGTCCAAATTTGAGGATGATCAGACGGTGAAAAGGTCTCCATTAGCTGCAAGACTTCTTGACGGTCCAAATTTATCCGAAAACGTACTTTTGCTCCGAAATGCACTATTTTATTCTGAGTTACCTGAAACGTCTTTCAAATCTCTAAAATATGAAAATTACTTGAAAACCTTTGAAAACGGAGTTAAAACACCTGCAAAAGAATATGAAAGTGATCCATAAAAACGGTCAAAAACCGGTGTTATCACTTATCATCCTACTCACAACCATACCATTCCATCACCAGATCAAGGTAAAAGAAAGAGTTGATGGTTTTTCAATATAGTGATCTTCTTCGGTTAGAGATCTTCAGGTTTTTCAAGACAAAATCTGTAAATTTCTCTTGATTTGAATAATCTATTCTTTGTCCTCGTAGTTCATAACAACGAGAATTGCTTAGGAAAATGGAAAAAATAAATTGTTTTAATATGCGCGATATCAAACGAATCTTAAACCTCTTCGAATAAATTAACCAAATTGTTGATTCTAGTGTTTTTAGTCAAACTCATTATTATTTTTTGGTCAAAATTTTCATTTGTAGTTGAGACTTAAGCATCTGGCGGCAGAACACGTAAACAAGCATTTACGTGCCGCGACTTCTTCATCATCTACTCAGGGCTTACAAAAGCTTCTCCTGGTTCAATTCTCCTGGTTCAATTCTCCTGGTTCAATTCTCCTGGTTCAATCCTATAATGGTCATTTGTATGATTTCATGTTCTTATTAGTGTTTTTTGCAAAGAATTTGTACCTTCAATGTAGATAAACGTGTGACAAAATGTGTATGTAATCAATAATACAATAAAAACACAATGAGTCTCTCCAGCAATGACACATCAACTTTTTGTGTTATGTGAGACTGACACATCATTAAAAAAACCAACCAATTAAAACATTTTATTTAATACAGCTCGCCATGTTTGCTCTCTGGCTTCTCTTTGCGATCTTTAAGCTTGTTTATTATATAATTCTAAATTTCTCTGTTTCTTTATATGTTACTAGATTCATCTCTCTCGCCACAACCTTAAAGCTCTCTCACTCCTTGCTTTTTTTTTTTAATTTGCTCTCTAGATTCAGTTTTTTTGGATACTGGAATCATGAGATTAATATTTGAGAAGAAAGCAGGTAATGATTAGGGTTTCCAAATATTGGGGATATAAAAGTGGCAACATTTTGTTTCGGATCTAAACCATATTCCACAAGGATCTCATAGCATATTCCTCTCTTGCGTTTCTGTCAGATCCGTCTTCGAGTCGGGAAATTTTAAGGCCCTTCCTTTCATCAATTGATATGTGGATTTGAGCTTGCTCAGTCTCTTTGATTCCCAATTTTCATCAATGCTTCTCGACATTCGCTCGCCGATTCTGATGGATTCAAATAAGGTTGTGATTCTCGACATTCGCTCGCCGACAGTGCCTGTTGCGGAGCTCGAACGGGACCAGGCTAGCGTCAACGCCATAGCTTGGGCTCCACAGAGCTGCAAGCTGATGTGTCCATAATTTGCATAGTTTAAGCATGCATATCATATAGGTTTTAGATCATTTACTTGGATCTTCATGGCATTTCATACTTGTTTTGTCCCATTTATAGTATTAGGAGCTGCATTAGATCCTAGTGAGTCTTTTGCATGTCTTTGAGGAGTTTTCTAGGTGTTTGGAGACACTTGGTGGCGTTTGGACATTTGGTGCTTAAAGACTAGAGAGGAACCATCCAGAACGTCTCAAAGAACCGATCAGAAGAAGGCGATCTGATTTGATCCAGCTCTTGGAGTCTTCATTAGAGTTGTAGCCCGATGAGTCCTCTAACCATAGGAGTTGGAATCAAGTCATTCGGACGTGTGGTTTGAGAGATATGGCTGATTTACCAGAGGTAGGTCCGCCTGGCCGAGACGGTTTCTTCAATACCGAGGTCACTGGTCGGTGCAACTGCTTGGTGTGGAAACAGAGGGAAATTTTCTTAGCACCGACGTGTGGTACCGAGGAGTGACGTCGGTATTGAAGGGTCTCCACTCTGAATTAGCCTCGGTGGTCTTCATCAAAGTTGTAGAGGAGTGAATCAGCTTTACACAAGAGTTTGAATCGGGTTATTTGGATGTATGAATAGGGAGATAAGACGGATTTACTGAAGGTATGTCCGTGTGGCCGAGAGAAGATGAAACCGTCCAAATAACCGGAAAAACGAAGGCCTTCCGTTATGAAACAACTCCAGTGGTATTTATGAAACTTGTAGAGGAGTGAATCAGATTTACACAGGAGTTTGAATCATATCATTTGGACCTCTGGATCGGATTTTATGGCCAAGACACTGAAGCATGATCTGCCTGGCCGAGAAGAGATGACATCGTCCAAAAACCCGGTAAAACGAAGTTCTTCCGTTCATATTCAGCCTCTCCGGCCTTCATGACAGTTGTAGAGGGAAGAGTTAGCTGTTCATACAAGCAAAAATCATGTCATTTGGACATCTGGCTAGGGAGATGCCTCGAATTTATCGAAGACGCATCCAAGATCCGACCGGGTCAATACCCGGTTTGTTCCGGGTTGACCCGGTTCGCCCATTTTTATTTATAAACCCAAAAACCCTAATTTTCATTCTTATGCTTTCTTTGTTCAAAAATATCTTCCCTTTTAGGAGAGAAATAGATTTTTGGAGAGAGAGATCCTTTAATTTATGCAATTGATTGTTTCCTTGATTGAATCTCTTCTTCCTATCTCATCTCTTCTTTGATTACACAAGAACCATCTATGGATTCTCTCTCTTTCTCCATCGATTTTGAGAGGTCCTTTATGGGGGGGTTTGAGTAGTTCTTTAGGATCTAGGGATGGGGTAGAATTAGATGATCCAAGGCTTGATTTGTGATGTCTTAGGGTAGAATATCTTTTATCCTTTCTTGTTAAGTGATTTTAATGATGGATCTAGCTTGGGAAAAAGGATCTAGACATGAGGCATTTCATGCACACAAGGTGTTTGATGAAATGCCTAGAGGAACTTTTCAAGAGATTTTCATTTCTAGCCTAAGGGATTAGTTGTCTAGAGTGATTATTTGGTTGATCTTGTTTATATGTTCTCAAGGCTTGCTAATGGTTGTTCCACAAATGACAATTTGCTAATGGAATTAATGATTAGCAAAGTGATTAGTGCCTAGACATAGGATTAGTCTAAATTAGGATCTATTACCTAGGGATTAGTCTTCATAAAGCTTTAGACATCACAATTAGGACTTGGATCACTCTATTTCAATAACCCTATCCTTGGATTCATTTTTGTTCATTGAATTGCATCACTTGTTTATTGCTTTAGCTTGTTTTGTTTTCATTTTAGCTTCTTAATCACAAACCCCTATTTGCTTGCTTAACTCACTTAGTAGTATGTATTCCTAGTGCTTGAAACTTAACCCTTGGTTCGATCCTTTTATGCTCAATAGGCATTTTAGGTAATTAATATAGGTAAAAATCCTACTATCACAAGCACATCTGCTCGGCTGGTGATGACACACATGCTCTCATTTGGGAGCTCCCGACTGTATCTTGACCTAACGGTATTGATCCCATGTCCGTTTACTCAGCCGGCTCGGAGATAAAGCAGTTGCAGTGGTCTCCTTCACAGCCTGATTGGATTGGCATCGCTTTCTCTAACAAAATGCAGCTTCTTAGAGTTTGAAGTTAAAGTTTTTGCATCGTTTAAATATGATATCACCTTTGGAAGCGTTGATTGTTGGTTTGGTCTATCTGTAATTTGCTTTCCTTTTCTTATATCGAACATCTGCTTGTGTCCCCTGAAATGGATGAAACATTGATCATTTTCTCTGTTCTTCTGTTTGGTTATATATATATATTTTTGTAATAATTCTTTTTGGTTATATTGTTATATTGTTGTTTCACAGACTGACAGACAGTAGTTTAGTTTTATTCATGCTTTCTTCAGATTAGATAGTAAGCTTCAAAGCTCCTATTGAATTCTTTTGTTTTGGTTCAGTATCTCAGTAGATTCGGTCCTTTCTACTCTTTATGCCCTGTAATATTTAACCATCTCCTGATTTGGATTGTTAAAACAAAAAAAGCATGTCCTGATTTGGGTTGTCTATATTCATGCAGGGGTCAAAATGGAAGGAGAAAACAGAAAAACTGGAAATAGAGCTACAGCGATGTTACAACTTACAAAGCGCATCTATCTTTCCCGGATACATAATTTCAAGCAACATTGCTAAATATGTCGTTTCTCAGAATTGAAGACAAAAGCTAAGGGTCCGACACTTTCTCATCTTCTTACTATCCTCTCCTTCTCTTACTATTATGAACATTTTTTTAAATGTGTTAAAACATTTTTTTGACATCATAGCAATTATTATGCTTTAGATAAGAAAAAAACATATATTTTCGACGCAAGAGTGGCACCATAAGCGAAAAAGTAATTTAAAAAAAAATAATAATAATTGAGCTTCACACATTTATTTTAAAACATTATACATATATAATTTTTCTTCACTTGCTAAAAGAACAGATGTAATTTTTTTTCTTCAAATAGTAATGTCTTATTATTTTTTAGATCAATATATGATGTGAATAATTTTTCAAGGCAAGTTGCCACCATAGATAAAACCTATAAGTTGAGTGAAAGAGAGGAGGATGGACATGTATATATAAGCAATTAAGATGATTTTTTCTTTTTTCTTTTTATAGCTTTGCCTTCGTTTTTGGTTTCTGATGAGACGCGCGCGACTAAATGATTATAATAAAATACAAAAATCAAACTATTAAGTTAGGCTACACAAAACATACGAAAGTATATTTAGTAACATGAGTTCATGAATTTGTCTTTTTAAAGGAAAACTATGGTTGGTGGTGTGTTACTCGAATTTGTCAAAAATTAACATAAAATTCTAGAAAATAATGATTTTATGAAAATTTACTTAATATAAACAAATAAATTAACTTAACACAAATTATATTCATCTAACTTCGCGATTAATAACGAAGCATAAAGATCATTAGAAAAAAACTCATCAAATGATTAAAAAATCACTAAAAACTAAATAAAAATCAGTAAAGGTTAAAAGAAGATCTAACACGATGATTCGTAATTTACAAATTTCATATAATTCATGTTCCTAAGCTAGAGTTACCATATACTTTTTATATTGAGTAAACAATTTGTAAGCTTTATTTCTTATCAAAATAATATGAATCTAACATATAAAACCACGTTGTGCTACGACATCCCGCGGCGTAGTGCGGGTTTCTACCTAGTGTACATAACAACATTAAATCAGTTAATGCTTTTACTGTTTAAAAACTGTGACGTGGCAAAACGAACTGAACTTGAGGAGAACAAAACAGAACAGAACCTAATCCAAACCGAACGAAAATACATTTATTCGGATTTCTTCTTGCCACCAGGAAAATTAACCAAATCAGACCGAAAATGGAGTTAGTGTCATGTCTATTGACTTAAGAGCATCATTATCGCACAATCCCAATGGGTTTCTTAGAGTTTTTTAATAATTAAAAATAATATAAAATATTGAATAGCTAAGAGATTCATCAGAACCGTCTCCTAATTTAGAGACGTAAGAGACCGTCCCTTACATTGACCCCACCATTTTAATACTAAACAAATAACTAAGAGACTCATTTGGGGTTGTGCGATAATGATGGCCTTAGGTTCGGTAAAGTTAACAAGAGCTTTGAAAAAACTTGACGGTTCTGTTGACTTACGTATTCGCAACTACAAAGAAAAGGAAGAAATTATGGGCACATCAAAAATTTTGTTACTGTGACATTTTAACCGATTACCAATGAAATGCAGTATTTCTTTGGCGAAACAAAACGACATGTTTGAGCTCACTAATAAAACGACGCGTTAAAGGGATCTTACATTTCTGATTAATCTCATAAGAACAAAAAAAATCTAAAAAGGTAAGAACGGGCAGCACATGGGCCACTTATATATATACACTTTACAGATAACACGACACCAAATCATATTCTATGTCTATCATTATCCTTATACGCATATAATCCACGTCATTATCTCTTAACCGGTTCTTCTGTATGACTGAATAATTGACGAAGCCAACTCCACCAACTCCAATTTTATCACTAGGTTAAGTTTTGCTACATTGCTTGTTTTGGAACAACGTAAAGCTTTAATTGTACTTGTAAATGTGTTCATACTCCACGATTACTGCGATTTTGTGGTTTACCTTGTTCAAACTTTACATTTACTCCATTTTTTCTTCATTTTCAAACGAATTAAAAGTCGGTTTAGTTGTCAAACCAAATTTACAATTGGAATCTTTCTCGGTTAAGTCTTCACACCAAATTTACAATTGGATTTCTAAATCGAATCTTTCTAGTTCGTCTTCTTCCTCGATTTTGACACTACAGGTGCTTCTTCACCGAAAAATGTCGAGCTTTTACAAAATCAAATTCCAATTTACGAATAAAAACAAGCCAGTGGTCAACGAAACACACTTTTATGAGCCGCCGGCGATTTCGTGGAAACAGGCTGCTAGTAATTTCCACTACAGTTTCATACAAATTCCTTTTAAAGTTTCCTCTCCTCTTTACGCGTTTTGTTTCTATATATGAACCAAACTCTCTTTTACTCAACCATTGTGATACATTCTTCAATTAAACACTCTTTTGCTCTATCTCTCTCATGGCGGCTTATTCTTCATCTCACGTTAAAAGATTCCATGTCTTTCCGAGCTTCCACGGCCCAGATGTTCGTAGAGGGTTTCTCAGTCATTTACACAATCACTTCGCAAGCAAAGGAATCACGATGTTCAAGGACCAGGAGATCGAGAGAGGCCATACGATCGGATCTGAACTCGTACAAGCCATTAGAGGATCGAGGTTGTCGATTGTTTTGCTCTCGAAGAATTACGCTTCTTCCAGCTGGTGTTTAGATGAACTGGTGGAAATCTTGAAGTGCAGAGAAGATCAGGGGCAGATTGTGATGCCGATTTTTTACGATGTTGATCCGTCCCATGTACGGAAACAGACGGGAGACTTTGGGATCGCATTCAAGAAAACCTGTGAAGGTGGAAAAGAGGAAGAGAAGCGGAGATGGATCGAAGCTTTGGCATATGTAGCAACCATTGCTGGAGAACACACTCGTAACTGGTTTGTTAGTTGTCTCTTTTGTCTGACTGATTTACAACGCTTTTGTCTTTCTTAATCGATGATTCACCTATTGGAGTTTCTGGGATTTAATACGATCTTGTTGTTTTTTCTTTTGTTAGGACTGATGAAGCTAAGATGGTCGAAAAGTTTGCCACAGATGTCTCGAACAAACTGAATATTGTTACACTGTCAAGTGAAGAAGAGGAAGAGATGAAGGAAGCCTTTAGGGTTTTCGATAAAGACCAGAATGGTTTCATAACTGCAGCAGAGCTTCGACAGGTGATGACATATATTGGGAACAATGTAACCGATGAGGAAGTTTATGATATGATCCGAGAAGTTGATGTTGATGGCGATGGTCGGATCAACTATAATGAATTCGTCCAATTCAATAGGGCTAAGTGAGGGATTCTTAACCTTTCTTAAAGGCCTTAACCTGAAGAAAAAAAGAAAAAATCACGATTTATGATGTCTTACAGTGAATTTTCATCGTGACTTTGATCCTGGTTGCGTTCTTTATGACATGTTTTTACTTCTTTCCCCTTTTATTTGCTTGCTTTGTTAAGCTCTTTAGTGTAATGTGAAGTATGAACTCATGTGTTTGCTCCACCTTTGACAATTGATTTTCTCTCTTTTTATTTCTGTTGTTTCTTTTAAAAGAATCTTCTACAAATGGCCCGCCAAGACGTCTAGGTGATGACACTACCTCTGAATGAGGTGTAATGGGCCAGTGGGCCAGCCCGTTGTGGTCTACACAAATACACAAAAAAGACGTATAGGTGGTTGAAAATATTCAGACGTCACATGTTTAACCGGTAACATAATTGGTCAAAGAAAAAGCCAACGGTCGGTTAGCTAATCTTGACGTCCGTAGAACAAAATTATTACAAATTGTTCATACATTAAAAGTGGGAAAATTGTATTTTTAACCTTGAAAATATAACTTGCTAACATTTTAATTCTCGAGAGATTTTCACTATCATTTTAAACCATCAAATTAAAGAAACTCTCATTTCAAACCATAAAACTAACTTTCGAGTTTGCGCCGCCAAACCACTGTGTTGCTTCTCTAGTGTTTCCGAGTCGATAAAAGCTGTGACTCAGCGGAAACTCCATGAATCCATGCTTAGGGAAGCTCTCGAATTACGGGTTTATGTAGTTAATAAGAGAGTAACATTTTCAGATGGAGAAAAATCGACAATTGGAGACGAAGTTCAGAATCCTATAATTATAAATCGATGGATTTTTGAAAACCAAAGTGGAGGTGGAGGATTCCACGAAGGTAGAGAAGGAGAAGGGAAAGAAACTTTTGTTTTGTTTGTTAAAGTATTTAATTATAAGAAATACTAAAATTATAGTTATAATTATAGTTATAAAATTATTTTTTAATTAAAAATTTAAATTTGAAGCTACGTCATAATTATTAATGGAGAATAAACAGTCCCGTTAGGTTTTTTGATGGCGCAAACTCGAAAGCTAGTTTGATAGTGTGAAATGAGAGTTTCTTTAGTTTGATAGTTTAAAGTGAGAGTGAAAATCTCTCGAGATTTAAAGTGCTAGCAATTTGTACTTTCATGGTTAAAAATACAAATTTCTCCATTAAAAAGTATCTTATCTTCTTATTATATAAAGTTAAGTGCGTTCAACGTGAGCGTGACATGTACAAAAATTATAACTCACCAGATCATGACATGTGTTCTTGTTAATTTAGATAATTACATGTGTCAATGGAATAATATAAATTTTCTTATTTTTTTATTATTTATTTAGAAAAGGAAAAAATGAATTATAACATTTTAAATGTAAACTATGGAAATAGAAAAAAGTAATTCGAGACAGTACTTTGTCTCTCCGAGATCTTTCATCTCAAATTCTCCTTTTAAGTAATTTGATGTGTCATGTAATCCCTTTGAGTTCCGATAATGTTTAGATCATCAACATATACCGCGATAATTACAAACCTGAATATCGTTTTCTTGATGAAAACACATGGACATATATGATTGTTCATGTATCCTTCTTTTGCTAGATGCTCACTAAGACGATTATACCACATGCGTCCATATTTCTTCAGTCTGTATAATGATCTATGTAATTGTATTGCACATAACTCTTTGGATTTGGAACTTAATGTTGTTGGCATCTTAAATCCTTCGCATATAGATATCGTTATCTAGTGACCCATATAGATGCTGTAACAACGTCTAGAAGACGCATCGCCAAATTTTCATTAGCCGCTAAAAATATGAATGTGATCGCATCCATAACAGGAGAATATGTATCCTCGTAATCGATCTCAAGTCTTTGAGAAAATCCTTGAGCTACGAGACGAGTTTTGTATCTCATAACCTCATTTTTCTCATTTCGCTTCCGAACAAAAACAAAAGGAGCTCGAATTTTCCTTGAAAATCTCAAACTCAATGGTAAATTTTGTGCCCTTAAGACTCTTTCTCAAAAAAACGTTTTCCCTTTCACAAAAAACAAAATAATTGAAAAAAAGAGAAAAGAAAAAAATGAGAAAACCGAAAGGGAAAGAAACAAAAAGTATAAGAGAAACTTAATTGGTCGAAATTCAAGAAGGCAAGCCATGGTTCGTTCGTGAGAAATTTAGACCCCAATTGTTTCAAACCCAGCAGAAAAACCTAAGTATGGAGGATCACATAAAAGTTCTGTTACCGGAAAGGGAAGAGTGTGCAACAACCATTGTGCAAGAAGATGTGAATGGGAATTGTGGTGATCAATATGTCCTTTTTCTCTTGTTGTATTGCATAATATCTTGCATCCTCCGGCGAAAACGGTAATCCGAAACACTTTTAACCTCACCACTAAAAAGCCTTTAATAACTAGCCTCGTTAGCTTTGTTTAATCTTTTTGATGAGAAGTTCACGTAACTTTTGATGAATCTAGAGAGCTAGTTGACCGAAATTCGGAAACTAGATAGGTTGGGTTTCGCATGACGGACACCATGGACTAGTGACACAGGGGCTTTGGTGAGAATTTTTTAGGATGGATTTAGATCGATGTAGTTCGATTTGGTTATGGTTTATAAGGACGGTCTCTGAGCTTTGTTAATTCCCTTGATTTAAAACTTCTTTACGAGATTCGATTTCTGTTTTGTTTGAGAACAAACAAAGATCTAAGTCATGGGAGAGTTGATATAACCCGTTTTTACACCTTTTTAGACATAAGAAGATCTTTTGCATGTGTTTTAACTCAATTTTTCATAGTTTTCACGTGATTTTGATGTTTTGGAGTTTCAAACGTCTTTTCAAGTGGTTTGGGCTAAAGAAGCATAAAGTGGAGAAAAAGTCATGTTTTTGGACAAATTCAAACCGTCAGAAGTTCGACATTCGATGAAGACTTTCTCACCATCTGACCAAACTCAATTTGAACACAAGATAGAAGGATCAACCATCTTTCATATGCAATTGGTTTGAAGATGATCCAACGGTTAAATCTCAAGTTAGATGATGGTCACTAAAGTCCCATCAAGCTGGTAAGCATAAACAGGAGTATGATGACAGCACTCATGGCCACAACGTGATGGCTCATGAGTGCGGCCATGGATACTTCCACTGCAGGCAGGACATTCTGCATGTGGTCAGCTTCAGTTCGTCACGGATCAAGTCCATTTGCAAGCCCGTAATTTGGATGCACGAAAGAAAGCCCTAGTCGCCTCTAAAGAAGTCATTTACCATATAAATATGTGTTTGAAGTCTTCTAAGGCGACAACACTTTGACACAACTTGAAGTCTCCTTGGAATCGAGATCCATAAGTTGTTATAGAAAGATGGATCGAGATCTTCAAAATCGTATGTAGATCGTAATATGGTTCCTTCGGGTTCGCTCGGAAAACGGCTCAGAAAATGACTCTGGAAAACTGGGAAATATAAGATCTAAGACAGATTTATGTGTTTAGAAGAAAAACAATGGTTTTTCCTCAACTTGTAGATCAGATTGCGGATGGAGTTTACCTCGGAATGACAATCGGTCAACTGCTATGGCTTCCTTCCAACGAGATTTTTCAGAGGTATCCAGATCGCCACCTAACTCCTTCTTGTCTGATCGCAAACGGACCGACAAACCCCTTGCTCGAATCTGTTTTTGCACTGCTTCTTCGCTCACGGTGGTTGATGGTTCTGAATGAATTTCGGCAGAGCTTCGCTGAGAATTCTCTCCATAACTCTTAAAACCACGTGATTCATCTTTATATAGAGCAAGGGACGAGCTCCTTAGGTCTAGGGTTTGAGGGGAAATGATCAGTTTACCCTTAATGAAACTTATGGTTTCTTTCCCTTGGGCTTTAATTTACGGTTTTGGGCGACGTAGAACTAAAGGAGAATATTCACCTACTGTAAGATGTTAGGCGAGGAAAACTTGTCTCGAAAGCAACCTATTCACCAAGAAGGAGTGAAACATAAATTGATTACCCATGCGACGTCTTCACCAAAGTAGAAGCTGGTGCTAGAAACAAAAATCCTTGAAACCTAAACACAAACAACTCGGGAAGGACCATATAGAAGGAGACAATCCATTGATGACGAGAGTTTCGAGGAGAAAACAACACCGGTAATTTAAACCTCCCTACATGATCGAAATTAAAACATATCACATAGCAACGATTTCGAGTACCAATCAAACAAGGACCGAAGTTGAACATAATTAGAGCTAGAATTGAAGAATGAACTGCAAAGATGTTAGTGAAAGCATCTATATATGCCGCACCGTCAAAAGATCGGAAATATATATATATCGGAGCAAAAAACAAAGCTATTTTTCCTGCTCCAAACTTTCTCTCTCCTCTTTGCGATTCTCTTCCAGAGAAGCTGCGTTCATCCTCTTTTTTTCTTCACCGGCGTCGATCCCGGCGTCGGCTCCCACCACCTCTCATGGCAAAGATAAAGCGCCCTACAAAACCTTCCCCAGGTGGTATCCCCACTGGATCCGTCGATTCACCTTCATCTTCATCGAAATCGTCAGCGCATATCTCCTCGGAAGTAGCCGCATCCGCACCCGTTTCCTCAGAGGCGAAAAATTTACCTGGAAACAATGAATCCCCAGCTAAATCACATGATTCTGAAGCCATATTCGATACCGCTGCAACGACTCTGGCTCAGAAAATCGATAACGCTAACATCTCAGATTCAGCTACAGATCCGTTAAAAGACCATGTACCTGATGAATTTGAAAGGGATGATGCTTCTCTAACTACTCACCAGTCAATTAGTGTGGAGAATCAACCTCAAGCTCAGATTCCGGCAGTAATTGACTCGCATTAAACGCAAGGACAGTTAACTCAGGGACCAAATGTTACCGAACCTTGGAATCCTGCTAAACTCTGGAAAGACCTGGTGAAGATTAACTCTGCTAAGCTCGAACCAGAAGGAATTCCTTTCACACTTGACTCGGGTGAAGCATGTGTGAAAATCCCAAATTCTGTGATTGAAAAAAACAGGAAATCATGGGATAGTTTTATACTAGGACAGTTTTATGAAGAACCTCCTCCACATGGTGCAGTACACGCCATTGTGAATGGGATTTGGAGCAGGCAAAGACGGGATATCTCTGTCAACAAAATGGATGGGCACGCGTTCTTGTTTTATGTTCCTTGTCCGATCGCGAGGCGTCGAATCCTCAGTCAGTGTCTATGGCAAGTTAACGGACAAACAATGTTTGTGGCTAAGTGGTCACCCGGACTACAACCAGAGAAGCCAGAGCTATCAATGGTTCCTGTGTGGCTGGATTTCACAGGTGTTCCCCTCCAATTCTTTAACCGAGATGGATTAAAGGAAATTGCAGGTTTAGTCGGCCATCCCATATGTCTTCACCCAACAACTGAAAACATGACAAACATTGAGGTTGCAAAGGTGTACATGGTTATTGACCCGCGGAAGCCCCTTCATGAGGCTGTGAATGCTCAATTTGATTCAGGAGAGATTAAGAGGATCAAAGTGTCTAGTCCATGGCTCCCGTCGCTCTGTACTTTCTGTAAGAAAGTTGGTCATACAATCTCACGTTGTACTGCAACTCCGACTACCTGCTCAATATGCAATTCAGTGAAGCACAAATCAGAAGCATGTCCCAGAGCAAAGAAAGCTCAGAACAAAGGTAAATCTCTAATTGCTAGCCAGTTACCTATTGTACCGCAACCTGTTGGAAAGGGTGCAAAGATAGCAGCAGGAGGAGTAAAATATGTTCCAAAAAAACATGCTCCTGTCAAAACGAACACTGTAGAAAAGGTTGCAGCTGGTCCCAACATTGGTGAATCATCAAAATCAGTGGCCCCTGCATCAAACAACCTACCAAACAACTTAATCACTGCGGCTTCAAAGCCAGTTGCGCATGGCTTATCTAAAGATTACTCTTCTGGTCTTGTTGATGGTGGTCTGTGCATAGACCTGCGCTCCAAAATGTTCTGCTCGAATTCAAGGGCTTCCCTTTCTTCTGACAAGGATTCAGAATCAGATTCGGGAACAAAATCAGAATCCGGAACAGACTCAGAATCTGGCAGCTTATCAAACGACGAGGATAATCCGGTAGAAAGTGGAGATAGATTCATTCAGGTGATCTCCAAAAGAGCTAAGAAGCAAGATAAAGGTAGAGCTAGGGCAAGGGGCCCTTTAATCCTCTAACTATTCCCCCTCTATGGATATTTTTTGTCGGAACATTAGAGGGTTTAACGATAAAATAAAGCGTAGCGGATTTAAGAAATTGATGAAGGTCTACCAACCTGTTTTTGGCAGTCTCGTTGAGACACATGTTAGTTCTACGAAAGCTCAATATATTATCAAAAGAGCATTTCCAGGTTGGCATTATGATTGTAATTATGAATTTTCGGAGCTGGGCAAAATTTGGCTGTTTTGGAATCCATCTGTTGTCGTCAGCGTAACCCACAAATCTCTTCAGTCGATCACTTGCCTGGTTAAGTTACCCTTTGTTGCTGTGGAGTTCGTTGTGTCTTTTATCTATGGATCTAACTCCAAAAAGATGAGGAAGCTTCTTTGGTATGATCTTGAATCATTGGCCTCCTCCTCCCAGATTTCTGGTAAGCCCTGGACAGTGCTGGGTGATTTTAACCAACACCTTTTTCCTTCAGAGCACTCAAATGCGGATCAGTTCTCCTCCTCAAGTGGGATGCGGGACTTCTCTCAGTGTGTCAATAGAGCGGGTCTTCTTGATTTACCTTTCTGTGGGAACACTTACACATGGACTAACAAGCAGAGCTCATGTGTTGTTGCAAAGAAATTAGACAGGATCTTGGTGAATGACTCTTTACTTGTCTCTTTTCCTAACTCTCTTGGCGTATTTGGGGAACCTGGTATATCTGACCATAGTCCGTGTTGTGTGTTCCTAGACTCAATGAAGCCGAAACTAAAGAGACCTTTTAAGTTCTTCTCTCTGCTTAATAAGTACCCGGACTTTGCGGAGCTAATAAGAGTTTGTTGGACCTCCTTACCTTTTACAGGGACTAAAATGTTATGTGTTTCCAAAAATCTAAAGGAGCTCAAAAGTATTATAAGGGATTTTAGCCGACAGAACTTCTCCCATATTGAGCAAAGAGTTGCTTAAACTTTCTCTGATCTGCTTGCTTGCCAACAAAATCTTCTAAATGCACCTTCTCCGACAGCTGCTCAAAATGAGAAAGATGCCCATCAGAAGTGGTACACTTTGGCGATGGCAGAGGAATCATTCTTGCGGCAACGATCTAGAGTGAAGTGGCTGGATGAAGGAGACTCAAACTCGGCTTTCTTCCATCGAGCCATCATTACAAGGCAAGCACAAAATCAGATACTATTTTTGCTTGATGAGAATGACCGTGTTATTGATTCCAAAGAGGGAATTAAGCAGCATATTTTAGACTTCTATGAAAACCTCTTAGGAGGTCCTTCAGCTGCAACTTCTTTCTCTCCTGATTCAATAGCTTCTCTGGTGCCATACAGATGTTCTAAAAGTGTAAAAGACATCTTGTCGGCCCCATTTACTCCCCTTGATATCCAGAAAGCCTTCTTCTCACTTCCCAAGAATAAGGCTCTGGGACCTGATGGTTATCCGGCTGAATTTTTCACGGAACAGTGGCATACAGTGGGTGGAGATATGATAGATGCAGTACGAGAATTTTTAGAGTCAGGCATGATCTTAAAGCAGTGGAATACCACTATCTTAACCCTGATTCCGAAGAAACAGAATGCAACCAAGATCACTGAATTCAGGCCTATTTCATGTTGCAATACGGTTTACAAAGTGGTCTATAAACTTCTTGCAAACAGGCTGAAACATGTACTACCATATATCATCTCAAATACTCAATCTGCGTTTATACCAGGGAGACTATTAGTGGAGAATGTCCTATTGGCAACTGAGTTGATTCAAGGTTACAATTGGAAGAAAATATCGAAAAGATCTTTGCTCAAAGTTGATCTCAAGAAAGCATTTGATTCTGTTGATTGGAATTTTGTGATAAATACCCTTCATGCTCTTAACTTCCCATAACATTTCATCAACCTCATAAGCCAATGCCTTACCACCACCAGATTTTCGGTTTCAGTAAATGGTGAGCTTTGCGGATATTTCAAGGGATCTAAGGGATTGAGACAGGGAGACCCACTATCTCTCTATCTTTTTGTCTTGGCAATGGAGTTTTTCACACAGATATTAAATAAGAAGTTCCATAACGGATCAATTGGTTATCATCCTTCTACAGATAACCCGCAAGTGTCCCATCTAGCATTTGCTGACGACATTATGGTCTTCTTTGACGGTACTAAGCTATCGCTTCAGAATATTACAGATACTCTTCATAGCTTCTCGGAATGGTCAAGTCTAACCATGAATCGGAGTAAAACGGACCTTTTCGTAGCTGGTCTGAACCAGGACGAATCCAATGACATCAATAGTCTCGGTTTCTCCCTTGGTTCACTGCCAATAAGATATCTGGGGCTCCCGTTGATGCATAGAAAGCTGCAAATTTTGGACTACAGGCCGCTGTTGGATCAGATCTCAAACAGATTCACCTCCTGGTCATCAAGGGCTTTATCATTTGCGGGACGAAAGCAGTTGATCTCGTCATTCATTTACAGCACAATCAACTTCTGGATCTCGGCTTTTATTATGCCTAAGGGTTGTTTAAAGAAGATTGAATCCTTGTGTTCCAGGTTTTTATGGAATGGGAATATCAACAAAAGAGCTGCGGCAAAAGTATCATGGAACTCTATTTGTCTTCCTAAAGAAGAAGGCGGATTAGGCTTGAGGAACTTTACCGTATGGAATAAAACGTTGTGTCTACGACTGATTTGGAGGTTGTTTGCAAAATCAGATTCTCTGTGGGCATTATGGACTAATAGACACATGATTAAAGATGAAAACTTCTGGAGTATGGATGAAAAAAAACCTTCTTCGTGGACATGGAAATCGCTCCTACATCTGCGGCCACTTGCATTGCAATTCCTGAGATGCAAATTAGGCAATGGAGAAGTTGCTAGCTTCTGGCTGGACTATTGGATGCCGCTGGGACCGTTAATAAACCGTTTTGGCCCATCGGGTCCTTGGCAACTAGGCATTCCTATCTCTTCTAAGGTAGCATCATGCTGCTCTAGAGTGGGCTGGAATCTGAGGCCTGCCAGATCCGCAGAAGCTGAGGAGCTCCAAATTGCTCTCACCTCCATCTCTTTGCCATCTCTCTCTACTACACCGGACACTTATTTCTGGGAGGTACAAGGATCATCACTAGAGGATTACTCGGCAAAACTCACGTGGGAATCTCTAAGGCCTAGAGAAGAATACCAACCATGGACAAGAAGTATTTAGTTTAAAGGGGCCATTCCGAGGCATGCTTTCACGATGTGGGTGGCACATCTTAACCGTCTTCCTACAAGGACAAGACTAGCATCTTGGGGCTTATAACTAGATACAAGTTGTTGCATGTGCAACACTTATGAAGAACACCGTGATCACCTTCTCTTGAGATGTGAGGTTAGTGAAAAGGTATGGGAGCTGGTGATTAAAAGACTTGGATATCGACCATTCCTTTTCCATACTTGGACAGCTTTCATTGATTGGCTAGGGACGAAGGACACAACCTGCCCAAGAACTCTCCGCAGACTTGTTGCTCACGCAACAATCTATAAGCTTTGGTTTGAGAGGAACAACATATTACACAGCAACATATCCACTTCTCCTCAAACCATCTTCAAGACAATTGATCGGCAAATTCGAGATGCAATATTAGCAAAGAAGAAGCGTAAGAACTTTATTGATCTTATGCAAACTTGGCTTACTTATGAGTAGAGTCTTATAAGTATTTACTTTGGTTCTTGTTAAATGTCTAGGCTCTTTCTTGTTTTTTATCTTTTTTTGGCAAGAAATAGTTTCTGGTTCTGACCTTTGTAATATTTACAAACAATCTCATTTTCAATGAAATTCAAATACTTATCAAAAAAAAAAAATATATATATATATATATATATATATATCGGAGCTAAAAAGTTCACCGAATATATGTACATCTGGCACACCGGTCACCCAAAAGTTGAAAGACAAGAAAGAAAAAAGAAAGCTGAAAAAAATTGGGAGAATAACTAAACTAACCTTTAAAAATGTCTTAATTACTAGAACAATGCAAATCTTTCTAAATTACTAGAATAACCTAGGGTACCGATTTTGCCCTTTTGGCATTTGTTGACAAAAACGTAATTACGATATTGCCATTACTATTTTTAATCCACATCAGCGCGCTCAGATAAAAAAGTCTACCGTTCTTTGACGGTAGATTTAATTATTGTTGGTAGACTTAGTTTTTAGCCGGTAGACTTATTTTTTGGCCGGTAGACTTCATTTTCGACCGGTAGACTTATTTTGGGCCAGTAGACTTATTTCGGGACGGTACACTTATTTTGGTAGACATATTTTTACGAGGTGATAGATATGTTTTTGGACGGTAGATTTATTGATTCTTTGGTAGATTTATTTTTAATGACGGTAGATTTATTAAGAGTTGGTAGATTTAACGAGCGTTCGGTTGACTTTTTGGTAGACATTTGACCAAATTGGTAGATTTATTTCCTTTGATGGTAGATTTATCTTCTCTGCGGTAGACTTATTTGTAATGACGGCAGACTTATCATCGGATGGTTCAATTTTTGGTGACGGTAGATTTATTGTAATGACGGTAGACTAATATTGTCGTGGTAGACTTATTCTTAACACGGTAGATTTATTTTTTAATGATGGTAGTTTTATTAAAGGTCGGTAGATTTATTTATAAAACGGTAGACTTATATAAAGTTTCTGGATGCACGAAATTGGTAGACTTATCATAAGTTGGTAGATTTATCAGAAGTTGGTAGATATATCTGAATTTGGTAGATATATCTGACATTGATCATTTTTATTGACGGTAGACTTATTAAAAGTGGAGATTATCAAATGACGATTTTGCCCACCAAAGATCTTCANCTACCATCAAGATTTTAAACAAGTCTACCACAACGTATTAAACAAATCTACCGCAATGTATTAAACAAATCTACCGCAAATGAAAACCTATTAATAAATCTACCATCATTAGAGGCATTTTATCGAACAAGTGGTGGGCGTACCTCAAGAAGCAGCATATCAACCAAAAAACGATTAATCCAATGAAAACAATATGGAAGAACACACCAAAACGAAGAGGGAAATCTCGTCGGAGATTCGTCCGCCGTTGCGAAGCCCAAACAACCTTATTCTCTACAGATCTGGAACAAACTGACGAACCCCCAATACACAAATCCAAGCCACCCTGAGCCACCTTTACCACCGGTGCTCACTCTCGTGCTGATGTAAACCCTAAACATACCATACCTTTATCGACGAAGACTTTCCATGAACTGAGATTGAAGAGCAATCAACAAAGAGGAACAAAGGAAAGAAACTGAACGAAAAGTAAAGACCCTCTCATGGTGCCGATGAGATCTGCTATCACCGGAGAGGAAAACAGAAAATGAAGATGAGGCGGCTAGGGCGAACTCGATTTTTGGAGAGAAACGTCGCTTAGAGGCGAGAGATATTTTTTTTTTATATGAGAGAGAATTTAATTATTGTTAATTATGGTTTTGTTTTTAATAATTTTTCTTTCTTAAAAAAAAAATCGAATTTGGTTTTTAAAAAAAAAAATTAAATTGAATTTAAAAAAAAAAAATTCGAAAATAAAATATGTAATGGCATATTCGTTATTAAAACGAAAAAACAGATTTGAATGTCTTTTGGCAACTTTTGAAGGTTAGTTTAGTTAGGGGAACTTTTGTAAGAGTTATTCTAGTAATATCCATACTTTTGAAGGTTATTTTAGGTAATTTTCTCCAAAAAATTTGAAGAGAGAAAAAATGGAATGCGTCTTGATTATCTAACCATCAAATTATAAATCTTGCTTTGCATCGCAACTTTTGGCCTTGAAAGTAAGGAATTTTCTGCTATTTAGATTGATTAAATAGAAATTTGAACAAATGTCAGTTTCACTAGAATTTGCTAATTAATATTACCAAATCGAAAAAGGTAAAAGAATGTCTATTACGTTTGGCACTCACATCACATCACATCATTATTTTTATGATGTACATAAACTAATAACTTCATTTAAAAAGTAATTTGAGAAAGAGAGATACCATTTACAAACTCCATAAAGTAGTCAACATAATGACGGCCTCTTCTGTATATTGATCGTTGTCCAACATTTGTTGTTAGGGAAGATGTAGCCTGGTTCAAATATTCAGACATATTCTATAAGGTTAGTAAATATAATCTTGAATAAGTTTTAACATACTATAAGTGAGATTGCTTACCCTAGTTTTATTGATATTTCTCTAGGAGGTTGTAGTTGTATGAGTTGAAGTTGCGGTGGTGCATATGTTTCGTTTCCATTGCTTATACGATCTTCACTTGTATTTCCATCAATCACATTTGTACTTCCATGAACCTGACAATATTACAAGTGTTTATTTGTGTTAACACGAATTAGTGTTTTTGTCATTATATATCTAAATAAAAACATTTGGGTCACCTTCTTTTGCAGTTTAATATTTTCTTTACGCATCATATCTACAATACTATGCAGCTCTTGATTCTCTTTTTGGATGATATGTCCCTGAATAGAATCAAGCATGGCTTGTTTAAAGTTCTAGGGGGAAAAAGTCATAGGACATATGTCGTATTCTTATCATGCCAAATGAGCATATCTTGGGTACTTTAATTTAGCTAACGAACCTTACGATTGAGTTCTCTTATTTGATCCGTCAAAAGTTGTTCCTGCAAAAATATACTGAAATTAAATTTGATTTTGGACTACCTTTGGTTATGAGTCAATAATCTAATTAATCAAAATTGGACAATCCCAAAAGGAAGCCTAACTTGATCAAATTTCTAAAGTATTTTCTTAAAAATTCTAGAACACAATGGGAAATATCTTGTAGTAACTATCATGATATTATTGTAGAATTAAAATACTTTAGAAACCAAAAGATAATATATGGATAAATTGTAACATAAATATCTAGATATTATGATAGACAGTTCTGGATATTAGGATAAAGATTTGTAAAATATCTGTTGTTTTTTAGACCAAACAAAAAAAGATATCTGTTGTTTCTAATCATATAAATAGCTCCACCCTCTTCAATTTGTAACCAAATCATTTGTAACCAAATACGCAAAGTATAAACAAAGCAATAAAGAAAAAAATTCTATATTCATAAGTTTTCTTTAAGTGCCTTTCAACTTTTTCCAAGTGTTTTTCATATTTTTTTGCTTTTAGAGGGTTTAGTCTTTTAGTTTATTTATATTTTTCTCGGATATTACGGTATTAGGTGTAAGTAACAAAATAAGTTCTTCAAGTAAAACGGCAATGAAGGATGAGCACCAACAGTCTTTGTCCAAAATGTATCCAAAATGCATACGTACCTTTTTCAGACGGACACCTTTTAGACTTGTTTCTAGCTGGTCTTCAAGATTCTGTAGATCATTAGCATTCATCCCAGAAAGTTCTTCTCCAATCAGTTTCCTGCATTTTATGATGAATTAAATCTATGATGCTTATGGGAATGGAATATAGGTTTGAACAGGGCCGGCTTAGGAGGGAGGACAAAGGGGCATGGGCCCCGGGGCCCACAGCTTTTGGATCAAAAATAACAAGAAAAAAGGGTCTAAAAAAAAAAAAAATTTGTCCAGGGGCCCAAAATTTTTTTTTAATTGCCCACAGACCCCCAAAAAATTTTTTATTGCCCAGAGGCCCCAAAAAGTATTGAGCCGACCCTGGGTTTGAACTGTAAGCCGCAGAACGATGGAATTGCATTTTCTAACGTGATTTCGCAAATATTTTATTTATTAAAAAATATGTAAAATGCTAAACAAAATGCGGAAATTTAGTATTTATGGTTTTTTTTTTAGAAATACCCTCAAATAGCATAAAAAATATTTTTTGTCCCAAAACTAGCACCCTAAATTTAAAATACCAAAAATAGCAGAACTAATTATTTTAAAATACTTATCTACCAAAAATAAATTTAAAATAGAATTAAACATTATGTTTGGGTTCACTATTTTCAATTTAGGGTTTAGTTTTTTCCCATTAGAAAATGATTATAAGTCATTTTTATATTAAATTTATGCTAATATTATCAAAATTGGTGCTATATTTATGATTTTCACCCTTGGGTGCTAAATTTGGGAACTTTTAGTTTTTTTGTGCTATTTTGTAGAATTGCCCTTTTTTTTTTGTCGAACAAAAAACGCGGAAACAAAAAGCAAAAAAAAATTGTTTACAATGAAAGACATGTCATTTCTTTCGAATAATTCTTTTTCTGACTAACTCTAATTTTGTCAAATTCTAATTTGTTTTGGCTTGCCATTCTTGTAATTTTTTTTCCTCTTACCTGTGGCATTCTTGTAGATAATTGAGCTGTTGCTGCAAACTTGCAACCTCTCTTTGCCAAAACTGGTAACACAAAGAGAGAACTATGATTTTGCATATAGATGAATTTATTAAAGGGGCTCATAACAAACATAATATATATATATATATAATTTTTTTTTTGCTAACCAAACATTAAATTAAAAAGAAACTCTTTGATTGGTTACTAAATCTGGAGAAAGATAGATTATAAGCGAGAAATTTGAAAAACGATTTCTAGTAAAGGAGGTTCACTATAAATATACTCCATGTGTTTCATTATAAGTAATTTGCGCACATATTAATTTTTTTTTCTAAATTAAAACATCATTTATTATTTACCTAACCACAATTTAACCAATAATAAAATAATTTACAAAATATAAATTATCAAAAACAATAAAAATACTAATAAATTTTTCTTTGAAAGTTAAAAATGTCATATAATTTGAAACAAAATATTTTTCCTTAAACATTACTTATTGTGAAAGCGAAGAGAATATATTTTTTGTAGTCCCAAATCCAAATTTCATTTGCTTATGTATGTAGCAATTTTTTATGAGAAGCAAAACTTTCTAATTATGGATGGTAAATCTTTAGTTTTTTTTTTCTTTCTGTTAAAAGATATTTAAATATTTAGTTATTGTAATAACACCTCATAATGACAAATTTATTCTTTAACAACAAACAGCTTACCAATTTATTTGGTTAAACTGGTCTATTTACAATATATATATATCAAAATTAAAAACAAAAAAATATTATTGATATACTATAATCTCTACACAGTACCAATATAAAGAAGATTCTAAATAGCACAAAGACATTTGAAAACATCAATACATCAAAATTCAAGATAGTTGTATGTGCGGATTTAACTTCGATTTGCAAGATAGAAAAACAAGTAAAGAAGATGACACCGAGAGTTTAACGAGTTCGGAGCGTTAACTAGCATCCTATGTCTCGTCGGAAGGACTTTCCAGAATCCACTATAAACTTGCTCAAGCTCGAGCTCTCTACAATGGAAGTCTCTCTCTCTCTCTCTCTCAATCCCCTTTCTAACAACCATAATTTCTTGGATTGAATAAAAAAACTAATCAGAGAGAATCGTGATTTTTATACTTAGTCATTTACAATATGTTTTCCCTCACGTGTGCGCGCAAAACACGTGTGAGATGAACTGAGCTAAACCGGCTTTGATTTTCTTTTAAACAAAGACTTTCTTTATAAAATAGAGACTTGTTTAAAGGACACAATCTTGAAATCTCCACCTTGTCCTTAATACCATGTTATATCTTTGGATCCCCTTTCCGGTACATGAACAAACCTCACTCATCTTCTAAACTCCTGAATATACCCATTCAGCTTCATATCTCTCTGAGTACACCCACCCAACTTCATAACTTAGAGCTTTTATCAGCTCAATTCTCAGTAACCCTTAGCAGCTTCAAAGCATCATGAAGCTTGGCAACTGATAAGACCTTGGTAAAAATATATGCAAGATTGTGTTTAGTTGCTATCTTCAACACGACAACTATACCGTCTTCTACAACATTCTTAGCTAGAGGTATTGCACTCTGCGAATCATAGTATATATGTATGGCTTTATGTTGGAACCCAAGCTCACTCATCAAAGCATTAAGCCAAACTGCTTCCCTTGACACATCTAATAGTGCCATATATTCCGATTCAGTGGTAGAGAGAGCTACAACCTTTTGTAAACTAGATTTCCAGCTGATAACATTGATGTATCTCAAGATCCACTTGATGTATCTCAAGATCCACTTGACTTCTTGTCAATGCTCCTTCATAGGTTCGCTCATGTATCTACAGACCAAACCCACATGATGAACTAGATTTTGCCTTGTCCATAATGTTGAGTACATAAGACTCCCCACAGTACTCTGATAAGGAACATTTTTCATGAACTCACTATGGTCTTGAGCTTCTTTATATGTAGCTCCTTTTAACCTGAAATAAACCCCCATAGGTGTTGCAACTGGTTTGCATTTGTCCATATTAAAATTTCCTAAAACCTTCACCAAATATCCTTCTTGTGATACAGTGAGAGTTCCTTTAACCCTATCTCTTGATATTTCCATGCCTAAGATCTTCTTTGCTTCCCTAGGTCTTTCATGTCGAACTATGAACTTAGTAGAGCCTTTAACTTACTGACATACTTTTTGTTTCTTGACGCAATCAGTATGTCATCCACGTATAGCAACAAATAGATGTAATCATCCTTCTGCACCTCTTTGTAGTAAACACACATATCCATATTGCTCCTGTTATACCCATTTACTTGCATAAATTCATTGAATCGTCTGTTCCATTGCCTTGGAGACTGCTTCAAGCCATACAATGATCTTTTGAGAAGACACACTTTATCTGGATTTTCCTTATATATATAACCTTCAAGTTGTTACATGTATATTTCTTCGTCCAGAAAACATGTAGAAAAGCAGTCTTCACGTCTAACTATTGAAGCTCCATATAAAAATGAACCACCATTGAAAGTATAAACCTGATGGACACATGTTTCACCACATGAGAGAATATTTCTTGATAATCAATTCCCTCCTTTTGTGAATAACCCTTGGCCACCAGTCTTGCTTTGAACCTTGGTGCTTCAACCTCTTCAATACCAGCTTTCCTCTTGAATACCCATTTACATCATATAGCTTTATGACCCTTCACTCTATCTACCAAGATCCATGTTTGATTCTTCCTAAGAGAACTCATTTCCTCTAACCACTTATCACTATCTTCATCAGATAATGCCTCTTGATTACATGTAGGCTAAGACTTACCACCATCTTCTGTTACAAGATACGCATACCCTGCAACTTCTTCCATTTCCTCATCATCATAAATTTCATAGTCATCATACCTTGCAAGAAGTCTTGTATGTCTTCTAGGACGGTCTCTTACTAACTGATAGTTGTTTAAATCTTGAGTAGGTGTTACATTTTCTTCAGTTGTTTCTTCATTGCTAGGAGATGTCTGAATATGGATTGTTTCTGTAGTATCTTCACCTTGAGCTGAACCATATTTCACTGTAACACTAGAAAATTCATTAGTAGTAAATGAGGGTTCATGAGTATGACTGGTGAGTGAACTTGATGTCTTTGACCATCTGATCTTCTATGAACACTACATTCCGGCTGATGACTATCTTATTTTCATCTATTAACCATATTATTAAGCCTTTGATCCCCTCTGAATAACCCATGAAGACTCCCTTCTTGGCTCTTGGATTCAATTTTCCCTCATCAGTATGTATATATGCAACACACCCAAATGTTTTCAAGCCAACTAAGTTTGGTATAGCTGATGTCCATAATTCTTCTGGGATGTTAAAGTCAATTGCACTTGATGGAGTTATATTGATTAGATATACTATGATTGCAACTGCTTCAGTCCAAAATCTCTGTCCTAAGCCACTCTCACTTAGTATACTCCTCACCATGTTCATAATGGTTCGGTTTAACCTCTCAGCCACACCGTTTTGCTGAGGAGTATAGGTGCATTTTCTATGTCTGACAATACCTTCACTCTTGCAAAATTGATCAAATATGTGGTTGCAAAACTCGAGCCCATTATCAGTTCTAAGTTTCTTAACCATTCTTTCAGATTGAGTCTCAACCATCTTTATCCACTCAACAAATTTGCATAAAGCTTCCTCTTTGGTAAGGAAATATATTCATACCTTCCTAGACCAATCATCTGTGAATGACATAAAATACTGACATCTACTCAAGCTGAAAGGAAAATTTGGAGACTTCCATAGATCTTAATGCACATAGTCAAGCTTGTTCTTAGTAATGTGTTGAGCTGGACCAAAACTAACCTTGTGAGTTTTACCAATCACACATTCTTCACAAAATTTCAGCTCTAAAACTCTGTCCTTCCCGAAACCGCCTTTCTTTACCAAGATGTCCAAGCTCTTCTGGCCTACATGTCCCAACATGCTAAGACAAAGCTTGGTCTGATCATTAACCTCAGCATTGCATGACTCTGAAATCCTTGCTGACCCTTGCAGTATGTAGAGTGTGTTTGACCCCTTTCTTTCACCCTTCATGATGACTGAGCAACCATTAATCACCTTGAGTAACCCATTAGCTCCCTTGAAGTCACATCCTTTGTTTTCCAGTGTTCCCATGGAGATCAAGTTTCTAGATATATTTGGCATATACCTGACCTCCGAAAGCACAAAGGTGGTGTCGTCCTTGTTCTCAAACCTTACTGAACCTATTCTTTTGATTTCACATTGTGAATTATTCGTCATTCTGACTTTTTCTGAGGTCAATTCTTTGAACTCAATGAAAACTTATCTTCTTGGAGTCATATGAAATGAGCATCATGTGTCCATTACCCACTCCTCTTTGTCAGAATCTTTCTGGAACAGATTCATCTCTGAAGCTATTGATCCTGCGAGATCATGTGCATCATCTTTTTCTAAAGACTACTCACCCTTATATGTCTGCAGCCTATGCTTGTTCTTCTCCAACCATTTATAACATTGTTTCTTATAATGACCCTCCTTTCGACAGATCCAACAAATCTTCTTCCCATCTCTAGACTTTGATCTCGACTTGTGTTGTCTATTGTTCTGTCTCTCACATAATATCCCTCAGATGACTTTCCCTGTGACTGGCTACTCTTGAAATCCTTCTCTTTAGACCTTGTTGAACTAGCTATATCCTCAATACTAATTGTTTCTCTACCATACTTGAGGGTTTCTTTCAACATTTTGAATCATGGTGGTAGAGAGTTTAGAAGAAGGATTGCTTGTACCTCATCTGGAACTTCGATGTTGAGATGACTCAATTCCCCAATGATCTTCAGAAAGTCATCAATATTCTCATCAATTTTTTGATGATCTTGCATCTTGTATCCGTAAAGTTTGAGTTGAGAATCGACTCTGTTTAATTTGGAAGAGACTTGGGCATGTATTGTCTTTCAAGAATTGCCCAGGCTTCAGCTCCTGTAACGCAGTTCTCGATCTTACGAAGAACACGGTCTCCGACATTCAGGCAGATAACATTTAACGCTTTCTCACATCGTTCAACTCTGGCTTCATCTTCCAATTTCTTCTTCTATGCATCTGTAGTGACCCCTTCTCCTTTTTTCTTCTGGTTACCTTCTGTTTTGCTCGCTTCTGGATTTTCAGTTCTTGTTACGAGAACATCTTTTAGACATTGTACGCTTAGCTATGCCAACATGCGTCTTTTCCATAGCAAGAAATCACCTTCTCCATCGAACGAATGGATTTCAGAACGAATCCCCAACACAGTCTCTCGATCGGACGTGGATCTTTGAATCGCCTTATGATCTCCTCGATCTTTCACCATGCGATCGTCTTCTTGTTGAAAACATGGCTCTAATACCAATTTGTGCGGATTTGAATTTGATTCGCAAAATAGAAAAAAACCAGTAAAGAAGATGACACCGAGAGTTTAACGAGTTTGGGGAGTTAACTAGCACCCTACGTCTCGCCGGAAGGACATTCCGGAATCCACTATAAACTTGATCAATCTCGAGCTCTCTACAATGGAAGTCTTTCTTTCTCAATCCTCTTTCTAACAACCCTAATTTCTCAGATTGATTAAAAACTAATCAGAGAGAGAACTAAAGAGAATCGTGACTTTATACTTAGTCACTTACAATATGTGTTCCCTCACGTGTGCGCGCAAAACACGTGTGAGATGAGCTGAGCTAAACCGGCTCTGATTCTCTTCTAAACTGAGACTTCCTTAATCAAATAGAGACTTGGTTTAAGGACACAATCTTCATTGTCTTTTATGTATATTATTATAAGCGTTTGTAAAATACTATTTATGAAAATCCTTCGTTTAAGAAACTTTTTCATCTGGAAAAACCTAAAAATTGTAAAGGTACTATTTTATCAATCCTAATTAGTAAGATAAGTTATATAAACAAAGTGAATACTGATTTAATTTTTGTTAATATAGATATACCTTTAACTCTGAGGCATGATTCAGTAGTTGATGCTGCTCCTCTTTTACTTTGTTGTACCGCTCAATGATACTTTTCATACTAATCATATTCGAAAGAAAAAAGACATTAACAATGATATGAATACTACATCATCATAGTAAAATTACTAATTTAGGTCAACTACAGTATGTAACTCAACAATATGTGAAATTCGATATCAGTATGATATGAAATAGTTACAAGTGTTACAATTGTAGTACTTAATTATATACTAGGATTTAACCCGCGCTAACTATATCGCATAGTAATTTTTTAAAAGAGAAATTGTTTTGAAATTTAAGAAAATTGCTTTTATCTGAATTTTACAATATGACTAACTAATGATTATAGATAAAACTGTCAATTTGTAATAATTTATCTATTTAACACATTTTGCAATGAACAAAAATATTATTCGGGCTAACCAGCATAAACTTATAATCTTGAAAACATATCTTTAATATGCACCGTTAAATGACTCTGCTTTTTGTAAATTTGTCTACGAAATCTTAAACAAAAAAAAAATAGTTTTCTTGTGTCTAATTTTTTTAAAAATTAGTAAAATGTTTTTTTAACTTTTGTTTTGATATATATTCAAATAAAATATAATAAATTATAGTGAAAAATATAGCAAGATTTTGAATAGAATTTTTTTTTTGAATATATATGGATTGATTATTATTTTAAAATATATAGTATTAAAATAATTAAGAAATTAAATAATAAATAACTTCTTTAATGCAAAATAAATACTTTCCATATTCTAATCAATAATTTTAAAAGACTATTATATTTTTTCCTATTTCAATTATTCTTTATTATTTGTAATGACATTTCATGTAATAACTTACAAAACAAAGTTCATTTTCAAAAATGTCTTCTTAAATAATATTATAGAGATGTCCCAATAAATTTGTATGAGCACTGGTGAAAACATTTCATACATGGAAATATAGAATAACTAGGGTAATTACGAGCCTTGAATGTTATGATCTTATATAACATGTTTAGCATAATTTATTTTCAGTATTTGATAGAATCGATGATAGTAATAGTAATAATAATAAATTTTAAAATAATCAAATTTCTTTGTGATGCGTTTTGCGGTTTTTCGATGATCTCATTCAACTTTTGGTTTACCATGAAAAATACACAAATAGTTTGTTTCATTCATTTTCTTGAAAAAATGTTTGAAAAATATTTCTTTTAAACATTGTGGTCATCTTTTAGTTTATTTATCAAGTCGAACGTACAAATAAAATTCTTTGTCGTTTGCTTTTCGTGAAAAAAATACCAATTGAAGTGGAGGGTGTATTGGTTTTACTGTAAATTTGATTGATGAATGTTTCATTCCATCATATAATGACGAACTAACAACAGTTAGACAAGAGATTGGCGGGAGAAAGTCAGTAGTGAGGAAGAGAAAGCAGAATCTAAAATATCAAGACTAAGTCATCGATCTATTTTCTTATTTGAATAGCAAATAAACTTAGTCTTTCTCACTTCCTGATTTGTAGGATTGACTAAGACCAATTATGTTTCATGTTGTTTCCACCTTCTCCATTTGTTTCAATTTTTGTAGGAACTATAACGTTCCGATTCTTCTAAATAGAGAAAAACCAAAAATGAATAAAGACATATTGAATTTGTCAAACACTTGTGTTCTTTGTTATTGTTTACGAAATCTCTTGGTTTCTGAAAAAGGACATCATCAACGTAGTATCAGAGCATTCTATCAACAAAAAAATAATAATTTAAACACATTTCACAATTACTCTACGGAGATCTAAGCGGAAAGGAAAGCATATTGTGACTCCGGACTTACCCGTAGAGCCGATGGCGAGTACCAAAGACCGCTTGGATGAGTTGGAAACATGTAGTGGAATGATGCATGACGAGATGCAGAATATGACATGCGCTATGATGGATATGAAATGCGAGTTAGCTGAGAGGTTTCGGCGGATGGAGGAAAAATTTTCTCGATTAATGGAGGTCGTGACGAGCAGTCGTGATGTTGGTGGCTTTAATGCGTCACGAGGAAGCCGCAGACCCGAAATCAATCCCTCAAATGCTTCTAGCCATCGCGGCGAGCAGATTAATCCATTCGCAGCGTCTAGTAGTAGACACATTAAGCTTGAGTTTCCTCGATTCTTAGGCGGAGATCCGACAAAATGGATGAGCAAAGTCAAGCAGTTCTTCGATTATCAGGAAATGCCATCGGAACAGATGGCCTATTTCCCCTCATTTCAACCCGATGGCGTCGTAAATGAGGGGTGGCAGACGATTTTGAAGGCTCTAAGGGAAGATCAGATCATGGTTACGTGGGAAGTCTTTGATGAGAAGTTGTGGGCCCGTTTTGGTCCTACAGATAGTTAAGACTTTCATGAGGCTCTCTCACAAATACGCCAGACAGTCTCTTTGACCAATTACCACCAAGAATTCGAACGTTTACAGAATAAATTTCGAGGTTGGACACAACAAGCTCTTGTTGGAACTCTCATGGGAGGTCTTCTTCCTTCAATTGCATATGGGATTAGAATTTTCCGACCGAAAACTCTCAAAGAGATTATAAACTACGCTCGCTTAATGGATGGACATCTGCAATACCAGAAGAAGATGAGTCCATCCAAACCAACGTTTCGATCTTCCAACCAAAACAAATCCATTCCAAATCGAGAGTCGTAAGCACAATCTCAAGGACTAAAGAAGATGACCTGGGAAGAATTAAAACGGAAGTGCAGCCCCCGTCTTTGTTTTAGCTATGACGAACACTACACTCCAGGCCATCTATGTAAGCAGCCCCATCTGTTTATAATGGAAGGCGAACAAGAAGAGGATATGGATCGAGAGGGTGACGAAGATGTAACTGACCCGAAACTAGAAATTACGTTGTATGCTTTGGCCGGGGTCGATACGGTGAACACTTTGCGCATCCGAGCAACGATCAACAAGCGAAAGCAATTTCATCAGTGATCCAGCAGCTCAAGGGTTGAATCTTGCAGTCATGCCTACCGCACCCTTCACGGTTCAAGTGGCAATTAAATCACCGTTGATATGTCGTAGTAGATATGAATCAATTCCAGTGATGATGGGAGAAGAAAGTTTCACGATGACGTTGTACGCGTTACCGATGGTGGGATTAGACCTAGTAATGGGCGTACAATGGCTCAGCAGTTTTGGCCCAACTTTGTGCTAATGGAAAGCCTATACCATGCAGTTCAATTGGGCCGAAAAGGAGATCAAGTTGTTGGGGATTCGGCCCACAAAATTGCAGGCAATTGAGCATGGGGATATGAGAAAAGAGGCTCGCCAAGGTCATACAATTTTTGCAATTAGTATGGCCCATCCCAATAAGGAAACCAAACCAATGCTAGAAGAGATACATGATATCGTGGAAGAGTTCAACGATCTGTTCGCTACGCCGTCGAAGCTACCACTACATTGCTCGATCGAGCACCATATCACGCTCTATGAAGGAATAGATCCGATCAATGTGAGGCCGTACATGTAAGCTCACTATCAAAAGAATGAAATCGAGCGACAGGTGCAGAAGATGTTGCACGCATGAATTATTTAGTCGAGTGTCAATCCCTTCTCTTCACTGGTGTTGTTGGTGAAAAAGAAGGATGGGTCGTGGCGGTTCTGTACTGACTACATGGCGCTGAATTCTACCACCGTCAAGGACTGATTTTCGATCCCTATCGTGGAAGACATGTTGGATGAACTTCACATCGCTATGTTATTCACTAAATTGGACCTCACTGCTGGCTACCACCAGGTTCGAGTGCACCCACCAGACATCCCAAAGACTACGTGTCGAATGCACAATGAGAATTACGAGTACTTGGTGATGCCATTTGGGTTATGCAACGCTACCTCGAAGTTTCAAGCGCTCATGAATGACGTATTTCGATAATTTCTCCGGAAATTATTTTTGGTCTTCTTTGACGGCATAATTATCTACAACTCATCGTGGGAAGGCCACCTCAGACACGTTAGGGATGTCTTTGCTCTATTATGCCAACACCAGCTCGCGGTGAAGCTGAAGAAATGCGAGTTTGGGCAAAGAGAATTGGAGTATCTCGGGCATGTCATCTCTCGCAAAGGGGTTAACACTACAAGAAAACACAGTTTTTGTGACTATTTTTTGCGCCTACTTTTTTTTAGTCGCAAAAAAGAAGGACGATATTGTGACTGATTTGCGACTACTCATAATGCAGAGGCATAATAGTCACAAATTACCGACTAAAAAAAGTAATCAGACAATACTCGCTTATTTGCGACTGTTTAAGGACTTGCAAATGTAGCCCCAAATTTGTGACTGATTTGTTTCGGTTTAGCAACTCCACTCGATTTTTTTTAAATAAACCTCAAATAATATAAAAAAAATTCAACACTTACAATTTTTAAAATATAATCATTTTATAAATCCTAAATCATAAACACTAAACCTCTAACCCTTAATCATAAACTTTAAATCTTAAATTGTAAAATATATTTTTGAACAACTATATACCCAAAATCATTGTAAAGTGATATTCAAACCTTATATGTTCTTAAGGTTTAGGGTTTAGGGTAACATGTACACTAATTTACAAACCCATTTTTTGTGACCAATTTGAGACCAATTTGAGACTAATTTTTAATAGTAGTCTCAAAATAGTTCCAAATTTGGGACTAATTTGCAACTATACTCGATTTTGTTTTAGAAATCAATAAATTCTAAACTCAAACCACAAACCCTTAACCCTAAACCCTAAACCTCTAACAATTAATCATAANCTTACAAATTTTTTAATATAATCATAACATGTACTAAGTGTTACATGTGTTTTATAAAGAATGATTTTGAAAAATAAAAATTCTCTCAAAATTTATTTATTTTTAGGTTTTAACATATTTTTAAACTGTTATATACACAAAATCATTGTAAATTCATATTCAAACTTTCTAGATTCTTCAAATTTAGGGTTTAGGGTAAATATTTTTTATTGACACAAAATAGTCCCAAATTTGCGACCGTTTAGCAACTCCAGTCGATTTTTTTAATAGTAGTCACAAAATAGTCTCAAATTTGCGACTAAATGACAAAAATAATAAAAGCTTCTCATTGGCTAATTCATTGAGACAAAGATTGAGATCCTCCACCGTTGATTAGTTTAATCCAACGGTAGAGAATCTTATTTTTTTTTTAATTTTTAATTAAGTTTTGTCTTTTTCTCTTTCTCCTTCTACGATTTCATCTTCTTCTTCTGACGGTCTCCGAGAGATAGAGGAATCTGTTGTCCAGATCTTAGGTCAGTCTCGTCACGTTCTCTCCTCCGCTCGCTTCACTCACCGGTAAGTCCCATCCTCCACCACCACTGTCTTCGCCGTTTTTTTGTTGGTTTTTGATATTCAAACGCTTGGTCGTTCTGGTGTGATCAATGTATGAGCAGATCCGTGTTTCTGCGGCGCCGGAGGAGCAGATCCGCCGGCGAGGCTTCAGCGAGTGAAGATGAAGATGAAGGAGAGCAGTATCGCCGACGGAGGAGCATATGCTAATCAGAGGAGCAGGTTCGTGGCCTAAGCCAGACGGAGGAGCTCACGAGGAGGAGCAGATCGGGATGCCGGCGGAGGAGCAGATCGACGCCGGAGCAAATCGGCGCCGGAGTAGATCGGGATGCCTGCGGAGGAGCAGATCGGAGAAGATCGTTTTTTTTTGTATTTAGATATTTGTTTTTTGTTTTTTGTTTATTTTAATTTTCTTTAATTAATTAATATAATAAATTTTTTTTTATTTTTTGAATTTGTTTTTTTTTTTTTAATTTTTTTTACAATTAGTCGCAAAATCAGTCTCTAAATTAGGACTGATATTATAGTCACATATTAGTCGCAAAATAGCGACTGTTTTGCGACCACTCTATTTAGCGACCAAATATTTGCGACTAATTTTTTTAGTCCCAAAATAGTCGCAAATAACTTATTTGCGATTATTTTGGGAGTCGCAAAAACTGTGTTTTCTTGTAGTGTAAGGTCGATCGTACAAAGATAGGAGCGCTGCTTGACTGGCCGACGCCAACCACATTTACGACACTGCGCAGTTTCCTTGTCCTCACCGGCTATTATCGCAAATTCGTTTGTGACTATGGATTGATTGCGAGACCATTGACGGATTTACTGCGCAAAGGTCAGTTTGCGTGGAGTGATGAAGCAGAAAAGGCGTTTGTCAAGCTCAAACATGCACTTATGACTACACCAACGTTGGCTCTTCCCGACTTTTCAATTTCTTTTGTTATTCAAACAGATGCTTCGGGTGAAGGCATCAGAGCAGTTCTGTCCTAGAACGATAAACTGGTCGCATTTATGAGCCGCACTTTGGGAGTCTCGAAACAGTCATGGTCCACTTATGCAAGGGAGATGCTTGTAATCATGATTGCAATTCGTATGTGTTGTAAAAAGGATGACGATTCACTTATGCAAGGGAGAGGCCATACATACTTGGGAGACGATTCATCATCCAGACGGATCAAAGAAGTCTCATGTATTTGCTGGAACAATGTATTCTGACCCTGGAGCAACATAAGTGGATGGGGAAGTTGGTCAGGTATGATAACGAAATCACTTACAAGTCGAGAAAAACAAACACTGTGGCTGATGCTTTGTCACGTGTTCATAGAAGCCCTACTTCGGATGCTATTTCGTGCCATAAGCATCTCTTTGGGAGGAGATTCGAGCATTGAATGATATTGATCCTTACTTGAAGTGTGTTGGAAAGCTTGCAATGACAAATCCAGGAAGGTCGTATGCATGGAAAAATGGATTAATCTGTTTCAATAATCATGTTACTATACCACCATCATAAACAATCATTAATTCGGAGGCTATTGCATGAACACCAAGACACACCAATGGGAGGTCATTCTGGAGTCTTACGCATTTATCGGAGGCTGGCACAATAATATTTTTAGCCAGCAATGCACCGAATTGTACGCAAGTATGTGGCTGAGTGTGCGGTGTGTCAAAAACCCAATTACTCTTCTCTGTCACCAGCTGGCCTTTTGCAACCATTACTAATTCCTTTACAAGTGTGGGAGGACGTGTCAATGGATTTTATTGATGGTTTACCATCATCCAAAGCTCATAATTCTTTGATGGTCGTCGTAGATCGTTTCACGAAGTCCGCTCACTTGATCCTTTTGGCTCATCCTTACAATGCGAGGACGGTAGCTGCAAAGTTCGTATCACACGTCATGAAGCTCCATGGCATTCTTCGGTCCATTGTCAATGACCGCGATCCAATATTTGTAAGTCTCTTTTGGAAAGAGTTTTGGAAACTTTCAGGAACACAATTACGGATGTCGACGCCATATCATCCACAGTCGGATGGCCAAACGAAAATCGTTAATCGGTATTGAACAATTCCTCCGCTGTTTTGTGCATCATCATCGGACATCAATCCAAGTCCCACATCGGAAGTTTAGACAAATATTGTCTAGTATATAAGTAATGTCCAACTCCAATTAGCATGAGGCCTTTTGGGAAGGAGCCCAAAAAATAAATCCGTGTGGGCTTTGCCACCTGGGCCCAAAGCAGACAATATCATACTAATGGGGAGTTGGACATGGGCTTGAAAAAGCCTAACAGTGGTATCAGAGCCCGAGTTCAGAAAAAGGTGGACCTGGAGAAGTGGGTGTGGGCTGCATGTTCGTTGAGGGAGGGAGAGCCCTCAAGGTGACCTCGCGATTAGGGGTGTCGGTGCCTTGAGTCGAAAGTCTTCCTGACGAAGCAGAAGGTCAGGCGGCGGGTTCCGTTGGTGATTACATCGGTACAAGATGGATGCCAAGTTTCGCTGGAGGAAAGGCCAAGGGCTTGTGTGGTCTTTGGTTTGAGGGCTCACTTGATCCTTTACAAGTGTGGGAGGACGTGTCAATGGATTTTATTGATGGTTTACCATCATCCAAAGCTCATACTTCTTTGATGGTCGTCGTAGATCGTTTCACGAAGTCCGCTCACTTGATCCTTTTGGCTCATCCTTACAATGCGAGGACGGTAGCTGCAAAGTTCGTATCACACGTCATGAAGCTCCATGGCATTCTTCGGTCCATTGTCAATGACCGCGATCCAATATTTGTAAGTCTCTTTTGGAAAGAGTTTTGGAAACTTTCAGGAACACAATTACGGATGTCGACGCCATATCATCCACAGTCGGATGGCCAAACGAAAATCGTTAATCGGTATTGAACAATTCCTCCGCTGTTTTGTGCATCATCATCGGACATCAATCCAAGTCCCACATCGGAAGTTTAGACAAATATTGTCTAGTATATAAGTAATGTCCAACTCCAATTAGCATGAGGCCTTTTGGGAAGGAGCCCAAAAAATAAATCCGTGTGGGCTTTGCCACCTGGGCCCAAAGCGGACAATATCATACTAATGGGGAGTTGGACATGGGCTTGAAAAAGCCTAACAGTGGTATCAGAGCCCGAGTTCAGAAAAAGGTGGACCTGGAGAAGTGGGTGTGGGCTGCATGTTCGTTGTGGGAGGGAGAGCCCTCAAGGTGACCTCGCGATTAGGGGTGTCGGTGCCTTGAGTCGAAAGTCTTCCTGACAAAGCAGAAGGTCAGGCGGCGGGTTCTGTTGGTGATTACATCGGTACAAGATGGATGCCAAGTTTCGCTGGAAGAGAGGCCAAGGGCTTGTGTGGTCTTTGGTTTGAGGGGAGGATTGTTGGGATATCAATCTAAGTCCCACATCAGAAGTTTAGACAAATATTGTCTAGTATATAAGTAATGTCCAACTCCAATTAGTATGAGGCCTTTTGGGAAGGAGTCCAAGAACAAATCCGTGCGGGCTTTGCCACCTGGGCCCAAAACGGACAATAACATACTAATAGGGAGTTGGACATGGGCTTGAAAAAGCCTAACAAGACACAATGGAGTTCTTTCATTTTGTGGGCCGAATTCTGGTATAATATGATGTTCCATTCTTCTATCGGTATGACTCCATTTCATGCTTTGTACGGTCGACCTCCGATGAGTTGGGGTCATCATTGATTAAGGAACTTGATGAGCAACTGTCGTCTCTTGACGAGTTGCTGCCTGAGTTGAAGGATCATTTGGTTACTACAAATAATCGAATGAAACAGCTCATAGATACAAAGGGACGAGACGTAGCATTTGCTGTTGGAGATTGAGTTTTGCTTCGCATCCAGCCTTATCGTCAAAAGACATTGTTTCACAGGAGCTGTCAGAAGCTTTCCCATCGCTTCTATGGTCCTTTCCAGGTCGAAGCTCGTGTCGGTGAGGTGGCATATCGACTTACATTTCCTAAAGGTACAAAAATTCACCCAATTTTCCATGTTTCATTACTTAAGAAATGGATTGGAGAAGGAACGCCGACTATTGGTTCGTTACCGCCGTTACGAGATAATGGGGTTCTTATGTTGCAACCTGAATCTATTATACAAGTCCATTGGAGTATTCAAGGGAAGCAAAAAGTTGCGGATGTTTTAGTCCAATGGCAAGGCTTACATTCTAATGATGCGACATGGGAATCATATGATCAGATTGAGGCGAGTTTTCCGGAGTTCAAAATGAACCTTGAGGAAAAGGTTCGTCTTGGGGAGGGGAGTATTGATGAACTACCAATGGTTAGACAAGAAGTTGGCTGGAGAAAGTCAGAGAAAGTAGAAACCAAAATATCAAGATTAAGTCATCGATATATTTTCTTATTTGAATTATTGAAAATCTTTCTCGATTCCTGATTTGTAGGATCGACTAAGACGAATTTTGTTTCGTGTTGTTTTCACCTTCTCCAATTGTTTCCTGTTTTGTATGAACGATAACGTTTCAATTCTTCTATATAAAGAAAAGCCAAAAATGAATAAAGACAGATTGAATTTGCCAAACACTTGTGTTCTTTGTTCTTGTTTACTAAATATCTTGGCGTCTGAAGAGGGACCGCATCATATATATTTGCATATTTGTAGAGAGCAGTTTCAGAAAAATGCAGTTTTAGACCATCTCCAATGGTAGAACCCCTAAAGGGTTCTTACCAATTTTTTAGTCATAAATTTTGGTAAAATGAAAGTTTAGAACCTACTTAAGAATTTTTAAGTTTTGGCTCCTCCAATGATAGAACCTCACTTGGGGTTCTTAAAAAAAAATTAATTAATTTCTTAATTTTAATTTACTTTGTGAATTAAATTATAAACATACTATATTTTATAAAACCAAAATTTTATTGCATTTTATGAAATTTAAAACGTACAAAATATTGCCGAAACTTGAAGAATTTTTAAATTTTAGAATCTTAAAAAAATTAATATGTAAAAATTCTAATTCATTAATATAAGAAAAAAGTTTAGAATTTTAAAGTTGAAGTTATGAAAAAGTTTTTTTTAAAAAAAAGTTAAGAATTTTTTTTTTAAAAGTTAAAGTTAAAAAAACTAACAAAAAAAAATCGGGCGAATTAGGGGTTGACACATGGCATGAACAGTGTAAGAACCTCTCTTAAGAACCGTTTCTAAAAGTTCTTATTTAAGAACCGGTTCTTACACTGTTCACAATTATTTATTTATTTATTTATTTTTTGGGTTAAGAACCCCTTAATCTTATATTCATTTACTTACGTTAGTTACATAGATAACATAAAATTGCATAGTATAATTTTTATATACGTGAGAAAATAGAAAGATCAAATGATTTTCGTTATATTATATGGAAAAATACACAAAATAAAATTTTATCGAATAAGACACGGTCATAGACGTGATATTTAATTAGAAAATAAAGTAAAAAATGTAAAAAGAGTACAAGATGAACAATACAAATCTAAATTTTTACACCACTGAATGAAGAAGCAAAAGTCAAATTAAAGTTTGTTCTATGTTCCTACTCAAATGCATTTACTTGTCGGAATCTATGAGTGAAATAAAAACAAATTTAAGCTAAGGGTACTCAAATCATCTTTACCTAAGCAAGTTTTACTGTGATAGCCTGAATACAAATCAATAAGTAACAAACAGTCAAGTAAAGTCTAAAGATAAGAAAACATGTTTTACACCAAAAAAAAACGAAGAAACAAATATCAAATACTCATCTAAAACAGCTCTTCATATTAAAACATATACACTGTAAGCCTACTGAGAAACTAATATGTAGAGATGAGACCTGATTATTAGTGTCAAATTTTGTTGACATACACGTCCTGGGATCAAGGAACCGTAGCAAAAAGAAGTAAAAGAATCTAATAAGCAAGGCAAATGCAATTGGAATGCAAAATCATTTCCTTGGCTTCTACTAAGAAAAGGGTATAGAGACGAAAGGGTTAATGATTGATAACTAACCTTGAGTTGCTTGCGTAGTCGTAGAGCTTGCCGGTGCTAGAAAATATGATAACACCAACTTCAGCATCACAAAGGATCGCTAACTCTTTAGCCTTCTTAAGTAAACCACTTCTTCTCTTTGAGAAAGTTACTTGTCGACTTGTCGAATTATCGATCCTTCGTATAACTATTTTCCCTCTCCCCATCTAAACTCCATCAGAAATTAACAAGAAGAGTATGCATATCGTTAATGTCGAAAACGATAAAATCTAGATTATCTTCCTACTGATCCAAACTTGACTTTTGATTAGATTTGTTCTCTTTTATACTTCTCCTATTTTCTTGGATTGAAATTATATGTATATCTACTCGTGAAGATTTGACTTACTTGATTAGGGTTTTTTCCAATAAAAGGAAAGAAGGCAGAGGAAGAGGACAAGCTTCTTTGTTTTTTTTTTTTCTTCAATAGATATGTCTTCTGTGTTTTCTGTTTATGTATATATGGCAAGAGAGCGGATTAAGAACAAAACCACTGCTGGTTTTATTTCAATCAGTAGTCTGATAAAGCGCCACTTTCGCGAGTATAGTAAACCTTTCGTACTCGCTCCCATATGCGCAAGTCTGATTTGGTCATATCTTTGACCGGGTAACTTGTTTAGATAGCGAGGAGAAGATTCTGGTACGCATGTAAAGAGCGAGTAGAGTCAAAAGTGTCGACACGAGCGCGTGAGCTTTAAATATCCTCGGACTCTCAGATATAAACCCACGAATCGTGGGGCGTTGAAACAAAGTGGTATTGAAAGCAAGCAATAGATGATTGACACGTTGGTTCTTGACAGATGCTTTTGTTAAGTCCGAGGGGTATTTTGGGAATTTAGTGATATTTCTTTCTGTAATTGACAAATGTTTTGAGTCTTTATTTGGCTTTTGGCAGAGTTGGTGGTGCTGTACTTGCTCTTCTGTCCGATGAAGTCTTTCCCCATTATTATTTATTTTTTTTCTTTAAATTTTTAATTTGAGTTTTTACTTTTTATGGCATCATTTTTTCTTTACTATTTTTGAGGTTTAAAAGGTAGCACATCACACATTTTTGGATTATTTATATGTAGCAATGTTTTAAATTGCGTTAGGCGCTAGTCGGACGGTTGTGTTGGGCCTAACGCCTATCCCAAAAATCGGAAATTAATCGGAGATTAATTTTTAAATTTTTATTGAGTTTTTAACATATTAATTCATAAATTTATAAATTTATAACTTTTAATGACTTTTAATGATTTTTTGGACTTTTAATGATTTTCTAACATCATAGTAAAACAAAATTAGTTTTTTTCAAGATTTTTGTTAAACAATAAATTTTTAAAAAAAAACAAAAAAAACTAGGCGGATGGGGTGGGTCTAGCGACTAAGCGGGGAGTAATCGGAGCTAGGCATGGATTTTTAGAACAAGGATATGTAGTACTAATACTTTTTCTATTTCATAAAAAATGTTATTTTAACACTTTTCATACAAATTAAGATTCAAAATAAAAGTTTTTTATACTCCTAAACTATTTATGTAATTACTATTATTTATTTAAATCTATTTTAGTCTAATTATAATTACATCAACAATCATTATAATAATTAAATGCAATTTCATGCGCAAATAACACAGTGTCGGACAAGCTAGCACGGAGTGCACGCGTCCACCCTGTAGATATTACATATGTAAACTCAGTACCTCCGGTTTAGATCTCTGAACCGTTCTAAGTACTTAGACTGTTGACAAAAAAAAAAAAATTAAATGCAATTAGCATCGATAACAATCGCTCAACTCTTAGACTACTTTTTAAGTGGTTTTTGGAATTTTATCATAATGATCATTTTCGTTTGAGGTTAGAAAGGGAATATTTTTTCAAAATTTGTATTAACATTATTTGTAAAACGAAAAGGAGTAATCTCTATAATATTAAGAAGACATTTTTAAAAATGAACTTTGTTTTGTAAGTTATTATATGAAATGCCATTACAAATAACAAATAATAATTAAAATAGAAAAGGATATAATAGTCTTTTAAAATTATTGATTAGAATATGAAAAATATATATTTTGCATTAAAGAGGTTATTTATTTTAAAATAATAATCAATTCATATATATTCAAAGAAAAAAATCTATTCAAAATCTTGCTATATTTTTCACTATAATTTATTATATTTTATTTGAATATATATCAAACAAAGGTTGAAAAATATTTTACTAATTTTATAAAAAGTTAGACACAAGAAAACTATTTTTTTAAGAGTTCGTAAACTAACCACAAAAACTAGAGTCATTTAGAGGTGCAAATTAAAGTTATGGTTTAAAGATTATAAGTTTTTGCGGGTTAGTCCGAATAATATTTTAGTTCACTGCAAAACGGGTTAAATAGATAAATTATTACAAATTGATAGCTTTATCTACAATCATTAGTTAGTCATATTGTAAAATTCAGATAAAATCAATTTTCTTAAATTTCAAAATAATTTCTTTAAAAAAATTACTCCGCGCTATAATTAGCGCGGGTTAAATTCTAGTATATATTATTTTCAACTTCAACCATCATCGGCCATTGAGTAAATGAAATCTAATACTATTAAATTATAATCACTTTTGAAATTTGTTTCCAAACACCGCTTATTTTTTAAAAATAAATTAAACATGTTGCCAAATATTTATAAAATCTATTACAAACTCAAAAATTACAAATTAAACATATTTGAATTAATAAAACTTAAATTAATTCTTATTCTTCATTTCACATTTTATATATTACAAAAACAATTATCCCGCACGGGCGCGCGAGTTTATAGTATAGTTAAGAACTTAAGATAAATGTGGTCGAGATTGATAAAAAAAACTAAGGGACTATATAATTGAAGCTGAAATTACAACAGTCAAAATTTGTAAATAGGAATAAACGGAGAATTTTGGCTTATGTCTAAGAAAGGAAGAATTGAGGGAATATCGAGCAATAATAAACATAAAATTTGTTGCTCGACGAGATTTAACATGATTCAGAAATGATTTGGACAAGGTTTTTGTGGGGTAAACTGGATTTAGTATTTCGATTCTCAAAAGTGATTTTACAAGAACAAAGAATTGGCTAAGTGCTTAAGAGTATAGCTAATAGTGTGTGGAGAGAGTTCCAGGTCCTTTTCCTCTTTGCCATCGCCCTTGCTTTAGACTCCTATATCGTGCTCAATGTTACCGTTTACTCCACCAGATTCGCCATGAATGGTCTTTAATTCCGAGGCTCCGGCTGGTACGTTCAGGCGCCTTAATTCACTGATTTAAATGAGTCTTTGGTCTCGTCAGGATTGATTACGGTTTTGCATTTAATCCTCTTTGACCGTAAACTTCACTCTGGTGGGCCTTTGGCTCAGCTCGTCACCTCAGAAATGCCTTTGACCTCGTCTAGCTTTTTTTACCTTATCGGGCCTTTTTACCATTCGGTTTATTGGATCTAATTATTGGGCCTAGATTTTCACCCCCACAATTAGCCCTGTAATTTCTTAAACAAGGAGGTTATATCATTCTTAAAGAATTTCACTCCGTAATCGCCTCCACTAAGCAAAAATTTCGGCTCGACGATTCACTTTCCTCCTTCGTATTGATTTATCTTCCTTAATTGTTCATATTCCTCGACATTCTTGCCCAAACTTTTCTTCAATGGCTCCTTCTTCTATTATTGACTCTTGGTCGACGACTCGATGTACCTAAGATTCTCTTTCCATTCTCTTTCGTGATTGCAAACCTTCTAGCATTATCACAATCATTATTCCTTTACTAGATGAGAATCTTGAAAGGGACCACAGTGGATTATGTTGTGTATATGAATCGTTCTTCCGGGAAAGTGGCTTACGCTTCCCTCTTCCGAGGCTTCAGGTTCATTATCTTTACAGAACTGGTCTTTGCCTTTTCCAACTTACTCTAAGCTTCATCCGTCATATAAACAGCCTTATCGTCGTAGGGTGTGATTTCGGTGTCTCCCTCAGCGTGGAAGATATCTTTCGTTTAGACTTTGCGGTGCTAGATACCATTCGTGTCGGGGCCCTATCTTTTATGCCTCACGAGAATCGCGAAATCATTTTTGACCTCCCGAAGGAAGATGGTGTATGGTGGGAGGAATAGTCTTACTTCCGAGTTAACAACTCCTCCGTGGAACGAGACTCGCTTTGTCCGCAGGCCACTGTGGCTCAGGAATGGGTGGACACGGTGCAGCCTGTGTACGTCCTCTCTGACGTGAAGTAGATGGGATATCAGCAGGAGGACGAACATGTCGTCGAGTCGTAGAGATCGAAGTCAGGAGGTCTGCAGGAGGCTCGAAACGAAGCAGAGTAGGGTCCTCAGATAAGTCTGTCAGATCCCTAGCAGGTAGCTGCACCAGAAAGCTCCCATCTGATCTGTTAAGGATCCACTTCCGCCCGGGCTTCAACCACTTAAGGTTCCTCATATGAGCCTCATCCAAGTATCGACGCGCAGTGACTATCGAGCAACTCGTAGTGCTGATCCCGAGGTGCTGGAAGATAGGTGTCAGAAGGCTACCAACTGACTCCTTCTTCGTGCTCGTCCCTGTGAATGGCTTGGTCTTCAGAGAGACCAGATGATGTGCAAAGACAGCCCCAAGGTTAACACCTTCCAGCTCAGGCCACTCAAAATCCTGCTCAGAGATGATGTTCCTGACAGCCAGAAACAACAGCAGAAACTCAGATACTCTCATCTTGTTAGGTTCCATCTTGCACATGAGAGTAGTGTTCAGGATTCTAACAAAGCATTGCAGAACCGGGTGTCGAATGTCCATCTGAGTGGACGTCTTGGAATTGTAGACACCATTCCCGAACCATGCCCAAAATCCACGTATGTCCGGATGGGCAGCTGGAAGAGCAATCCTCCTGCGATCCCTCCGAAAACCATAGAGATCACAGAGGTCAGGGAATGAAATCTTGTGCCTCTCTCCGCGAGCCATGAAAGATAGGGTGCCACCCTGTGCGTCTCGCAGAACCTCGTCTGAATAGCTAATGCGAGCGGTCGCCATGAACTGACGAACCAAGTCCAGGAAGAGATCATACTGACGTGTGGCCATGTGGCCAAAATCAATCCGCTCGAGCAGACGAGCCAAATCTGAGTCAAGACCCAGCTGATTCAGAGAAACTCCATCGACAAACCTAGTAGGCTCGATGGTGACATCCAACCACGCGTTGTAGAACAGCGTGTCAAAATCGTCCCATTCTTCAGAAATGGGTCTGAATGCGGTGTCATCACTTAAGGCATAGGCCTTCTCCTGTCCATCCCAATCGCGGTGGCAAGGGATAATGGCTTTCTCGTTCAGCTTGGGCCAAGGATTTCTGCGTGGGGTTGCAAGAATATCCGTAGTAGACGGGTTAGAGCTCGATGCGCCTGTAGTCCTGGCTCTCTTGGACTTAGATGTCATCTGCAAACAAAGACAGAAGGACACAACATAAATCCAACACTTTTCAGCAATCACAGAAAATTCTTATCGTCAAACTCGCATGGTGTCGATCGATACCAGGGGGTATCGATCGACACCCTGGGCCAATTCCAGTTTCATGGTTGATCAAAATCCCAAATCATCAATAATGAAAACCAAGGCAATTCAAAGGCATAGGTTGGTTCGAAACTACCCTAGAACAACTCAGCAAACGACATGCATCGATAAAAACAAGTTGTAAAGAGTGGGATTTCACAAACCTTAAACCCAAAAATCGGACATAAACCGCTGAATTTAGAGAGCATACCTTTGCTGGGTTGCGAATTAAGTGCTAGAAACGGATAGAGGATGAAAATCCAATGAATCTAGGTGCTTAAATCGCCAAGATCGGTGAAGAAATGTGAAAGATGCGATTTGAGAGAGAAAAGGAGGCGGTGTCGATCAATGGAGAAGAAAGAGCAGAAAGAGAAAACCCGAGGGTTTTGAAAGAGAGCTTACCTTCCCGCATGGTATCGATCGATACCCCGAAGTATCGGTCGATACTGGCTGTTGTTTGTCGACACGGGATAGTGTCGATCGACACTTATGAAGAATTTTGTTCCTTTTTACGGCACTTGGTATCGATCGATACTGACAGGTATCGATCGATACTTCCCGTCAAATCTGTTTCACGTTTAGATACATGACCCAAGACACAAGACACAAGACACAAGACAAAAAATAAAAACAAAAATAAAAGAGTTATGTACAGACTCACCAGTGGGTTGCCTCCCACCAAGCGCTCGTTTAACGTCAATAGCTTGACTGTAACGCCCTTCAGGCTGGATAAGAGTGAGAGCTTGCACCAAAACAGGCTCCACAACTCGACATCGCCAGCGTCAGAGATCTGCTCATCATGTTTTCCACAAACTCCTTTCCTTTTTCTTTCAGCTCTGAAGTGAGAAGAATTCGTGCTTTGGAGAATGGTTTCGAAGTTCCCTTGCACTTCACCTTATATTGAATTGAATCTCCATCGCACTTTTGAGGGGTTAAAATCACAGAGGGAACACCCTTCACTTCTTTGCTCTTCACCTTCTTCTTTGCCTTAGCTGTTTCGACGTCCTGCATGGTGAGGACAGAAGGACTATCTAGAATGTCTGTGACAGTTGGCTCGTCAGGAGGTTCTTCTAAAAGATCAGTTACCAACGTCTCTCCTGTGACAATGGTGATGCAAGAGATATGTGTAGGAGTTCTTCTAATAGGGGTGGTTTCGTAGTATACCTCCTTATCAATGTATGAGAACGAGATTCTCTTGGTTGGTGTATCCATAATCGCTCCAACCGTAGCCATGAACGGTCTTCCAAGGATCAATTGCGTAGTAGAATTTGCACTCATCTCCACAACTTGAAAATCAGTAGGGACCAGACAACCTCCTACTGTGACAAGTAAATCTGCGATTGCGCCATAAGGAGTTGAGGTTGAAGAGTTCGCGAATGTGATAGATGTCTTGGGAGATCGAATATCAGCTCTCAATCTCTCTGCAATTGCCCTTGACATGACATTAACGCTAGCCCCTGAGTCGACGAGAGACTCCTTGAATTTAGCTCCAGAGATAGAGCATGGTACTGAGAAGATTCCTGGGTCTTCCCTCTTAGTCAGCTGCGTCAGTAGAGGTGGTTGAGGGTATTGCACTTTAGGCTTTTAGCCCCTTTCTTCAATCAACTCAGGTGGTCTTGTCAATTCTGGTTCGATCTGCGAGGGGTATCGATCGATACCAGGTTTGGTATCGATCGATACTAGGGACTTTGACACGTTTCGAGAAAAGGTTTGGACTGGTATCGATCGATACTCAGTGGTGTCGGTCGATACCCTGGAGATTTCAGGATCCTCTTGGTCGTTCTTGGTAGAATTGACTAAAATCTTGGCAGACTGGGCTAACTGTGTATCCAAAATCGTCTGACGAACACTGAGAGCCTCGATTTTGCTATTCAGATCAGTGTACAAGTTATCCAACCTCCCGTTGAAAGTTTCTGTCATCTGCTGTTGTCCGTGAAGAAGCTGTGCAAGCATGGATTCTATCCTGTTTTCAGAAGTTCTGGGTGGTGTGGATGGATATTGATACCTTTGGTCTTGAGATCCAGCTCCACCAACGTAGTTAACATGTTCCACTGCATTTTCTTCAGCAAAACGAACAGTCTTCTTCTGCCTACCCATCAACAAATTATGCACTGAATCCAGCTTCGCATGCACCTCAGCAATCTGCGACCCATCCATTCTCCCAGCTTGCTTCCTTCGCTCAAGGTTTGCGTTCTTGGCGCTATGGCTAGATGCAAAGTTCTCAATCAACTGATAAGCATCGTCAGGATATCTGGTAAAGAAGTTTCCATTGCTGGTAGAGTCCAATGCCATCTGGTACCTACAGTCAATCCCTCTGAAGAAGAAATTCAGCAACTGAACCATATCGAACCCATGATGCGGACAATCCCTCTGATAAGATCTGAATCGCACCCAAGCAACCTTAAGTCCCTCAGTTTCTCCCTGAGAAAATTTAGAGATCTTGTTCCTGAGCTCCTCGGATCTCGTATCATCGAAAAAATTGTTCAGGAAAGCGCTCTTAACCTCTTCCCAGGTAGTTAGTGATCCAGGAGGTAACTGCTTCAGCCAGTAAGTAGCTTCTCCACCAAGAGAGTATGGGAACAGCTTACAGAGAAGGAATTCATTGGACACTCCTTCGTATTTCACGCTAGTGACCAAATCTTCGAATGTCTCAATGTGGTACATAGGATGTTCATGAGGGAGACCATGAAAAAGATGCGATCCCACAAGAGCAAAGTAAGCAGGCTTCAGCTCAAAGTCGTTCCTCTGGAAAGTAGGAATGCAGATCGCTGATCGATTGGTATAATACTGATGAGGGATGTTATATTCACCAATCGTTCGATCACGATTAACTACTACATCGTCCCCAACGTTGGCGTGCCCAGCTGGCGCGACAGTCTCATCAACTACAATAAGAGGAACTACGACGGTTCCAGCTGCGTCAGGTCTTAATATCACTGTGTTGCTCATCTCTGATGTCTGCTTCGTCTTCCTGTTTGCACGTTCCAAATTCACACCTGAAACACACTAGGTAAGACACGTTAGTAACCAAAAAAACGTTGAGTATCGATCGATACCAAGTGGTGTCGATCGATACCAACAAAGAAATCGCCCTAGTATCGACCGATACTTATGAGTATCGATCGATACCGACGAACTTAGTCGAAATTCTACAGCTAAAATCTAATGGCGAATTGAGTCCCCGGCAACGGCGCCAAATTTGATATGCTCAAATTAATACCCTATTCAGATACTAAAGCAGTTGTCGTAGTATAGCTAGGGGTCGAACACAAGGACTCACAGAAACACACAATAGATTCTAGATGCTGAATTACGCTAAGTGAAGCAGATGTAATTGAAAGCAGTGCAGAAATTAAAAATGTTGTAAATCAATGGAGAGAATATAGGCCCAGGGTATTTCTCAGGAAATCAATGAATGCAGACTAACTACTAACAGGATTCAGATTACGCACGGTTCTTGAACTCAAATCACTAAAATATAGCTAACCAACTCTCGTTGCGAAAACTATCTAAATCTAAATCCTAGGAATTCCAAATCTCTTTGCGAATCCTAAAGTCTAAATCAGCTTTAATAACAGGTTTGCTATGTTCACAAATCAATTAAACCAAATCTCTTTGCGAGTAATCAATTTGCTCACCTAGGTTCTATCAGGTAATTAATCGCACTGTCGTGCCTAATCAATTATCCTAAGATCTAAGTTCCAGATTCGTCAACCTAGAATTAGCTTTGAACACAACCTAAGCGAAGAACTAATTCAGATGGTGAATCCTAAACAGATAATTAACCTAGCATTCAAAGAAATCCTTTATGAGAAAACCCTAAATCTAAAGTGGATCTACTCAGACATAGAGAATGAAACAATCAATATGCTTGAATAAATCATCAATAGAATAATAATAACAAGAGGTTCTTGAGATTTGATCTCGGACGAAGGGAGATTCAGACTTGTCTCAAACCAAAGTAAAATCAAACACAGAAAATAAAGCATAGCTTAAACAGGTGGCTAAAAACCTAATTTATAAGCTAAAACACGTTCTGGGCCATCTGGTAAATATCAAAGTCTTCTGGGCACTTTTGCAATTCTTCAAGTCTTGGATAAAGTCGCATGTCGTGTCTTGCTGCGATGAGTATCGATCGATACCAGGGGGTATCGATCGATACTGGCCGTGAAATCAGGTACTCAGCAACACGATTTCAGCTTCTGCTCCAAATTGCTCCAGAAAGCTTCGATATCTCCAATTAAGCTCCAAACGTGCTAAAACCTGTAAAAAACTCTAAAAGACTACAAAACACTAGAAAGACTCTATAAAAAAGGACCTATATCATGGTCTAAACAGGGTAAAAACCATGATATATCAACTCCCCCAGACTTAGCCTTTGCTTGCCCTCAAGCAAATAGAAGACTAAACAGAGAAAGAGGTTTGAAAACGTAGAGACTCACCTGTGCACGAACCATCGAAAAGACCTTTTTCCCAAGTACCCAAATGTCACCAAATCAGCTTTCGATCTAACCACCATGTACTTCTCCGTAGACATTCACAGCTTTTCCAGACTCCACACAAAATCCAACAGTATTGTTCAAGTAAAACCTTCATCGCCAGTTTCATCGCTGCAGCTAATATTCAAGAACCTTCTAGAGTCTTTACCAAACAATATCATGACAAGGAACCACCATTTTTCACACTTTTTGTATCAATTTCTCTCCCCCAGACTTATTTCTTATTATGTTCTTATTATTATTATTTTTTATATTTTCAGCTTAGCATATACACATTAAGGTATGAGACGCGAGTATTGATGGTGTTTGCCACCAAATCCCCGGTTCTTCCCTCTCTATGTATCAAAGGATGTAGGCGAATAATGGCATCATAGGAAAATCCTAGCCTCGCTTCCAATCCTCTGTGTGATCATCCCCTCTTAAGTAGAATAATGGGATCGCTGGAAATTTTCCTAACCCTCTACTCAGAAGAAAATCATTTCATCTTTTATGCTCTTATCTACCAACTTATATCAGGGGAGAGAGATACCAAACACATTGGTTCCTTTATCAGATATGAATGATGAATCAAGCTCTAAAAACACTAACCACATTGATGAAGTGCAAAAATTTGGCTCAGGCTTCAGAAGAACTCTGCTGGAGATATGGATGTTTTCTAGTCAACTGGTCAGTCTTTGGATTTTTTATTAGTCGACCTAGAACTGATCCTGTAACACTGTGCACTCAAAAACAAAATCAAATCAATAGGTTCAAGCACATGATCATAATCTCCAACAAATTTTGACTCAATAAAACAATTTTGACTCGATAAAACAACTGACTCTAAGAAAAACAAACACAATTTCAGCAGACACCTCCCACAGACTTGAACAACACTGTCCCCAGTGTTATCTAGCCTAGAGTTGGTGAACGAAAACAAATGAACTGACTGGATTATAAAAATTAGGAACCGTACCTGTACAGGGTATCGATCGATACAAGGCAGTATCGATCGATACCAGCCGTATGTCAACACAATGATTAAAAATCAGGGGTGACGAGTTGCTTAACCAGGGAAAGCGTTCCATTGTGTTAGAAGTTAGCACTGTTAGGAACACTCAAAAACAGGTTAAAAGCAACATGGTAGATCAAAGATGAATCCAAGGAAGTTCAAATGCAAAAACACACACTGACATAAGTTCAACAG
>PKML01012989.1:154651-166870 GCA_002933935.1 Eutrema yunnanense | reverse complement strand
GCGAAGAACTAATTCAGATGGTGAATCCTAAACAGATAATTAACCTAGCATTCAAAGAAATCCTTTATGAGAAAACCCTAAACCTAAAGTGGATCTACTCAGACATAGAGAATGAAACAATCAATATGCTTGAATAAATCATCAATAAAATAATAATAACAAGAGGTTCTTGAGATCTGATCTCGAACGAAGGGAGATTCAGACTTGTCTCAAACCAAAGTAAAATCAAACACAGAAAATAAAGCATAGCCTAAACAGGTGGCTAAAAACCTAATTTATAAGCTAAAACACGTTCTGGGTCATCTTGTAAATATCAAAGTCTTCTGGGCACTTTTGCAATTCTTCAAGTCTTGGATAAAGTCGCACGTCGTGTCTTGCTGCGATGAGTATCGATCGATACCAGGGGGTATCGATCGATACTGGCCGTGAAATCAGGTACTCAGCAACACGATTTCAGCTTCTGCTCCAAATTGCTCCCATAATCTCCAATAACTCCAATAATCCTCCAAACGTGCTAAAACCTGTAAAAGACTCTAAAAGACTACAAAACACTAGAAAGACTCTATAAAAAGGACTTATATCATGGTCTAAACAGGGTAAAAACCATGATATATCAGTTTTGCGAATGGAGTATGCTTTAATGGAGGATAACCCTAACAAAGAAATCTTCACCATGCACGAGGAAAGAGATTCTCTTGTCGAATATGAGAAAGCTCTGAAGGAGAATCTTGCCACAACTGAAAAGAGGATCTCCGAGCTAGAGGATGCTCTAAAGGGGATCTTCTCGAATGAAGAAATGTTTTCTTTTTCCTTTTCACTTATTGTTTTCGGACTCAAGGCTTTGCCTCTCAAATTCGGATTTTGTACCCTTGTAACCCGCAAACATTTCTTTATTTTGAAATATCTTTTACTTTAAAATGTGGTTTGCTTGACAATGAATTATGCTCCCTTTTGTCGTAGCATGAGGTGATAATATGATTTGCTTTTAGAGAATTCTACTCATTTTCGCCATAGAATTAGGTGATAATCTTGGAATTCCACTCCCTTTTGTCGTAGCATGAGGTGGGAATTTTGAAATAGTTTTCAAAGAATTCTACTCCCTTTTGTCGTAACATGAGGTGAGAATCTTCAAATGATGTTGGACGTTCCGCTCCCTTTTGTCGTACCATGAGGTGAGAGCTTCGGAATGATTTAGATCATCTGCTCCCTTTTACCGTAGTATGAGGGGAGAATCACTGTTTGTTGGGTTTCACATTTTACATGTGTGTCGGATTAAACCGCGCAAAGATGGTGGGTCCCCTTTTCACGTCGTCTGATTTTCACCGAGTTGTGTGGGGTCTCCTAATATTGGTTGTTTTGACTCCGAAGAGTAAATGACTTTTGGACAAATGGAGGGTCTCTCTTTTGCATTAAATACTTTTGTTTCCGAGAGTTCTTTCAGGTTCACATGTTTGTCTATTTAAAGCAAGTGAGCCCTTCACTCTCCTCCAGAATTAACAAGCATTACTCCTCTCTTTGGAACAAGGTCTTCTTCTTATTCTCTGTCGATGATCTTTCATCATTTGATTCTGATGATAGATCTCATGAGGTTTCTTCTGGATCCGTTTGTATTGGGTTTGAGGTTAAACACTATGATTCCTTTGGATCGTGCTCAAAGGGTTTCCCTACAAAACGTAGATCTCGTAAACAAGGTGAGATCTTATTCACTTAATAATCTTTACATGTATCGTTCTTTCTTGTCTGATCTCCTTTCCTTGTTCCTAGCTATCTGAAGCTCTCGAAGGAGAGATCTCTTTATGCGAGACATGAGAAAAATCTCGAGAAGCAGATTGCTTCGGTCCAATTAGTATTTGTTACTTTCTTGGAATGTTTCGTCTTTCGAAGAAGAAACAGTGAGGCGGAGTCTTCCCTCCTCATCAAGCTATCCCATCCTCTCTATCAAGGAAGTAAGCTCTCGATGAGCTGAATGAGTTCATGAGACGGGAGATTTGACGAGGTTCAAAAGGAGTGTTCATCCTTTTTACTTCAGAGTTTGTGGAGAAGAGGTATTCACTATTCACTACCGGTAGCAAAAGAGGATGACCTTCGTTCCATATGCTTCGTCCAAGTTCTATTCCTGCCTTTCTAACAAGACACAAATAGGGAATTGTTTGTTGTAGTAATGATTTAGTGATTTGACTTATACATGGCGTTGGAGCCCCCCTGTATCCTTGTTGAATAAAGAGTTTTGCTTTTTGATCTTATTTTCATTCCTTTTTGAGTAAAGAGTTTCTCTTTCTTAGAACAACGAATTGTTCTGAGAGTCTCCCTTTACCCTCGTGGAATAAAGAGTAGCTTTTTGTTTTAGTAGTTACACTAGACTTCGCAAGTTGCCTACGTACCCATTTCGGGATCAAGCTACTTTGTAGTTCGTTTGTCTCCCTTCACCACTTCGTGACATGGTTACTTAGCCATTTAATGACTCTTTTATGCGGTGTTACCCGAAAAGTTAAGACTTCATCAATTCTTTGAACGAACTGGCTTCATCCTTCTTACGACCCCAACCCCTTCTGAAGTCGGGAACTTAACACATTGATGGTAAGTCGAAGGCACTGCCCTCATTAAGTTTAGACAAGGCGATCCCAAGATAGCGTTGTAGGAAACTTCATGATCCACTACGGAAAAGTTAACCATCTTCACCACTCCGGCTGGTGATAACACCGTATTTTTATCCATTTTACTATATATTTTAGAACACTTTAATAAGTGTTTTATTCGATTTTACATGTTTTTATAGTAGTTTTCGCATATTTATAGTTTCAAAACTCTTTTCAGGTTTCTTAGGCAAAACGACGCAAATTGGAAAAAAACCAAATTTTGGTCAATTTTGGACCGTCTGAAATTCGACATCAGATGGAGACCTTCTTACAGTCTGATCACGCCCAAAGTTGGACACAATATAGAAGGGAGAACCACCTTTCATAACCACTTAATTTCAAGACAATCCAAAGGTTAGATATCAAGATACATACAATTGACTGAAGGCATGTTTTGCAGTCTCGCGGAAGAAGTAAGAGAAGAATTAAAGTTTCAACCTCATAGACCAACCACCGCCGTCCAGGCTCTCCAACCACGGTGAAGGCACTCCTGGCCACGTCCAGAGGCTCTTCGGCTGCAGCGAAGCCACCTTTGGCCGCGGGATGAGCCCACACATCCGTGGCCAGCCAAAAATGGCCCAAAATCAGCTCGTTCGAAACCGGCTTAAAGCCCATTTCGTTTTATCTTCAAAGAAACCCTAAGGAGGTCAAAGCAAGAGTTGAAGACTTATAAATACTTGTTTTGTAGGCATAATTTCGTAGCCTCCATAGAACATCTTTTAGTTTACTTTTTGCATTACTTTTCTTGAGTTTTTGTTCTTACTTTCGAGATTGGTGAAGAAGTTCTCTCCGGACTTAGTTCTTAAACTCGAGAGGCTCCTTCACCAACCTCATGTTCTTTATTAATTCATGTCTTTTATTTCTTTAATCGTGTCTGAGTAGTTCTCTTGTTGGACAAAGGGATATCAAGGGGCTCTCATGGATCGATTCATCATTAGGTTTTAGATTAGGGTATCGATTAGGGTTCTTCGTTCTATCCTTATTTTTATTTCATGTTTGCTAGATTAGCTACCTTGCAACTGATCTTAGATATTTTTAGAGCTACGAAAGTACTAGATCTATATGTTTGACCTAGGGTAGGCGAACAAAACCGTCACAAGATACGAAAGCATACTTATGGAGGGGTTGTAAGCTTTAACAACCTTTGCTTATCATCATAACTTTTTACCCGGTCGGAGACGAAAGCTACCGGTCGAGTACTAAATTTATCGGTGTGTAGCATGTACGAAATTAGGTTACACATAGTGTCCGTGTTCTACCGTGTTCTAAGTTCAAGAACCAAAAGACGATAAAAGTCACATAAAAAACCTTAGCAAAATTTCTATGATTTTCGGCCATGATCCCTAGAGAGTTCCCGATTGCCCAACGCTTATTTTATTTATTTACAGCCTCGCCTTTAATTATTCACTTGCTTTCTTATTTACTTGCTTAGATTAGTTTAAATTCCAATATTGCTTTGGTTACTAGTTTATTTACTTGCTCGCTTTCTTATTTTCTTGCTTAATTTAGTTTAGATTTCTAGCACTCGTTTCGTGACACACCATAAACTTTATTTTCGTTTTAGACTTCCTTACTAACTTTCTTTCTAATGTCTCGCAGAACTGCTTTCCCTCCATGTGGATCGATACCTTAAGTCCTACAAGGCACTTATGTGCACTTGTAGACTTTTAGGTTTATAAATTTAAAACCTGAAGTTTCGGAGAACAAATCCGATCACATCAAGTTTTTGGCGCCGTTGCCGGGGAGGCAATCACTATTGTTTTGTTACACCTTAGAGGTTACTAAATCGACTCTAAGACAATGTTTTTCTTTTTAATTTTCGTTTTAGCCCTTGAAACATGAATTCGCATCTGGTGTGAGATCACTAGTACGAGCACGGTTACTATGACCCATCTTATGCTCACTACTCTCACGATTCACACTACTACCGTTATTCGTACTACATCGATCAGAAACCGGCAACGACCAACTACTCTCAAGGAAGCTATGAGCCGCAACGACCAACTACTCTCAAGGAAGCTATGAGCAACGACCAACTACTCTCAAGGAAACTGGCAACGACCAACTACTCTCAAGGAATAAAGCACCAATTTTGGTTGAATATGATCAGAAGATATCGATCTCGACAATCATGCTCTCGAATTGGTGCTTTCTTATGACAGCGATGAAAAGGATGCCATCTGTGGCTACTCAGATTCTGATGTCTCTGAATCCTATGATGAAGAAGAATGCTGCTTCAAGATCACTCAAAGACCTCGTCAGGAAGAAATACAAACACCACATTTACCAGTAACAATCTTTGATCCTTCAAAAAATGAAGATCCAGTCCATGCTATTGCTTTCATAGACATAGGAGCCCATACAACGATAATGAATCCCAATATCCTTTCATCATCCATGTGGTGTCCAGACCAACAAGAATTCAGAGTGGCAAATTCAGGGTCATTAGCAATCAAGCTCAAATCAAAGCCAATCACCATAGAGCTCTTTCTAGGGTGTCAAATAACTACATAAGTTCTAGGCTCTTCCGCACCTGAAAAAGACCTAATTTTGGGATGTGATTCGTATTATACGCTGAAAAAGAATTTCGACATTTCGATCGAGCCAAGAGGAATAAGATGAAAAACTCTCTACAAAGCCTTCACAACAATACCTTGACTATTCACGATTGAAGGACTTCTGTCCCCCAAATTCAGCAAAATTAAAGAAGAGATTACATCAATCTCATGTACAGACTCTCATACCGAGTTTCTTCAAAAATGGAAAAAACCCACTATGGTTAAAGTTTCGCTACCATTCAAGGAAAATATCTACACAACTCCAACAAAAGCAAGTCACGCAGGAATGCCACCCGCATTGATTAAACAAGCAAATGAGGAATGTGACCAACTAGTCAGCTAAAATGTGGTCTCATCGACTAATTCTCCATGGGCGTGCAAAGATTTTTACGTCAACAACAGAGCTGAACATGCAAGAGGAAAGCTAAGACTGGTCATCGATTACAAACCACTAAATCAATACCTCCAAGATGTCAAATTCCCGTTACCAAACAAAAGGGCACTCTTTCAACATCTTCAAGGTGCAACAATCTTCTCGAAATTTGATTTAAAGTTAGGATTCTGGCAAATCGATATTTTACCAAAAGAACGGTACAAAACAGGGTTCTGTTTACCTAATCGCCATCTTCAGTGGAATGTCTTACCGTTCGGCCTCAAAACAGCGCCATCACTATTCCAACAGGCAATGTTACGTATTTTCAAGCCTCTACTCCATACGGCCTTGATATACATTGATGACATCCTTTTATTCTCATCAAACTACGAGGATCATATTCAAACTCTCCGACAGTTCCAGATCATAGTAAAGACATATGGAATAATGCTCTCAGCCCGAAAGATGATTATAGCCCAGCCCAACATCGAATTCCTTGGGATGCAAATTACAAACGGACAATTTGCCCCACAAGCCCATCTAGCTACGACACTTCTCGAATTTCCAGACAGCGACCTATCGAAAAGACAAGTCCAACAGTTCCTGGGGGTAATCAATTACCTAAGCGACTTTATCCCGCAACTTTCGCAGCTGACGCGTCCACTACAAAAAATGCTGTCCAGGAATCCTCCTTTATGGACAAACAGAGAAACAGAAGCGGTCAAAAGTCTAAAGCTAGAAATACAGAAGCTACCACCTTTAAAGATTCCCTCCGAAGGAATACGTGTTCTTCAGACCGACGCAAGCGACAAATATTGGGGTGTTGTGCTACTCGAAGAAATAAATGGGAAACGTCAAATCTGCGGATACAAAAGCGGACGCTTTAAAGATTCAGAGTTACATTATTACTTCACGTTCAAAGAAATCCTAGCTGTCAAAAGGGCTATTGACAAATTTGAGCTCCACATGATTGGACATAAATTTCGCATAGAGATGGACATGTCATCTTTCCCAAAAATGCTACAGTTCAAACAAAAGATGGTAATGCATCAGCAATTATTACGCTGGAGTGAATGGTTTTCGAAGTACGACTTCAATTCCGTCTATTTAAAAGGTGCAAAGAATGTTCTTGCCGACATGCTCAGCAGAAATCCTCAAAAAGAAATTCACATGATGGCAAGCCCCTCCGCATCCGAAGGAGGATACTACGATGTTGGAGCTAACATGCCTGAAGATGCTCATCAACTTATCCATATGAGAATCTTTCACGAGCATCTCAAAGAAAGAATTTTCAAGTAAAATTCGGTTATCCTATCAAAGTACAGCGTCAACGGTCACTACATCGCGCCAATAGGAATCCATCCAGACTATCCTTTCGCTCATTTCTACAGAATCAAAGATGCTGAAATACCAGAAGAAGTTCTTTGTTTCCTTTGGTATCTATGTTCAGTGTACACCATTGGCATCACTTTTGACATACAATGGCTATACCAATTCATCAACTCACGCCAGGGACGTAAAGATTGCCTCTCTACATTCTTGACATGGTTTGCACCATTAATTGTCTTGAGTGGTAAGCTGAGAAGATCAGCAAAAACGGTGAACCTGTCATTCAAGAAGCTAAAAGGACAAGGGTGTCTCAACCCTTTCTTCAATCCCCACACAATATACTTCTTCCATCGCCCCGTTCAAGTCAACATCAAGACCAACAAAATGCACACGCTACCAACACTCATCCACCACGACGACTTCAAGCGAGGTGTTCGGCCAGACTTCAACGTCTATGATAACAAGGGATTTGAAGAATTCCAATCTCATGCATTTCGCCTCAACAATGCTAGACAAACATCCCCATTCCATTCAATCTGAATTGGAGCTACTATCCTATAGACTACCAGATGAGTCTAGACGAAGATCTACAGTTTTTCGGAAGCATAACTACCCCGAGACAAAATTAACCAAAGACGATAATACCAGAACCATCGCCAGCAACAGACCCGCCGGAGCTCTTCCAAGATGCACATTCTCCAGATGACTTGATGAACATTGACGAAATCGGGAAAATGTTCGGTTTAAATGATAACGATGAACCACAAGAGAACTTTGTTGAACCAGAAATAACATACGAATGTTCAGGAGATGAATACGGCTGCTGCGACAAGCATATCATTCAAAGAGAACTTTTTCTCAATGTATTTATTTATGTATAATTATGTGTGATGTAAGCGATGATGTAATCACATAAATAATAATGTAAGTGTGATGTAAGCGATGATGTAATCGCATAAATAATAATGTAAGTGTGATGTAAGCGATGATGTAATCGCATAAATAATGATGTAAGCGATGATGTAATCGCTGAGGTATACGCTTAGGTCAGCGCACAAATCCTCTCCTATAAATATGTGTGTACCCCCTTTGTGAATATCAACTTAGAATTTCCCTAAAAACCTCTCTCTAAGTTCTCTCTCCATGAATTTCTAAATTCTCTATTGTTCTCAGATTTCTTAACATCTTCATAAACTCTGATTACTTTCTTTCAGAATATAAGTTGTGATTCTGTTCAGTGTGCTCTAAATGAGTTTCTCGTTTAACCAACACGACGGTCAATACGACTTTTGTGGGGGAAGATAAGTTTCCTAACAGTGGTTGAGCCATGGCTAGAGATGCATACGAATGCTCCCTTTACCTGGAACTTATCGAAACCCATGATTGTTAACACGACTTAGTCAATAGGGTTTCTCGTTATCTCATCCACTTCTATAAATGCATCATAGATTTAGTAAAACTTATTAAAGAACACTACAAGAAAGTAGCAAATTTGCAATGAAAATTTACAACGGAATATTTCGTAATAAATATTTGCAACATAATACGTTGCAACTCCGTTGCAAAAAAAAATTCTGTTGCAATTCCGTTGCCAAATTTCTCAAAAATAATCAGTTGCTAAATCGTCGCAATTTTGCAACAGATTTGTAATGGTTTAGCAACGGTAAATTTTTTGCAACAACGTTCATTGCAAAAGGTTACATATTTTGCAACGGATATTCGTTGCAAACATTTGGAACAAGTTTCCGTTGCAAATATTTGGTAGGTGGGAATGATTTAAACGTGGGCTTTTAAATAAGTGAGTATATTCCAAATCCGTTGCAAATCAACATATAATTATACAATTGAGGTTTTGCAACATATTTCTTGGTTTTGCAACGGATTTCTTGATTTTGCAAATGATTGCTTAGTTTTGCAACGGATTTCTTTAGTTTTGCAACAGATTTCTTGGTTTCGCAACGGATTGATTGATTTTCTAATGAAATATAGGCAAAGAAAACATTAATCTTCAAGGAACACAATAATAACAACTAAAATGATCATTGTTAACATATAGTTAGCCATTTTTGGTTTCGTACTTGGGAAATTTTTGGTTTTCCTTTTGCAACGGAATAGCAACGGATTTCTTGATTTTACAACGGATTTCTTCGTTTTGCAACGGATTTCTTGAGTTTCCTTGCAAATTCGTTGCTAAATGTCTCATTTCAAAAAATAAATTGTGAATCGTCTTACTCATATAACTACTACCTAAATGGTGCAAGCTATGTTCTACAATGTAAAGTTAATATGTTCAGTGAAAGAAAACACCACAAGAATAAGCATTCATATCAAAAATGTGTAAGAGTAGAACATTCATCGTCAGGATGAGTTATGGTGAATACACTCTTACTCACTCTTATGATCATAAGCCATACTTTTGACTTCACCATATATTTTCTAATGAAATATGGGCAAATAAAACATTAATCTTCAAGGAAAACAATAATAACAACAAAAATGATCATTGCTAACATATAGTTAGCCATTTTGGGTTTCAAACTTGGGAAATTTTTGGTTTTTCCTTTTGCAACGGAATAGCAACGGTTTTGCAACGGATTTCTTGATTTTGCAACGGATTTCGTGGTTTTGCAACGGATTTCTTGAGTTTCCTTGCAAATTCGTTGCTAAATGTCTCATTCCAAAAAATAAAGTGTGAATCGTCTTACTCATATAACTACTACCTAAGTGGTGCAATCTATGTTCTACAATGTAAATTTAATATGTTCAGTGAAACAAAACACCACAAGAAAAAGCATTCATATCAAAAATGTGTAAGAGTAGAACATTCATCGTAAGGATGAGTTATATGGTGAATACACACTTACTCACTCTTATGATCATAAGCCATATTTTTGACATAACATGGATTTTCTAATGAAATATGGGCAAAGAAATCATTAATCTTCAAAGAAAACAATAATAACATCTAAAATGATCATTGTTAACATATAACTCATTTTGGGTTTCATACTTGGGAAATTTTTGGTTTTTCCTTTTGCAACGGAATATCAACGGTTTTGCAACGGATTTCTTGATTTTGCCGGATTTCTTGAGTTTTGCAACTGATTTCTTGAGTTTTGCAACGGATTTGTTGGTTTTGCAAAGGATTTCTTGAGTTTCCTTGCAAATCCGTTGCTAAATGTCTTATTCCAAAAAATAAAGTGTGAATCGTCTTACTCATATAACTACTACCTAAGTGGTGCAAGCTATGTTCTACAATGTAAATTTAATATCTTCAGTGAAAGAAAACACCACAAGAATATGCATTAATATCAAAAATGTGTAAGAGTAGAACATTCATCTTAAGGATGAGTTATGATGAATACACACTTACTCACTCTTATGATCACAAGCTATATTTTTTTGACATACCATGGATTTTCTAATGAAATATGGGCAAAGAAAACATTAATCTTCAAGGAAAACAATAATAATAACTAAAATGATTATTGTTAACAAATAGTTAGCCATTTTCGTTTTCATACTTGAAAAATTTTTGGTTTTTCCTTTTGCAACGGAATAGCAACGGTTTGCAACGCATTTCTGGGTTTTGCAACGGATTTCTTAGTTTTGCAACGGATTTCTTGAGTTTCCTTGCAAATCCATTGCTAAATAGATTATTTCGAAATAAACGAATTTCAATCCATTTACTCACATAACTATTACACAAGTTGCTAAATGACTCATAAAAAACTAATTGGCCATCATTTTACTCATATATTCATATGTTTAATACTAAGACGATGTATTTTGAAAATTATATCTAATATATGTTTAATACTTTACTCATATATTCATGTATTTTGAAATATGGGCAAAGAAAACAATAAGCACAACAAAAATGATCATTATTAACAAATAGTTATCCATTTTTGGTTTCAAACTTCAAAAAATTTTGGTTTTTCCTTTTGCAACGGTTTTGCAACGGATTTCTTGATTTTGCAACGGATTTCTTGAGTTTCCTTGCAAATCTGTTACTAAATGTCTCATTCCAAAAACAAATAAAGTGTGAATCGTCTTACACATATAACTACTCCCTAAGTGGTGCAAACTATGTTCTATAATGTAAATTAATATGTCCAGTGAAATAAAACACCACAATAATATGCATTAATATCAAAAATGTGTAAGAGTAGAACATTCATCTTAAGGATGAGTTATGATGAATACACACTTACTCATTCTTATGATCACAAGCTATATATTTTGACATACCATGGATTTTCTAATGAAATATGTGCAAAGAAAACATTAATCTGCAAGGAAAACAATAATAACAACTAAAATGATTATTGTTAACAAATAGTTAGCCATTTTCATTTTCATACTTGGAAAGTTTTTGGTTTTTTCCTTTTGCAACGGAATGGCAACGGTTTTGCAACGCATTTCTGGGTTTTGCAACGGATTTCTTGGTTTTGCAACGGATTTCTTGAGTTTCCTTGCAAATCCATTGCTAAATAGATTATTTCGAAATAAACAAATTTCAATCCATTTACTCACATAACTATTACACAAGTTGCAAAATGACTCATAAAAAAACTAATATATTCATATGTTTAATACTAAGACGATGTATTTTGAAAATTATATCTAATATATGTTTAATACTTTACTCATATATTCATGTATTTTAAAATATGGGCAAAGAAAACAATAAGCACAACAAAAATGATCATTATTAACAAATAGTTAGCCATTTTTCGGTTTCAAACTTCAAAATTATTTGGTTTTTCCTTTTGCAACGGAATAGCAACAGATTTCTTGGATTTGCAACGGATTTCTTGGTTTTGCAACGGATTTCATGAGTTTCCTTGCAAATCCGTTGCTAAATGTCTCATTCCAAACAAATAAAGTGTGAATCCTTTTACTCATATAAATACCGAAGCGGTGCAAGTTATGTTATACAATGTAAATTTAATATGTGCAGTGAAAGAAAACACCACAAGAATAAGCATTCATATCAAAAATATACAAGAGTATAACATTCATCGTAAGGATGAGTTATGATGAATACACACTTACTCACTCTTCTGATCATAAACTATTTTTTTGACATACCATGGATTTTCTAATTAAATATGGGCAAAGAAAACATTAATCTTCAAGGAAAACAATAATAACAACGAAAATGATCATTGCTAACATATAGTTAGCCATTTTCGGTTTCATACATTGGGAATTTTTGTTTTTTTGTTTTGCAACGGAATAGCAACGGTTTTGCAACGGATTTCTTGGTTTTGCAACGGATTTCTTGAGTTTCCTTGCAAATCTATTGCTAAATGTC
>PKML01012989.1:137715-152413 GCA_002933935.1 Eutrema yunnanense | reverse complement strand
AAAAAAAAAAAAAAAACAATGGCTTCGTATTTCCCATGCCACTAAAATGAATCTACAACAAGGCAATAACTTAAATATAAGTTAATTATATAAGTGAATGTTTATTCATCTCTTATATGAGCCATTATAGACTTATAACATTAATATAAAACTACCACCATATGTGTTATTATTTTTAATATTATTAATTAACTAATTAACAAAAACACGTTAGTTTATTGGTTCGGTTTTAAAAATTCAACCAAATAATTAAGTATTAACTCTGGTTTGATTTGGGTCGGTTTAAGTTCGGTTTGGTTTGGTTCGGTTAAAATGTCCACCCTTACTAAAAATAGTATTTGGCAATAGAAATAGTAAAATAGAAAAAAATGAATTAAAAAAATTATGTCAAATGCCAACTTTTATTAAAGAATCTTGAATCTTTGTAGATCTAACGGTCTATATCTGATCACGTTGCAATCAAAGATGACCATGATCGTAGTAGATCAAACGTTGAGTCAGCACTCACTCGGCAGTCAAATCCAAAACTCGCATAAAAGGGAACAAAATCAGACGACACAAAAATCAACAAACAAATCGAAACGATGTTGCTCCGAATCTCTATCCAGCAAGGTAAAATCTGGAGTCTCTTTGGTTTTCAAAATCTGTAGGCTTTCGATATGATCGATGCTAGTTTTTGGCGTTTGCAGGGAAGAACAATCTCAGGACTTTGAGACCTCAATTTCTCGGTATTAGAAGCTGTTGGTTTTCAATGTCGCCGGAGCCATCTACTCAGCTAACAAAACCTCCGGTGAGTTTTTTGACGAGATTTCATAATATTCTCAGATTTTCGGAATCAGTTGTTGGGAATGATAATCGTTCTTAAAAAATTTGGGTTGATTTGATGAAATTCCGTTTGAAATTTCTGATTATAATATGTTTCAGAAAGTGCAAAATCTCATTGGTGGATCTTTTGTTGATTCTCAATCATCATCATATATCGATGTTATAAATCCTGTAAGCTCTCTATACACTCTGTGTTTTAGACTTTTAGATGGTTTTGCTATGAAATGAAGGTAAAGGTTTTGATTTTGCTATAGGCTACGCAAGAGGTTGTTTCCCAAGTTCCATTGACAACTAACGAAGAGTTCAAGGCGGCAGTATCCGCCGCGAAACAAGCATTTCCTTCATGGAGAAACACACCGATTACCACTCGTCAGCGTGTCATGCTAAAGTTTCAAGAGCTTATACGGAAGAATATGGTAAGTACTGTGATTGGCAGTTTGTTTCGCGCTTGACATGTCCTTGACTGAACTTTTGATCATAGGATAAACTTGCTATGAACATCACGACTGAGCAAGGGAAGACCTTAAAGGATGCACATGGCGATATCTTCCGTGGGCTAGGTTAGTTTTATTGCAGGTCTCGATTATATGGTTGACAAGCAGAGCTGAACTATACTGATTTTTTTTTTTTGGTGTTACACAGAGGTTGTGGAGCATGCTTGTGGAATGGCTACACTACAGATGGGGGAATATGTTCCCAATGTGTCGAATGGAGTTGATACCTATAGTCTTAGGGAGCCATTAGGTGTCTGTGCTGGCATTTGTCCCTTCAACTTTCCAGCAATGATTCCTCTATGGGTAACACGCTTAAGTCTTTTTTATATTACTGCTCCATATGGCTTTGTTAACATTCAAAGTATTATACATATAGATCCCCTTAATTCTTGGTGATCCTCTTCTGTGAAGTTTGAGTATTTCATCTGTGTTTGTTATGGCAGATGTTTCCCGTTGCAGTGACATGTGGTAATACCTTTGTTTTAAAGCCATCAGAGAAGGATCCTGGTAAACTACTCAGTTCTTTTACCCTTATTCGTTGAAAGTATTTCAGTAACTAAAGGACGCTCCTGTGATGTTTTTAAGTGATGTGTTCGAAGTTCAAGATATATAGACTTTTTGATCTTGTCTTAACATATCGTTGATGTCAGTGTACATACATCTTACTACCAATGTCAATGTGATGACTGAATGCTCTTAGATACATCACATTTTGAAAATGTTATACTTTACCACCTGCATTATTGGTTGACTTTTGTCCACTAGCGCACTATTACTGTTATTAATCATCTATATAGAAAAGAAACGTGTTATGTTATCTGTAAAACCGGTTGCTTATATTACTTGCTTTGTCCAGGTGCTTCTGTAATACTTGCGCAGTTGGCAATGGAAGCTGGATTACCTGATGGGGTTCTCAATATCGTTCACGGCACCAATGTAGGTTATGTTTAAAATTTCTGCTCTTGCTAAATTTCCTATTTGTAAGGATTTGAATTGTTGAAGAGATGATATCCCTCGGGAGATAGTATGGTGATTATTTTTATGTTTTGCAAATTACATTCACCTCAAACTGTCCCATATTTAATCTGTAAAGGTTCCGCACCACTATTGCCTTCACTCTCTTTGTCATCTGTAGTAATGCATCTTCACATGGCAGGATACTGTGAATGCTATCTGTGATGATGACGAGATAAGAGCTGTTTCTTTTGTTGGGTCGAACACTGTAAGTATATATATTTTGTTGTTCCACTGGCTCTATTATAGCGGTTTGTGTTTGACCAATTTATGATGAGTAATATTTACGAAATTGCATCTAGTCCGTTTCCTGTGTAACTAGTTCAGCCGTCTGATAAGACTTAAACATACTATTCTCCTGCACAAATAGCTAACTCATAGCCTATAACTTTAAAATCTGTTACCAAGAACATGGCAGATTTGCTTCTTCTGACCTCAACTTTTTAGTTTAACTTGTGTATTCCGAATTGAATTGTTTTGTAAAAGGCTGGAATGCATATATATGCAAGGGCAGCAGCGAAAGGAAAACGTATTCAGGTAACATCTTATCTCCTGTAAAATTCTTCCTTAGTATGTCAAAACGACTCTATGTTAATTTACTTATAAATATCTGTTCAGTCAAATATGGGGGCGAAAAATCATGGACTTGTCTTACCTGATGCCAACGTCGATGCTACTTTAAATGCGTTACTTGCTGCTGGGTTTGGTGCTGCTGGGCAGAGATGCATGGCACTGAGTACAGTGGTCTTTGTTGGCAATTCAAAAGCATGGTACTGCTAACCTTCTTTTCTCCATATTCAAATTACTCCAACTGTAACCTTCTCGAATATATTATAGTTTCATTTTTCTTGTGATAAACACGCTTGCCTGTAATCTTTTCTCCCCTGTGGTTTCCGAGCCCAACAACTTCATGGTGCATAAACCATAAATAAGATTGTATAGGACGACACTGCTTTCTTTTATTAGTTTTGATTGACTACTGTTGTTGTCCCGTTGATTTTCATTTGATGGTAATAAATGATTAGCATCAACTTGTCTAATACGAACCAGGGAGGATAAACTCGTCGAGCGAGCGAAAGCCCTTAAAGTCACATGTGGGACAGAACCAAATGCAGACCTGGGTCCTGTGATTAGTAAACAGGTATTTTCGCGCTCAAACATCTGCGACAGGTCATGCCTACGGCTAAACTTATGTGTGTAACAATCACGTTTAGTTTTCCGTTTTGTCTGTTTTTAAATATATTGCTAAATTTTATATGGCTAGGCCAAAGAACGAATATGCGGCTTGATTCAGTCTGGTGTGGACGATGGTGCTAGATTGCTGCTTGACGGAAGAAATATTGTGGTATTTTCCGAATCTCCATAATTACTGCTATTGCAACAGACTCACGTCTTAAATATAGCACTAGCCACCACATACATTCTTATGAAATAGTAATGACGAATCACCGAAATCTCTTGCTCTATTTATGATTGACTAATATTGTTGTATTAATAATCTTTGTGTAATCTTGAAAACAACGCTCGACTGGTCCGAGAAGTTTATATATCTTTGCTCGTAACAAACAGGTTCCAGGATACGAGAAAGGGAATTTTATCGGTCCTACCATTTTATCTGGTGTTACCCCAGACATGGAGTGTTACAAGGTATTATTCTGGTATTTTAAGCAAATAATCTGTTTTCTACTTGAAACTTAGATTTTTTTCTCTTTTCTTTTGGCTCATTGCAGGAAGAAATATTTGGCCCTGTTCTTGTATGCATGGAGGTCAGACTGGAAAAATCTATTTTTATTTGAATCATATATTCGATTTTTTGTTTATTCTTCTTATGTTTGTGTGTTTTGCGCGCTCTGATTCCTTCGTGACATATTCATGTACAGGCAAACAGCTTTGACGAGGCCATAGACATAATAAATAGAAACAAGTAAACACTCTTTTTTTTTATCTCATTTATATCATATACATCTATAATCCTCATCTTTTTCAACAATTTGTTATTTACGACTTCAACAGATACGGAAACGGTGCTACTATTTTTACTACATCGGGCGCAGCGGCGAGAAAGTTCCAAATGGAAATAGAAGCAGGACAGGTATTAAGAACTAACTTTGAGCCTATAAAACACATACTTATTATTTTGTATACATTTCGACATTGTTGATCTCTTATTTTGTTGTTGCGAATCTTGCTCAGATTGGTATTAATGTTCCGATCCCGGTTCCATTACCGTTCTTCTCATTCACTGGGAATAAAGCCTCATTTGCAGGAGATCTAAACTTCTATGGTAAAAAGTTTGTCACAACATAAAATAGAACATATATTCACTTTTTCTATTTGCTTATACCCAAGTGGAATTGTTGCAGGCAAAGCAGGAGTAGACTTTTTTACACAGATCAAGACTGTGACACAACAGTGGAAGGATATTCCAACTTCAGTATCTCTTGCAATGCCTACTTCGCAAAAGCAATAAATTCGCTATTTTCTTTTACTTTTGGATTTCGAATTAGCTTCATGAAGAACCCTCTGGTCTTTTGTTTTATTTCAACTGCCTTTTATAATGTTAAGTTTTATAAGGAAAAATATTGAAAAACCATTTATCAAATTATTAATGTTGAATTATATTTCTAATTAATTAAGCAAAGTATCTATACAAATTATATATATACACATTGATTAGTTAGAGATTAAACTAGTGAACTAAACCGGTATAATCCAATTATATACTCTAATACATCCTTTAAGCCTCTGAAGTCAAAACATGATTCGTATCAGGATGAAAGAGGCTTAAAATAGACATTTTCTAAAGTATATAATGAAAGGGATGTGGATGTAGAGCTTTAGTCAAGATGTCTGCATATTGAGTAGCACTGGAAATATGAAAGAGTTTCAGAAAACCGTTCTTGACTTGATCTCGAACTGTGTGACAATCGATCTCAACGTGCTTGGTTCGTTCATGGAAGACAAGATTGGTGGCGATGTGGATAGCATATTTGTTATCACATAAGAGCTTTGCAAATGTATGAACTTTAACCTTCAAATCTTTGAGGAGCTGAGCTAACCAAAGTAACTCACATCTCGCAAGAGCCATACTCTTATACTCTGCTTCAGTACTACTTCTGCTGACAGTCGGTTGCTTCTTGGATTTCCAAGTGATCAAAGACTTCCCAAGATAAACACAAAATTTAGTAATTGATCGTCTTGAATCAGGGCGTGTAGCCCAATCTGCATCAACAAAAGCATTGAGACGGATCTCCGAATCAGCTGCATAAAATAATCATTGACCTGGATTATTTTTCAAGTACCGCAGGATCCGATAAGCTGCTTGAAGATGAATGTCAGTTGGGCATGATAGGAATTGGCTCAAGTAATTCACTGCAAATGTTATATCAGACCTCGTGATAGTCAGATAGAGAAACTGCCCAATGAGTTCCCTGTAAGAAGTAGGATTCTCTAACAATGTTCGAGAATCTTTGCTCAAATGAATTGTTGGATCCATAGGAACAACACTTGGTTTGCAGGCTAACATCCCGGTAGAGGCAAGAATATCCAAAGCATATTCTCTCTGACACACTAATATTCTTGAAGCATTGCGAGCAATCTCAAGACCTAAGTAAAATCTTGGAGCTCCCATGTCTTTAATCTGAAAAGCTTGATGTAGAGCATTCTTCAGTAGCTGCAATTTAGTGTCGCTATTGGAAGCAATCAAGATGTCATCAACATAAACCAATAGGGCAGTAATAGAGGACTACGTTTGTTTGACGAAAAGAGTATTATCGCCTGGAGATTAAATGAGACCAGCTTGAATTACCACTTTGGAGAATCAATGATACCACTGATGTGATGCTTGTTTCAAACCATTGAGTGATTTGTGGAGATGACATACATGATTAGGAGGAAGAGAACCTGGTTGAGCATGAGTGTATTGATTTAAGCGTTTTCACTCAGTCAATTAAAACTAAAGTACACACTACCGCAATCATAACGGTTGTCAATGCAGTACATTAGGATCGAATCCACAGAGACCAAGGTTACACTACTATTCTCACAATTATATGAAATTAAGCTAAGACATAAATATGATTTGTTTTAGAAAGGTAACGAGAGCGATTTAAACGATGTAAATTCAATAAAGGAAAAGCGTTAGGTCGATGATTTATTCGCAGGAATCCAGAGATCATAAATCAGACAACTATTCAGGGAATAATTAAAAGCAAGTTTCAAACCCAAACATAAATATCTAACCAATCCACTTTCGTGCTCATGGTTACTAAACCTAGCATCCTAATCCACTTTCGTGCTCATAGAATTCTACATCATCCTTAACGAGCAAGTTCAATATGTTCACGAATCAACCCAATACACTCTCGCGCTACTAGGTGACTCGCTCGCATATGTTCTTTCTAGCAATCTTCACACTTCCGCGCTATTAGATTAATCCCTAGTTCATAGACCTAGCGGTTAGCTCAAGTCTAAGCAATAAACACAACAATAAGCGAAAACCACAAAAGATAAATCCCTATCTGTGTCTAATTCAATGACTCATGGATCCCCTTGAAAACCCTAACCTAACTATGGAACTACTCAGACATAGTAACGAAGAACAAACAAAAAGATGAAGAAATCATAATATAAATAAAGAGAGAAAGGGTTTAGAATTCTTCTCAAAATATGCAAAGATTTTTCTCCAAAGCTTACAATGATTCAATAGCAAAAAGTCTAAATAGAACAAAAGGGTGGCAGCCTCCAAGAGGCTAAAAATAGAGTATATATAGGTCTAGGTCGAATTAGGTCGAAACATGAAGTTCCCCGGGCAAAATAAGGAAAACAGAAGTTTGGGCAAAATAAGGAAAACAGATGTTTCCTTTCTTCTTCTCGTCGGCTGGTATCGGTCGATACCAGCTTAGCATCGGTCGATGCTGACCTCTCGGGTAGGGGTAGCATCGACCCGTCTCCTTCACCATCGGTCGATGCGGACTTCTCGGGTAGGGGTAGCATCGACCCGTCTTCTTCAGAATCGGTCGATGCCGACCTCTCGGGTAGGGGTGGCATCGACCTGTCCCACTGGTATCGACCGATACTGGCTCTTTCTTCACGGTTTCGTGCGTTTTTGCCCTCGTGACTCCAATTTTGTCCTTGAACGCCTTTTTACATGAGATATCTAAATAGAAGACTAAAAGACTCTAAAACGGACTTTGACTCGATAAAACATTTGAAAGAAACATTAAAACATACGTTAGAAACCGGTAAAAACCAAGCATATCAATTCCCCCAGACTTAGTCTTTTGCTTGTCCTCGAGCAGACAGAAAACTAGCAAGGAAGAAAAGTTTGAAAACTCGGAGATTCACACTACCTTTAAAATCCTGCAATGACCGTCACCTTATTAATCCACGTATTGCTAGACTAGCCCCCGATTGGACCACCATGTACTTCTCTGCAAGCATTCACAGCCTCCCAGCTTCAACACATAATCTCACAGAAGAATCTCAAAATTATCATTGTTGGGTCTCATCAAAGATCATAGTGCCAAGAACCTTATAGACTTTTTCCCTTTCGATATTGCGACAAGACAACAACACAACTAAAAATGAGGGAGATTTTTCTAATGGGATCGTTGGAAATTTTTCTAGCCCTTTACTCAAAAGAAAATTATTTCATCTTTTCTGCTTTCAATTAAAAATGAGGGAGATGGGTACCATACTTTAACACGGGTTGTCTTGTCAGATATGAACGAGGAATCAAGCTCTGAAAACACCAATTGTGATGATGAGGTAAAAGGAAGAGCGCATAAACTAGCTCAAATTTTGAAAATTTCCTGGAAATATGGTTGCCTCTGAATAACTGTTTGGCATTTCAATTTTCCATTAGTCTTGTCGGGAGCTAAATCTGTAACAATGGTCACTTAGATGCAAAATCAAATTAAAAATTCAAAAGCGGTGATCTTAATCTCCAACAAGTTTTGACTCAATAAAATATAATAAACTTAAGAAAACATAAAAATGCCTCAAGAGTAAAACAAAAGAAAGAAACATAGCGTTAGTAACGATAGGTACCTTCCCCAATACTTACTTCATACCGTCTTGGTGTGAAAATAAACGAGGAAGAAGGTTAAACAGACTCAAATAAAATAAAATAAAAATTAAAAGTAGGAAATGGTACTGAGATCAGCGCTCCTCCGAGCTACCGCTCACATCCTGCCCACCATGGCGTCTCCTCGTCGGTAGTCTTGCATCGTGTGGTTGCGAACCACTAGCAATGTCATCTCTGCGTTCAGTAACGTCAGACTGACGTCCAACAACGTTTTACGCAGGGTCAAAGTCGTGCATGCCAGCAGCTGGCTCATCATCACGATCATCGGTTGTGGCTGATGCCCTGAAATAGGAAGGTCGTCGAGGGACTGGTATCCTAGACAGTGCTCCCCAAATCTTCTGTAACATGGCATTGTTCTTCTGTAACCATGTGCTGACATAATCCCACTTCGCTTCATCGTCGGTCTCAAACACGCACCATGGGCCAAGGTCGTACGCACTACAGTCACGTGGTAGAAGGTACTCCACCTGATTAGGTACGTCATCGCGGGTGTCCTCAGAGAAATCCGCTGGTCTGCTAGACGTGGATGCCCTGGCGGAGGAGTGAGGTGCCCTTGCTGACGCTCCTCTGCGTCCGGGCTGACTGCCGGAAGGGGCGGGTATCAGCTTGTGCACTGGTGGCATCCAATCGATGTGCTCTCTATCCTCCAATGTGGTTTCCTCCTGATCGGGCAACTGAAAGTGTAGTAGTTCCCCGTCCTTGCCCTGAAATTGGTAAACCAGTTTCGGTAGAAGGATGTGGCTGGCCCGTAAGGATTGGTAGTCCATGCAGCCTCTGACGCCTGACGGCTCGTGCTGTATGTTGAGGTGAGCGAAGATGGGTGTGAGGAGGGATCCAACATACTCCTTCTTCCCGCTGCCCGAGAGGCCTATAAACTTCTTCCCAACCCAATTCTGAGCAAGGATGGCTCCTAGGTTAACTTCGTGTTTCTTCTCGAAGAACACGGGAAGTCTATAGTAAACATCCGGTGCGACCCCGTAGTAGAGCATAATGAGCTCATCGGTTCGCATGACTACAGTCTCGTCCCTGCCAAAAGAGGATGTGGCTAAGGATCTTCGCAAATGCCCTTAGCGCGGGACTACGAATGCTTGACTGCTTGGCGTTCTTGCTGTTGTAGTCTCCACTAGCTATCCGCTCCCAAAAACTCTGAGCGTTGGGAAATTCCACAAATGAGACTTCCTCGTGGTTAGCCTCGAAACCGTATAGCCCGCAGAGAGCTGGTAGCTCAATATTATGGGCAATGCCGTGTGCGAAGAACCAGAGCGTTCCCTCACTAGCGACTGGTTTCCTCGGGTTATCATACCGTATCTCTACTGACGCCAAGAATTGGCGTGTCAACTCAGGATCAGCAGTTTTCATAAGGCTAATTAACCGCCTTAAACCAGCGCGCTCAACCAGAAGGTCGATGTCTGTCCTGATTCCCATTGCCATCAACACCTGGGTACTGACAAAAGGCGTGGGGCGCAGCTCCACGTTCAGCAAGCCATTGTAGAACACACTCTCATACTTTCCCCACGTACTGGACAGTGTCCGGTTCTGGTAGGTCGTGTCACGCTGTATTTCTGTCTTGGTCATCGCGGGAACTGGAAATGCACATTTGTCCGGTCGAGGCCAAGGTGCCTTCACTACAAGAAAACTGTCCATTTCCAACGAAAATTTACGACCGTTTTAAATCGATGTAACTTTACATCGACATTACGACGACCTTACGACGAAATATGTGTTCGATGTAAAATCGTCGTAAATATGTGTCGTCGTAATATCGATGTAAAATTACGACCAGTTTACGACGACATTACGACGATAACATAAATCGTCGTCATATCGATGTAAAGTTACATCGATATTACGACGAATATGGCTTCTGCATATTACGTTGATATTACGACGATTTGACATCGCATGTTCCCAGCTAGGTAGACCACGTTTTTTTAATAATTCCACCTACTAAATTTACATCTAATTTACATCGTAAAATTCGTTGTAAATCCGTTGGAAAATCGTTGGTAATTCTGAAAAAATTTCTATAAATACAGCCTAACTTCAAACGAAAGAATCAAAAAAAAAAAAACAAACAGAATCAAAAAAAAAAAAAAAACACTAGAAATGTCTATATATGAACTACGAAAATGGATGTATACGCAAAAGGATTCAGAGAGAGATTTGACGGAAGAATTCAAAGAGGAGCTTGAAATATTCATGTATCAGGCCGGAAATATGCAAACAACCCTGGAAAGTGGTAAGATGTTCTGTCATTGTCGTAAATGCAAGAATATGAGATATATGTTTATTGAGACGGTGTGAAATCATTTACTAAATAGAGGGTTTATCCGGCAATATTATGCAAGGTCAAGTAGAATCAAATTATCAAGGTAGTTATGATCATGGTCAACATCAATTTGATCAGGGTGCAGATCATGATAGGATGCATGCCATGGTTAATGATGCATTTCATGAAACAAATGCTAATAATAGTACTGTTGAGGAACCCAACGTAGATGCGAAGCGATTTTATGATATGCTAGACACTGCAAACCAGCCACTCTACGATGGATGTAGAGAAAGTCAGTCTAAATTGTCGTTAGCTGCTAGGATGATGACAATTAAAATTGATCATAACTTAGCTGAGGTTTGCATGGATGATTGGGCTGATCTTATTAAAGAGTATTTGCTAGAGGATAATTTGGCTGCCGAAACATACTATGAGATACAGAAGTTGGTGTTTAGTCTTGGGTTGCCTTCTGAGATGATAGATGTATGTGTTGACAATTGTATGCTTTTTTGGAAAGATGATGATAAGTTGCAGGAATGTCGATTTTGCCAAAAACCGAGATTTAGGCCCCAAACAACTGGGCGTACTAAGATACCATACCAACAGATGTGGTATCTTCCTATAACTGATAGGTTGAAACGATTGTATCAATCTGAAAGGAAAACTGCATCGATGAGGTGGCATGCAGAACATTCACAGAGAGAAGGAGAAGTGACTCACCCGTCAGATGCAAAAGCTTGGAAACACTTTAAGACGGTACACCCTGATTTTGCTAACTCTAAGCGAAATGTGTATCTTGGTCTTTGCACTGATGGATTTAGTCCATTCGGTATGTCTGGTCGGCAATGTTCTTTGTGGCCAGTTATCGTAACTCCTTATAACCTTCCCACAGATATGTGCATGCAAAGGGAATTTCTTTTTCTGAATATTTTAGTCCCTGGTCCCAATCATCCAAAGCGGTCCCTTGATGTGTTTTTGCAGCCTCTCATTCATGAGTTGAAACAGTTGTGGTATACAGGAGTGCGGACATATGATTGTTCGAGGAAAATTTTTTTTACGATGCGTGCGGTGCTTATGTGGACAATAAGCGACTTCCCTGCATACGGAATGCTATCAGGTTGGACGACGCATGGGAGGTTATCTTGGCCTTATTGCCTCGATCGGACAGATGCGTTTCAACTGAAACATGGTCGAAAAACATGCTGGTTTGATTGTCACCGCCGGTTTTTACCAATCAATCATCCATATAGGAGAAACAGGCGATTGTTTAGGAAGAACAAAATCGTGTGTGTCCCCCCACCAGTGTATCTATCTGGAGAAGATCTAGAAGCGCAAATAGATCATTTTGGGGGACTAGAAACTGTGAATCGTGGGGGAAATTGGCACACTCCAGCTAATATGCCTGATGGATACGGGGTTAATCACAATTGGCACAAGAAAAGCATTTTTTGGGATCTTCCGTACTGGAAAAATCATCTACTGAGACACAATCTTGATGTCATGCACATTGAGAAATTTTTTTTGATAACATCATGCATACAGTGTTAAACGTGACAGGAAGAACCAAAGACAGCAGAAAGTCAATGTTGGACTTGCCTGATATTTGCAACAGAAATGAGTTGCATATTATGAGCAATGGGAAATCACCAGTTCCTATATTTTGGTTGGGTGTAGAACAAAAGGCATCGTTGTTCAATTGGGTTTCATCTGACGTGAAGTTTCCTGATGGGTATGTATCCAATCTTGCTAAATCTGTTGAGAAAGGACAAAAGTTTTCAGGGATGAAGAGTCATTACTGCCACGTGTTTATGCAACGTTTACTTCCTTTCGCATTTGCCGAACTCCTTCCAGAAAATGTTCATGAAGCAATTGGGGGTAAGATACTTCATCACATATAAAATTGTTGAGATTAATTATATATATATATGTTACAATGTATATAATTTTGTCTTTGCAGGCATCGGAGCGTTTTTCCGGGATCTTAGTACAAGGACGTTGTCAGAAGATGTAATTGCACAACTGGCTGCTAATATTCCAATCTTGTTGTGCAATTTGGAGAAGATATTTTCCCCTGCGTTTTTTGATGTTATGGAACATCTTCCCATTCATCTCCCCCACGAAGCAGAACTAGGAGGCCCTGTTCAGTTTAGGTGGATGTACCCATTCGAGCGCTTCATGAAACATTTAAAGGGAAAGGAAAAAAATCTAGCAAGGGTTGAAGGATCAATTGTTGCGGGAAGTTTGACAGAAGAAACTTCACACTTCACTTCATATTATTTCGCTACAAAAGTCCGCACACGCAAATGGGCTCCCCGACGATACGATGATGGCGGTGTGGGACGAATTTATGCAGTTGAGGGTGACCTAGACAAATTCTCACCAATTGGTCATCTTAGTGGAAAATTGAAGGAAGTTTGGTGGGATAACGAGCATGACAGGCACAACGCACATACGTACATCCTCCTAAACTGTGATGAAGTGAGTCCTTACGAAAGGTAATAACAAAACTATTTAATTAATCAGTCATTAATAATTAACTTATATAATTATAATTAAATGTGTTAATTTTTATGTCTATATATGTATTTTGCAGCTTATTTGTTACCCAGGTACGAGAATGCATTGAAGGGGTTTCAGATGATGAAATAAACGACCGTAAAGATCGTCACTTTGTTGAGTGGTTGAAGACGCAAGTAATTTAATATAGTTATAAATATTTCATTTAATTATATCGGCTTTCAATCTAACATGCACACTTATCATAGGTTGATCATGGCGATCCCGCATATCCATTTTGGTTTCATGAGTTACTCCTAGGCCCCATCGGGAAGATAACGACCGCACCCATGTATTTTACCCGTGGTTATGTGTTTCATACATACAAGTATGACGTTCGTCGAGCAACTACCAAATACGGAGTATGTGTTAGGGGTGAAATAGATTTTTATGGGGTTTTGCAGGAAATAATTGAAGTGGAGTACCTCGGACTGGTTAGGTTGAAATTCGTTCTCTTCAAATGTGATTGGTTCGATCCAACAGTCGGTCGAGGGGTGCGAATTAACAAATTTGGTGTGGTTGACGTCAACAAATCACGACGTTACAACAAGTTTGAGCCATTCATCCTAGCATCACAAGCAGAACAAGTAACGTTCGTTCCATATCCGCGAGTTCGAACATCTGGGATCTCATGGTTATCGGTTATTAAAATAGCTCCAAGGGGTAAAATTGTTGGTGTTGATGATCTTCCAATGCAACAAGATTCTTGCCTTGATATTACAGAACCAGAGATTACGGAGAACGTTCTTTTAATTGATCCACGAAACAGGCAACTTGAATATCCACCTGACGACACAGAAGAAGAAGAAGGCGATTCCGACGAGTTTGAAGAAAGTGACGATGATGATGGACCTGATGATGATGGACCTGAAGATGATGAACCCAATCAAGATGATGAGCCCAACGAAGATGATGATTCTGATTGAAAGCTTATATATATGTAATTTTCGGTTTGTTAAATGTTTAAGTTTTTGTTGTAAAATTATGTATTAAACTAATAAAAAATCGACGAAACATTGATGAATTAACAGTTTTTGTGAATGAAACACGTAGATTAGGGTTAGTTAAACTTTATTACATAATGCTAAACCCTAAATATACAATTAATTTAATGTAAATCCGATGGTACTTAACGACGATATTACGACGAATGTGGTACTATTCGTCGTAACAGCGTCGTAATTTTACGACGAAATTATGACGGCTAGGACCACATTCGTCGTAATATCGTCGTAATGTCGTCTTGGGTTTAGGAGCAGACCGTTGTATTCCCACTTCTGATGATCTGGCCAACAAAGAATTGTGGGGGTCGAGTTTTCTAGATTCATAAAGACCAACCACCATAAGTGAAAGATACATAGAATTGGACATCCTTATATTACGAAGGATTTACATAGATGTCCAATTCTATGAATCATTCACCTATGGTAGTTGAAGACTGTCTTTACT
>PKML01012989.1:106476-123324 GCA_002933935.1 Eutrema yunnanense | reverse complement strand
TTGATATGCTCAATTTAATACCCTAATCAGATACTAAAGCAGTTGTCGTAGTATAGCTAGGGGTCGAACACAAGGACTCACCGAAACACACAATAGATTCTAGATGCTGAATTACGCTAAGTGAAACAGATGTAATTGAAAGCAGTGCAGAAATTAAAAGGATTGTAAATCAGTGGAGAGAATATAGGCCCAGGGTATTTCTCAGGAAATCAATGAATGCAGCTAAATTAACTAACAAGATTCAGATTACGCACGGTTCTTGAACTCAAATCACTAAAATATAGCTAACCAACTCTCGTTGCGAAAACTATCTAAATCTAAATCCTAGGAATTCCAAATCTCTTTGCGAATCCTAAAGTCTAAATCAGGTTTGATATGTTCACAAATCAATTAAACTAAATCTCTTTGCGAATAATCAATTTGCTCACCTAAGGTTCTATCAGGTAATTAATCGTACTCTCGTGCCTAATCAATTATCCTAAGATCTAAGTTCCAGATTCGTCAACCTAGAATTAGCTTTGAGAACAACCTATGGCGAATAACTAATTCAGATAGTTAGGATTATAATATTTATTAGTTAGGATTGGAATTATTAGTTAGGAATGGAATTATATTATACTAGAATTGAGTTATTTTTAAATATTTTTTAGATATGGCGCCACGTAAGACACACTATCGGCAGTTTCTCGAGACGGGACCGAGTGCTAATTTGCAACTCCCGTCATCTTCTGCGACACAGTCCGCTGTTTCGGATTCTTTTTCCGGACCAGCGCCGCCTCTAGAAGCAGATGCTCGACAGCCGTTGTTGTATGCGGGATTGACGGTCGAAGATATTTTGCAGTCACCGGGGCATGATTCTTTAGACCGGTTAGATCCGCGACGGCTCCCGAATACTTTTTGGTACGTAACTACAATTTTGTTTTTTTAATAACATTATGAATTTGTTTTTTTTAACTAATAATTTTTGTTTTATTTCTCAGGTTTATGGAAGATAACAAAGTTGGACGGAGTGTGGCTGACACCAGTAAAGCCTATTTCATGGAGCCTCACCGCAATTGGTCTTCGGTTCCGGAAGACGTTGTCGAGACATGGTTTAAATGTTTCGCGGTAATTTTTTTTTTTAAATTCATTATTATTTTGGAGAATTCTTTATCTTTAATATATCGTTTCTAATTTTTTTTTTTTTTGTATAGCAAAAATGGTATTGGGACGTTGCGATCAACGAGAAGGTGAAGACGGAATTCAAAAAGAAGGGAAAATTGCGGCACAACAATATTGTCTCCGATTGGAAGAGGAAGTGGGAGGTTAAAGGCGATCATGGGAAGCCGCCATACATGTCTTCCGTTGTTTGGAACGGCTTGACGGCATACTGGAAAGATCCGCATGCGCAACAAGTGGCCGCTAAGTGTTCGGCTTCTCGAAACACTATGGGTCCAGACGGTCTTCCAGCGCTTATGCCTCATACGTCGGGTCAAACGTCTTTTGCGGGAGGACGCCTTCAAATAGTAATAATTTTTTCGGTTATAATTTTATTTATGTAATTTTAATTTGTCATTAATTTATATTACCCATCAACAGTTTGATTTCTTTTTGAATGTCTTTTTTGTTAGGCAAATGGAGGCGAACTTCCTACAATGACCCGAGTTTTTGCGGAAACTCACAAGAAGAAAGACGGATCTTTTATAGATCCTCGAGCAGAGGCGATCTACAATGACGCGCATGCAAAGATCGACGAGCGTCAAACTCAGCTTTCTCAGCAGCTATCACCTGGCGGTAGTTCGGTCCAATCCACTGCGACTTTGACGGTTGCCCAGATGGACGAGATATACGCAGAGGTAATTTAACGTTTTTTTTTTACAAAAGTTAACGTTTCTTTATACAATTTATTAAATTTTACGTTTCATTTTTAAAGGTTGCCCCGAAGAAAAAGGGCAGAGTTTTAGGGATGGGATCGATCGTAGATAGTGCCGCCGCGTCGTCCCGTCGTCAGCTTTTCGACGATCCGGTTATTTTGCGGATGGAGTTAAACACCGTCAACTCCGAGATCAACACTTTGCGGGCGAAGCAGGTGGTATACGATGAGAAGATCCAAGGATACGATAAAACAATCCAAGGATACAACACTCTCTTCGATATTATTGCCCTGACTAACCCGACTTTGGCGGCTGCACTGAGGCAGCAGGAAGGATCGACATCGGGCCAGCAGAGTGATCCGCTCGTGCAAGAACGAGCGAATATGGAGCAGAATGGATCGGACGACGAGCTTTTTGATAATTTACGTTTTCCAGCTGGACAATAGTTTGTATTAAGAATTTTATTTTGTATTTTAAATTTTATTTTATATTTTGAATTTGTTTATAAAATTTTAATTTATAAATATAATTTTATTAATTATTTTTTTTAATTTTATTTAATTTATTTAATTTACGATGAATTTACATCGAATACTTTACATCGATTTTACATCGTTCAATAATTTACATCGATTTTACATCGTTCAATAATTTACGACGAATTTACATCGATTTACCAACGCATTTACAGCTACCTATTACGACCAATTTACGACGGATTGTCAAAACAGAAATTGTATAATTCGATGTAAATTCGATGTAATGTTTCATCCTATTACGACGAATTTACGACGGATTGTCAAAAAAAAAGTGTATAATTCGATGTAAAATCGATGTAATGTTTCATCGTGATATCGATGTAATGTATTCGTCGTAAAATCGATGTATATTTACATCGATTTTACGACGAATAATATACCACGATTTTTAGTCCTCCTTAATGTTACGACCAATTTACGATGATTTCCGATTAACGACGATCATATTACCACGAATTGTTAATCGTCGCTAATCCGTCGTAAACCATGTTTTACGACCAATTTACGACTATTATGTTAGTCGTAAAAGGGCAGTTTTCTTGTAGTGCTTGCACCTAGTCTGCTTGGCGATTCCCTTGCCTCTTTCCATGTCCCCCTTTGCATCTGTCGTAGCTTTTTCCTTTCCTTGCCTACTAATCTTTCTCATTGCCCTGGAAAGTGAACATCAATAGATTTGCAAAAATGAGCGCCAATGACCCAAAAACAGCAAACAATCACATCATGATGTTGTTATCGAATAATCGATCGCATATATCACTATGAAACAGCCATAACAATCTATCATAACATATTAGTTTCATGAAAATCCCAGCATATGGACTCGACGAACCATAGATATGCTCAATGATGAGGATTTAGTGTTCATGCATGTGCAAAGTGATAGAAATCTAAGAAGTAAATAATCTAGTCAAAGAATGCATCTAACACACACAAGCGGCAAGTCAAATTCGAAATTCACATAATCCCAAAAACCCTAGGTTTTTGTAAATTCAGCAAAATCTCATCAATAATAGCAAAGGGGTGTCGAAATTGTTCGCAAACAGCCTAACAAGGTCTAATTACACAAGATAACTAGCTATGAATACATGAATCAAAGCAACAATCCTTTGCTAATCGAAGAAACTGGGTTGGGGGTTTTGTATAGCACAAAAAATCGATGGGGATAGACACCAAAATCGTCCAATTCCGTTGAGAATCAAAAAAGTTATAAGAGATAGAAGATTTGTGATCTTGAGAAAAATGAAGAGAGAAAATCGATGGAGGAGAGAGAGAGAGAAAAAAAAATCGTGGGAGAAAAAGAAGATAAGGGAAAAACCGGTCTGTTTTTAGTTAAATAAACTAGATTAAACCGGAAAAGAAGTCGGTTTACTTACCTGGGCGGGCATCGATCGATACTAGCTTAGCATCGGTCGATGCTGACCCCTGGGGTAGGGGTAGCATCGATCGATCCATCATCTTTTTTTTTTTTTTAGAAAACTAAGAAGGTGAAAACCAAATTTATTAAGTTAATGTTTATAAAGCTTAGAACAATTAGATAAATACATACCGGTGGGTTGCCTCCCACCAAGCGCTTGTTTTAAGTCCCACCATCTCCGGCAACGACGCCAAATTGATTTAAGCGTTTTCACTCAGTCAATTAAAACTAAAGTTCACATTACCGCAATCATAACGGTTGTCAATGCAGTACTTTATGATCGAATCCACATAGACCAATGTTACCCTACTATTCTCACAATTATGAAATTAAGATAAGACAGAAATATGATTTGTTTTAGAAAGGTAACGAGAGCGATTTAAATTATGTAAATTCAATAAAGGAAAAGCGTTAGGTCGAGGGTTTATTCGCTGGAATCCAGAGATCATAAATCAGACAACTACTCAGGGAATAATTAAAAGGAAGTTTTAAACTCAAACATAAATATATAACCAATCCACTTTCGTGCTCATGGTTACTAAACCTAGCATCCTAATCCACTTTCGTGCTCATAGAATTCTACATCAGCCTTAACGAGCAAGTTCAATATGTTGACGAATCAACCCAATACAATCTCGCGCTACTAGGTGATTCGCTCGCTTATGTTCTTTCTAGCAATCTTCACACTTCCGCGCTATTAGATTAAGCCCTAGTTCATAGACCTAGCGGTTAGCTCAAGTATAAGCAATAAACACAACAATAAATGAAAACCACAAAAAAAAAAATCCCTATCTGTGTCTAATTCAATGACTCATGGATCCCCTTGAAAACCCTAACCTAACTATGCAACTACTCAGACATAGTAACGAAGAACAAGCAAAGAGATGAAGAAATCATAATATAAATAAAGAGAGAAAGGGTTTAGAATTCTTCTCAATAGATGCAGAGATTCTTCTCCAAAGCTTACAATGATTCAATACCAAAAAGTCTGAATAGAACAAAAGGGCGGCTGCCTCTAAGAGGCTAAAAATAGAGTATATATAGGTATAGGTCGAATTAGGTCAAAACATGAAGTTCCCCGGGCAAAATAAGGAAAACAGAAGTTTCCTTTCTTCTTCTCGTCAGCTTGTATCAGTCGATACCAGCTTAGCATCGATCGATGCTGACATCTCGGGTAGGGGTAGCATCGACCCGTCTCCTTCAGCATCGGTCGATGCTGACCTCTCGGGTATGGGTAGCATCGACCCATCTCCTTCAGCATCGGTCGATGCTGACCTCTCGGGTAGGGGTATTATCAACTTGTGTCCTTCAGCATCGGTCGATGCTGACCTCTCGGGTAGGGGTAGCATCGACCCGTCTTCTTCAGCATCAGTCGATGCCGACTTCTCGGGTAGGGGTGGCATCGACCTGTCCCACTGGTATCGACCGATACTGGCTCTTTCTTCACGGTTTCGTGCGTTTTTGCCCTCTTGACTTCAATTTCGTCCTTGAACGCCTTTTTACCTGAGATATCTAAATAGAAGACTAAAAGACTCTAAAACGGACTTTGACTCGATAAAACATTTGAAAGAAACATTAAAACATACGTTAGAAAGTGGTAAAAACCAAGCATATCATGTATCCTTGAGGTAAGGTCATAAAGATTTCTTCATTCAAGTCACTATGCAAGAAGGCATTGGTGACATCCATTTGTGTCAATGTCCAGTTGAAACAAGAAGCTAAACCTAACACCAGTTTGACACTAGCAAGCTTAGCCACATGGGAAAAAGTGTCAATATAGTCAATTCACTACAAGAAAATGTCGTATAGATAGCATACCAAGATAGCGTTGTTAACTTTTATGCTATCTTTGATATAACCCTCATTTTAAGATAGCGTTTCGGTAATGCAAACGCTATTATTTGTTTGTCTGAATCTAATCTTAGTCACGCTTTATTTTTAATAGCACGTGCAAAGGTGGAAACGCTGTGCTAAGTTTAGGCGGAAAAAACAAGAGCCAAATTTTCATTTCCCGGCTAAGTCCTTAGTGAAAAAAAACAAGCGCCTAATTTTTCATTCTCCCTCCAATCTCGAATTCCCCCTCTCACAGACTCCATTGTTTCACTTCTTCTCACTTTGTATCTGCAAAATTATCTCTCTCAGACATTCTCTCTCATCTCTCTGGAAAACTCAATATCGATTTTAACATCTTTCATTCTCGTTTTTCCTGGATCCAGAACAAGATTCTACGCATTCCTCGGCGTTATCGTCTATGTTGATTTCGATTGAAGGTGAGAGTTAGTTGGGTAATCGATAGGAGTATCAATTTAGTTTCGAAAAGGTTAGTTCTGATTTCTTTTCACGAATTTGGGTTCTTACAGGGAAATTTCCGTAAGCTGAAGATCTATCTCGAAAGGTAAGGTATGTGAACATTTAGGGTTTTTGTTTCAATTAGGGATTTTAATATCTGTTTCGACTAATTAGACCTTTCTGTCCAGGTTTTACAAGCGGATTTGGGTGTCTGCTTCAAGCTAAGGTATGTGAAAATTTAGGGTTTTCGTTTCAGTTTGGGATTTCGGTTAAATGTTACGCGATTGTGTTGTGTTTGAATATAATCGATTTTGGTTTATTTTGCAGATTCTTCTTTACAAGATCTTTGTTTTTTAGAGGTACTTTACAAGATCTTCATATTCTCGTATGTGTCTTTGAAGTTTTATTTGAGTTTGAAACTGTCTGATTTAAGAAACAAATTATCAAAAATGTATGTATCCATTTGACTTTGGAGCTGTGGTAGTGGTGTAACATGGACAAGTCTTGGGTTTGGCTACCAAGGTATTGATTTATTTACTAATTAACAACTGAGTATCTTCTGTCTTTGATAGAACTTTCATATGTTTGATTAACCTAGCTTATGTCCCGACTGGTCCATTGGTTTCTATGTTACAGGAGTAGCCTTGAGTATGAACAAGGAGCAACAGAGTTTGTGTATGGGTCAGCAAGGAGGTTGGGTAATCCTCCAGACATGTTGTGTCCATGTATTGATTGTAGAAATGTGTGTCATCAATATGTTGATTAGGGGTATGGATCAGAAGTACAAGAGGCAGAGATGTTGGAGTAATTACGGGGAGATAAGGGATTTGAAGACATCTGATGATCCGACATCTGAATTTGAAGCGTATGAGTTGTTTAGAACTGCTTTCTATGACGGTGATGACATTTCACAGCCCCGGAGTGACAATGGAGATCAGCAAGATGATGGTGAATGTGAACATAATAAAATGCTGTGAATAACCAAAAAAAATAACATCTACTAAACGCTATTATAAAATATACAATTGCATAATTAATCAACGCTATTAAAAAAATAACTAACGTACCAAAACACATAAACGCTATGTAAACTGCCAGACCTATTATGACGGGCGAAGATGGAGCGTTTGCGATAACGCTATGGTATCCAGCAATAGCGTTTATGTGGTGCTCTTTATACGACATTTTCTTGTAGGGATTCCTTCTTGTTGCACCTTGTACCTCTCTACAGACCCATTATGATTGTATTTAATAGTGTAAACCCACTTACATCCGATGACATGCTTACCATGTGGTAAGGATTCAACACTCCACGTGCTTTTTGATTCAAGAGAAACAACTATGTGTCCATAGCCTGCTTAAAGGTTTGTGGCTCTGTTTCACTTGTGCATGAAAGCATAAAAGACTGATAGGAGGGATAAAGTTTAGAGTAAGAGAGAACATACGAGAGAAGATAAAGAACATTAAGAGGAGTTTAAATTTTGGTAAAATTGCAATGGAAATCAGATAAGTAACATGAAGCTTTCACTTGTCGTATTGGCCTGCCAATGGGTAATGCTACTTGTCCTGTACCCGCAGTTACAATCCCTAGTGGTAGAGATGTAGCACTAGAGTGTGATGCATATGCATATGATGCAAATGCAAGAGTATTATCAACATGAGTGTGAACATGAACATACGCATCATTACTAAGATGAATAAGTAAAAGATGCAGGCAAGTCATTATCAAGTGCAACAGGAATAGGCAATGGCAATATAGACTTGCAAAGCAAATCAGAATCATGAACATGCAATGAACCATTCTTGTAAGGGAAAATATGTTCATGAAAAACAATGTTACGAGAAATACAAATCTCATCAGTTTCAAGATCTAACACTTTATATCCCTTGTAGCCTGATGGATATCCTAAAAAGACAAAAGGTCTAGCTCTAGGTGTGAATTTATGTCTATCTTTGATGAGAGTAGAAACATAGCAAAGGCAACCAAATAATTTTAGAAATGAATAATCAGGTTTCTTTTTGAAAAGCAACTCATATGGAGAATGTTTGTTCAAAACCAGAGATGGAGTTCTATTTATCAGGAAAACAACAGTAAGACGAAATCAGACCAATAAACCAAAGGAATATTAGACTGGAATAATTAAGCACGAGCAACATTGAGTAAATGTTGGTGCTTGCGTTCTACAACAAAGTTTTGTTGAGGTGTATAAGCACAATAGAAGTAATGAGTCATGCCATGCTTTTTAAGAAGTTAAGTAAAAGCAAGTTCATGTGCATTATCACTTCTAATAGCCTAAATGACAGATCTATACTGAGTTTTAACATGTTGAATGAAAACATGAAAAATTCCAGTAACATCACTTTCATTTCTCAACATCTAAAGCAATGTGACTCTTGTACAATCATCAACAATCGTAAGAAAATACTTGTAACCCTCAACTGAAAATGGACCCCAAATATCTAAGTGAATGAGATCAAATGTAGAATCAGACATATGATTATTTGACACAAATGGTAAACGATTCTGTTTAGCTAAATGACAAACTTCACAATGACCTATAATAGATTTTGAACCTGTAATATGTTGTAACTTGGCAGCAGATGAATGTCCTAGGCGCTGGTGCCAAAGATTTCCATCTTCTATCAAGGATCCACATAAGTTGGTAGAGGAAGAGATAACACATGTCTCCAGAATGTAAAGACTGTGTATAAGGATGCCTCTACCAATCGTCAAGTCCTGAATATGGTCCTGAAGAAAACATGAATTAGGATAAAAGTGAGCGGAACATTGTTGATGTTTCAAAAAAGTACTAACACTTAAAAAATTGAATTTTAAAGTAGAAACATATAAAACATCATGCAAAACAATTTTAGCACAAATATGCACAGTGCTTGTGTGACTAATAGGTACTCTAGTGTCATTGGAAAAAGAGACTGTAACTCTTGTTACATGAAAAGTTTTACTAAACATTGTCAGACATTGTTAGATCAGAACATACATGGATAGTAGCTCCACTGTCAATTATCCAAGCACCTCTAGGGAGGATATAATATAGTGTAGAAAGACATTGGTGTTGAAAAGTAAAAGAGTGATTTTTATATCTGAGACTAGAAGAAGGAAACACAAATGAAACAGTACTAGCTATAGATGTAGCAGTCATGACTCCATTAAAATTGAAGCCGTAGGGAAAGAAGCAGTATGTTTTGGAACCCAGGCATGAGCATTGAGTTGAAAAATCAAAGATTGAACTTGATCTGTAGATAATTTGCTAAGATCAAGAGTATTGGTCATCACTGGAGCTGATGAATAAGTCACTGCATTTGCCACTGCACCAGATTTAGGGAATGATGCTTCCTGAAACTGAGATTGATGTGGGAAAGCAGGACGAGGTCCATTCTGATATTGACCACGTGGTTGAAACTGAAACTGTTGGTTATTTGTTTTCTGAGCCATCTTATGACCAGGGGGATAACTATTGAGTTTGTAGCACTTTTGTACAGTGTGACCAGTCCTGCCACAATGAGTGCAAACCAGTCTTTGTTGAGGTCGATATGCTACTGCATATGCCATATTCTCAGTTGGACCGTTGTAGGAACCAGCATTGATGATCTCAGAAGAAGCATTGTAATAACCAGCATTAGCATCAGTAGGAGTGGAAGTGTGAAATGCAACATTATCCATTTTGGTAGATGGCTTAATAGAACTTTGCTTTTTATCTTGTGCAACCATATTGAAGACATATTCAATAGAAACAATAGGCTTCAACATCAAGATGTGTCTGCGAGTAAGCTCACATACTTCATTCAAACCCATGAGAAACTTTGTAATTCGACTTCTTTGTTGAAGTGTCTTCCATAAGCTAGCTGCATTGCATTCACATTTCTCGCAAGTGCAAATAGGCAATTCTACATAGTTCTTATATTCTTCCCAAAGAGTGAGCAGTTCTGTATAGTAAGTACTAACATCCATAGGACCTTGCTGAATTGAACTCAGACGGTGCTCAATTTCGTAAACTCTAGGAGCATCATGATGCTTAAATCTAGAACACAAATTCTTCCAAATTGCTTCAGCAATAGACATAAAAAGCAAACTCTGTCCAATCTTTATAGAAACAGAATTTATAAGCCATGTCACTACCATATCATTGCATCTAGACCAAGAACTAGCATCGCGATGAGTATCATAAAGTTTAGGGATACTACCGTCTATAAAACCGAGCGTGTTCCGAACATTCAACGCCATGCGAACGGAATGGCGCCAAGTATGAAAGTCGGATCCAGAAGCCAAGTGATCATAAACCAGAACGAGACCGGCATGATCTGAAGCATGAAGAAAGTACATATTCTCATATTGATCCATAGAAGACGAATGTGAATTCGATGTGTTAGATTGAGGAATCGATCCCATTTCCGATGCGAAAATCAAGACCGATGAAGAAAATCCGAGTCGCGATGAAGACTTTCAAAGGAAATCGACACATAATCCAGGTCAAGAAAGGAAAAAAAATCAGAAACAAAACAACGAATGAGAGAAAAGAAAGAAAATCGAACACATCAAAAACAAATATGGATAGGAAATCGAAATTCAGCTGAGAAAGCGAAGAACTCATAGCTGAATCGAATGTCGTAGATCAGATTCAATGGAAAAATCGAAGGTTGAAAAAGAGAAACAATGGCGAATTTTTTTTCTTCTATTTTGCCGTTGGAGATGCTCTGATACCGTATTAATATTGAATTATATTTCTTATTAATTAAGCAAAATATTTAAACAAATTATATATATACACATGGATTAGCTAAAGGAAACTAAACCAGTGAACCAAACTGGTATAAACGAGCTATCTACTCTAATCTACTATATAAAAGTAGGCCAACTTTCTACAGCTGAGTGCCATGTCAGTGCATGAAAGATTGACACCTGTCATTACTCATTAATCTCCCTCAAAGCCAAAGAATCGTCTGCCTCCTATGCTTTAACTGCATAGAGTTTCAAAACTCTTGCTCAGTTTTCTTGACTTCTCCCCTCCTCAATCGGCTAAACTTTCTTAATTCCACTAAGATTTAATGTCCCCGATTACTGCCGCTAGCTTTCCCGGAAGAAGAATACCTTTTCATGACCTACAAAATCTTACCTAAAGTAATCAGCCACTGTCGATTCCTTCTTCATGAGCGTTAGCGTTTCGACACATTTATAGTACCTATCTCCTCCTATTCCTCCTAACATCCCTTTTATTCTGATCTAAGCTTTAAAACTGTAAAGTGCCTCTGCCCGAATTCCCTTCTCGCCACCAATTCCTCCGCGTCTCAGCCTGTGGATCTCACTTTGTACCGACTTCCTCTTCGCAGCGGAAGTGTTAAAAGTGTATGTATGTAAGCAAATGTTGAAGAAGAAGAAGTTTAGGGTTTCTTTCAATTTGTGGGTTCGTGATTTCTGATCGAATGAAGCATACGGGTTGTAAATAAAATTTGGCTTGTTGTTGTTGTTCCTCCAAATTATACAAGTAATCAACTTTTCTCTTCCCTTTCTTCATCTATTCATAATATGTTGTTATCCCAACTTATTGGTGTTGAATGGTGAAAACTTTTGTTTCTTTGGTACTGAAGGATTTAGTTAGAAAGACAGATTTTTTGTTTGGACTGTTCTTCTCGGTTATTTGTACAAAATTTGCAAAAAACAAACAATAAGCTCTGCACTGGTTTTGTCTGATTATTAGGAGAATAATGTCAATCAATATGTTAAAAGATTTTTGTTTTTCCCTTCTCTTGTGGATTTTTAGGTAAGAAGATTTGGGGCTTTCGAGGTTTACCAGCAACTGTTCCTCAAGTTATGTAAGATTTCTTGCTAGAACGAATTGTATTGGTAAGATGATCTTCATGAGCCATGTACTCATGTTCCCAGATGACGTTTCTGTTAAATAATGTTTACGATGCAGTAAAGGTAGATAACTCACTTTTATTCATGTATCTTAAATCAAAAACAACTTTCTTGGTGAATTAGATCCATAAAAAGTTTCATTTGCTTAAATAATACATATAGATGTCAGAATCCAAATTGATTTTGCGTCACCTGATGGAGTTATTGCTACTGAAGCCAAAAAAAATTGTGTGATTTTACAGGTTACCCTATAGATATAAATATATTTGTGTGCCTTGTGATGCTAATGCAGAGTTTTGGAAACAGTTTATGCGATTTACTTTTCAGTTATTCTTGACCTTGAAAATTATTGAACATGAAACTGAATTATGAGAAGAAATGATGTTTTGAGCAATTGGACTGCAATATTGTGGTAATTAAGGAGTCACAACCAAAGTTTCTTCGTCCAAATTAAGTGAAAATGCAGATACAGAGCATCCAGAAGCTATGTCATTCGCTCTTCCACCTTACAGTTTCCAAGTATGAGAAAACCCTCTACGATTTTTTCACTTATCTTTATGAAGGTATATAATCATGATATGCTTGATTTTTACCGTTTTCTAACACATGTTTTGATGTTTCTTTTGAGTATTTTATCGAGTCAAAATCCGTTTTTAGAGTTTTTTAGTCTTTTATTTAGTTATCTCAGGTAAAAAGGTGTTTGCGGAAGAAATTGGAGTTACGTAGGAAAAAAACGGGTCTTCTTCTCATATACCACTTTTCTCAAGGTTTTAATCTCAAATCTATTCTATGGTAAAATGTCAATTTTACCCTTAATGAAGGGTTGTAAGCGGTTAAATATAATTAAATCGGTAAAGGAACAACGAAAAACACGGTAGCTCAGTGGTTGCGAGCTCCACGCGCGTCACCCGCGCGCACACGAGCAGGGTTCGAATCCCCTCTGCCCAGTAATACTGGGTAATACTGGGTAATACTTGGGGTAATACTAGGTTACTACGGTAATACTAGGGGATACTGGTACAACTAGGATAATACCTAGTAATACTAGGGTAATCCTGGTACAACTGATGGGGGTGATATTTAATTTAAAAAGTTCAGAGGGTATTTTCGTCGTTTCACTTAAGGTGGAGTGGTATTGAGATCAAGTGATGGTATTGAGATTAACTTGAACAGAAAAGTGGTATAGGAGACGAAAACCCGAAAAAAACGCATGGAACAGTACATAAAGAGTAAGAATTCATCGATGCAAAGAGTGCATCCATCGATGCCACACCATCAGAAGAACCAAAATCGATCGATGCACAAGTGGAGCCGATCGATGCATCACCCTCCGAAGAACCAAAATCGACCGATGCAAGGAGTGCATCGATCGATGGAGCATGCCCCGAAAGTCCAAAATCGATCGATGCAAGCCGGCGAGAAGGAAAATGAAATTTTTGACTTTCCTGTTTTGCCTCAGAAACTGCATATTCTGACCTAATTCGTCCAGAACCCTCTATACTTTATTCTCAGCCACTTTTTAGGCTATCTCTTTGACGGCTCTCTATTTTACTTAGTTTTTACAACTATTGAGAAGAATTCTGAACCCTTTCATCTCTTTCATTATTATTATGAATTTCTCTTCATCTCTTTTTTGGTTTTCCATTGCCATGTCCGAGTAGTCTCATAGTTAGGTTTAGGGTTTCAACGGGAACCATGAATCATTGAATTAGACACAAATAGGGATTTATCTTTTGTGGTTTTCCCTTAATGTTGTGTTTATTGCTTAGGCTTAAGTTGACCGCTTAGTCTCTGAACTAGGGCTTAATATATACCACGGAAGTGTCATAGGTTGCTAGAAAGAACATAAGCGAGCGAATTATCTTTAGCCTGCAGAAATTGATGTTAAGGCGATTCGTGAACATATCACTACAAGAAAACAGAGCAATTTCCGACGGCATTTCCGACGGGCAAAAATCCGTCGAAAATTTCCGACGGCATTCCGACAGATTTCCGACGAGCGGAAAATCCATCGGAATTTGTGTCCGTCGGAAATTTCCGACGGAATACGCCGTCGGTATTGATTCCGATGGATTTCCGACGGTGTTTTCGACGGATGCTGATCTTGCCGACATGATGCGGCGGTTTTCCGACGGAATAAGCTGTCGGTTTTTATTCTGACGGATTTCTGACGGTGTTTCCGACGGATGCTGATCTTGCCGACATGATGGCGACGGTTTTCCGATGATTGCATCCGTCGGTAATTTTCGACGGATTTCCGACGGATTAGACTTTACCGACATGGTTGCCGACATCATTGCCGACATCAATAATATCTAATATTCCGACGGAATAAGCCATCGGAATGCCGTCGGAAAACTCACAAAATTTTGCTTATAAAAACGTACTCACCCCTCATTCATTTAGAATCATTAAAAATAAAAAAAAACAAACACATATACAATGTCTTATTTTCGATCGTGGATGGACAAACCTCTGCGTGATCCTGTGACGGGGGAATTGACGGATGAGTTCGCACAAGATGTGGAGGAGTTCATGAATTTTGCGGCAAACAATAGCATGACATCAGAATACGGTAAAATGTATTGTCCTTGTACTAAATGTCAGAATCATAGATTAGTCTCAGTTATGGAAGTAAGGAAGCACTTATATAGGAATGGATTTATGCCTCGTTACAAGATTTGGTATACCCACGGAGAAACCGATTCAATGGTGCAATACTATGGTAGCACATCAGATAGGTTTGGTAGTACTTCGGGTACTAGGTTAGAGGAACCAACACCGGAAGTAGATGTAAACGCATGTTACACTCAGATGGTGAATGATGCGTTTCGTGAAAACATTGCATCGTATCATCATGTTGAGGATGGTAACAGGATTGAGGAACCAAATTCAGAAGCGCATAAGTTTTTTGATATGCTAGATGCGTCAAAGCAGCCATTATACAGAGGATGTAGAGATGGAACATCGCCTCTTTCAACTGTAAGCAGGTTGATGACTATAAAGACGGATTTCAACTTGGCCGAAGATTGTGTTGATGCGATAGCTGATTTTGTGAGAGATGTCTTACCTGAAGATAATATTTCACCGGCTTCATACTACGAGATTCAGAAGCTTGTAGCTGGTCTTGGATTACCTTATCAGATGATAGATGTGTGCATCGACAACTGTATGATCTACTGGAGAAAGGATAAAACCGGTTGAAGTGTCGTTTTTGTCACAAACCTCGCTATCAGGATACAGGAGGCAGAGTACATGTTCCACATAAAAGGATGTGGTATCTTCCCCTAGCTGATAGGTTGAAGAGGTTATATCAATCCCAGCGCACGGCAGGGCCTATGAGTTAGCATGCAGAACATAACTCAGCTGGAGAGATAGCGCATCCTTCAGATGCAGAAGCATGGAAACATTTTGTAGAGGTTTATCCTAGTTTTGCGTGTGAGCCGAGGAACGTATACCTGGGGTTATCTACGGATGGATTCAACCCATTTGGAAAGCATGGGAGGAAATATTCGTTGTGGCCAGTAATCGTCACACCGTATAATTTACCGCCATCTATGTGCATGAAACGAGAGTTTTTGTTCCTCACGATCCTCGTCCCAGGTCCAGAGCATCCTAAGTGATCGCTTGATATTTTCTTACAACCATTAATTTATGAGTTGAAAATGTTGTGGAAAGATGGTGTTGAAGCGTTCGATGTATCCCTGCAACAGAATTTTATGATGCATGCGGTACTTATGTGGACCATAAGTGATTTCCCAGCTTACGGTATGCTATCTGGATGGTCGACGCATGGAAGGTTGGCGTGTCCGTATTGTCAAGATAACACTAATGCGTTCCAATTGAAGAATGGACGTAAGACTTCTTGGTTCGTTTGTCATCGACGATTTCTACCGCATGATCATCCATATCGTCGGAGCACAACATTGTTTAAGAAGAACAAAAAAGTTTTCGATGGTCCACCTCCTGAGGTAGATGGGAATTATATTATGAATCAGTTAAGAGATTTTGGTGCCGAGAAGACAGTTTCATGCGGGGGTAATGGGCATTATCCCGTTGACGGTTGTGGTGAGTACCACAATTGGCACAAGAAGAGTATTTTCTGGGATTTACCATATTGGTAAGACCATTTGCTGCGCCATAATCTAGATGTGATGCACATTGAAAAGAACTTTTTTGACAACATCATGAACACTGTTCTAAATGTGCAAGAAAAGACGAAAGATAATTTGAAGGCCAGATTGGACTTGCCAGATATTTGTTCTCGTAAGGAGTTGCATGTAATGGCGAACGGGAAATCACTACTTCCAAGGAGGAGTTCTTCGATTGGATTAAGCACGGTGTAAAATTCCCAGACGGATACGCATCTAACCTTCGTAATTGCGTCGATAGTTCAGAAGGGAGGTTTTCTGGGATGAAGAGTCATGATTGTCATGTTGTCATGCAGCGCCTCTTTCTATTTGCATTTGAATGTCTTCTTCCTATAAACGTCCATGGAGCTATTGCAGGTTTACATACATTTACACTATTACGTACGTATGGTGATTTTATATTTTTAATTATTAAACGGAAGTTATTTAATTTTGTATGTGTACTATATATGCAGGGATCGGTGCTTTCTTCCGGGATCTATGCACGAGATCACTTACATCAACCGGAATCTGAAATCTAGGAGAAAACATCCCGGTTCTCCTTTGCAACCTCGAGAAAATTTTTCCTCCTGCCTTTTTTGATGTTATAGAACATCTTCCTATTCATCTCCCTCGAGAAGCAGCACTTGGTGGGCCTGTTCAATACCGATGGATGTACCATTTTGAGCGGTATATGTTCCACCTAAAGAAGAAGGTGAAAAATCTTTCTAGAGTCGAGGGTTCTATT
>PKML01012989.1:91100-103385 GCA_002933935.1 Eutrema yunnanense | reverse complement strand
ATTGCGGTAGTGTACACTTTAGTTAATTGACTACGTGATAAAACACCTAAATCAATTTGGCGCCGTTGCCGGGGACCAATAGCGTTATCTTCAATTTTGAATATGAAATTTATTCTAAGATTGACTAACATGTTATATCCTGTATTTTAGGGACTTTCTAGAATGGATCACTACTCAGGAAACGATGGTAACTTCAAAGCCATCGACCACCCCTCTCTCGCGAAACTCAGAGGCGATCGCCTATGGACCAAGGACCCGCTGGTGATTACATCCCAATGCCAAGCTCCTACACATATCGACCAACCCAAGCTCACTCGCACCAAGGTCGAGATTGGAGCGATTTTCGCCATTAAAACTATCACTATCACTATCAGCCGCGTCCGCGACCACCATCTCGAGCCTACAATCACGTCCCCAACGAGTCTTTGGAGACCATGATGCATACACTGTTGAAAAATCAGCAAGAGTCCTCGTTTGAGCTTCATGCGAGGTTGGACCATATCAAAAACGATGTCGGAGGGAAATTTGATGATATTCATGCCCATGCAAAAACTCGAAGAAAGGGTGAAGCAGATATACGAGATGCAACTGCAGCAAACCCACGAAATTGAGAAGAACCAGATTTTCATCGATCATGTCAACAAATCCATGGAACTAATGGAAAACAACTTTGAAGAGAAATTCACAAACTTGAGGGAGAGCCTCTCGACTACATCCACGAATCTCAGTACCACTGCAACCAGAGCACTCAAGGTTGAGTGAGAGATGAAAGAGATTGGCAGGCAAGGAAAATAAACTAATTCGATCGTTCATATCATTTGCGATGGGCAAAGCCAAGCAGGAGAATCGCTCTGAAAGATCTGCTTCGACATGGATGGAAGGCATAGTGATATCCTTGGTAAGACCATGGGACTCGGAGACATCTCTGTTGATCTTTCTAATGATCTTAAGACGCTTCAAAAGCATTTATCCGATGTGGAAGACACTATTCATGTTCTGAAATCTATAAGCGAAAAGGAGATTTCTCGAATAGCGCCGAGGGATGCAGATAACACCTCCGGATCAAGGGTGGATCATCAATGCATGATGGTAAGCCAGACTGCGAGGATCAGAGGAAAAAGGCCACGTGAAGGGATCCCATTGGCAAGCCGAGAACGACCTCTTGGACGCGAAGATTGGGAAACTCGTTCAATAAACAAAGATCCGCTAGACGATTTCCACTCCATCTTGTTTGCCCAAGCCTGGGAGAAATACCTAGAAATGAAGAGGCTTTTTTGGTATAGCAGGGAAGATAAGTACGAGATCGAAGATCTGTTCGACGAAGTTAGGAAGAAGTTGTCTACGCCCAAAACATTGCACAGGCTCGAAGAACCAGGATGCTTCGTCGTTCCATTCGAAATATTCGGCTCCTACTTTGACAATGCTCTGTGTGATTCGGGAACCGCTATAAACCTTATGTTAGAGGCGGATGAAAGACGTTTGAAGATCGACAACATGAGGCCCTCGAGAATGCGAATTGGGCTTGTAGATGGCTCAACCACCACCACGGTTGGCATGATCAAGAATCTCCCTCTGAAATTGCATTAGCCCGGTCGATTTTCAAGTGGCGAGAATCCGTGGAATGAAGAATGAACCTCTACTTCTTGGAAGACCATTCTTAGCAACAGCAGGAGCCATTATGGATTGACCAAATAGGAGAATGTGCCTCGCGAATGTCAACCAAGTGATCTTCTATCTAGCAGCACCTCCCGGTCTCACCTCAAAACGCATTCGTTACACGATCGAAGGAAAAAGAGGATGCGAGGTACATAATGCTCTTGATGACTATCCAAGCACGGATGAAGACAAAGGGGCCTTGAGAAGGAGATCAAAACGAGCTAAGGGCCCCTTAGGCCTATCATCCGCCTAGAACACTCAAGAAGTCGAGCTAACGACTTAAAACAAGCGTTTGGTGGGAGGCAACCCACCGGTACGTATTTATTTATTTGTTTTAAGTTCTTAGAACATTAACTTAATAAATTTTGGTTTTTGCTTTCTTAGTTATCTAAAAAAAAAAAAGGGCAATCGATCGATGCCAAGGGGCCCGAGAATTCAAAATCGATCGATGCAAAAAGTGCATCGATCGATGGAGGGCGAGCAGACAAACCAAAATCGACCGATGCAACACTCTGCATCGATCGATGCCAGCCCATGGCACCTGCCATTGCAGATGATCGTGATGATGAGTCAGCTGATGACATGCACGACTTTGGGACCGAACCTGATGTTGTTGGATGCAGGTCTACTGTTGGTGAATCCAGTGGTTCACATCCACCCGATGAGAGACATCCTAGGAGGAGGCGCACGCTAGGACAGGACGCGAGAGGCAGTTCGGAGGACCACTGATTCACCAGTAACATTCTCTATTGTTCGTTTTTTTTTTCATTTTACATTTTTCTTGAGTCTGTTTTGCCTTCTTCTTGATTTATTTTCACAATGAGAAGGTGTGAACTTAGTCTGGGGGAGGGTCTTTATCGTTACAAACGCTATTTCTTTCTTTTGTTTTCTCTTTTGAGTCATTTTGATATCTTCTTTTTGGTTATTATGTTTTATTGTGTCAAAACTTGTTGGAGACTATGATCACAACCTTTGAATTTTTACCTAATTTTTCATCGAAGTGACCATTGTTGCAGGGCTAGTTTTAGATCAGACTAATGAAAAATCTAAAGGATGACCAGTCAATCAGAGGCATCCATGTTTCTAGGAAAATTCAAAAGCTTGAGCTAGTTTCTGAGCTCTTCCTTTTACCTCATCATCGTGATTGGCGTCTTCAGAGCTTGACTCCTCATTCGTATCTGATAAGATAACATGTGTAAAAGTATGGTACTCCTCCCCCTTATTTAAAATAAAAAAGCAGAAAAGATGAAATGATTTTCTTTCGGGTAAAAGGCTAGGAAAATTTCCATCGATCCCATTATTTTACTTCGAAATAGATGATCACACTAAGGTTGGAAGCGAGGTTAGGAAAATTTCCAGAGATACCACTATTCGCCTACACCTTAGAAATAAAGGGTTGTATTTAAATACACCAGGGATTCGGTGGCAAAAACCATCAATACACGAGTTCCATCCGCCATTAACCCTACAGAAAGAAAATGAGAAAATAATAAGTCTGGGGGAGGGAAAAAGTACCGAAGATTGTGTTGTTATCTTGTCACGATATCGAAAGGGAAAAAGTCTAGAAGGTTCTTGGCACCATGATCTTTGATGAGACCCAGAGATGATGGCTTTTGATTATTCTGCGAAATAATGAGTTGAGTCTGGGAGGCTACGATGCTTGCAGAGAAGTACATGGTGGTTCGATCTAGAGCTAGTTTGGCAATACATGGATTACTAAAGTAATGGTCATTGCAGAGTTCTAAAGGAAATGTGAGTCTCCGTGTTTTTCAAACCTTTCATTTTTGCTTAGTTTTCTGTTTGCTTGAGCACAAGCAAAAAACTAAGTATGGAGGAATTGATATGCTTGGTTTTTACCATTTTTTAACACATGTTTTGATGTTTCTTTTGAGTATTTTATCGAGTCAAAGTCCGTTTTTAGAGTCTTTTAGTCCTTCATTTAGTTATCTCAGGTAAAAAGGAGTTTACGGCAGATATTGGAGTTACGTGGGCAAAAACGCATGGATCGGTACAAAGAGTAAGAATCGATCGATGCAACACCATCAGAAGAACCATAATCGATCGATGGAGCATGCCCATAAGAACCAAAATCGATCGATGCACAAGTGGAGTCGATCGATGCATCACCCTCCGAAGAACCAAAATCGATTGATATAAGGTGTGCATCGATCGATGGAGCATGCCCAGAAGAACCAGAATCGATCGATGAAAGGAGTGCATCGATCGATGGAGCATTCCCCGAAAGTCTAAAATGGATCGATGCAAGCCAGCGAGAAGGAAAATAAAATTTCTGACTTTCCTGTTTTGCCCCGGAAACTGCATATTCTGATCTAATTCGTCCATAACCCTATTTACACTTTATTCTCAACTACTTTTTAGGATATCTCTCTTTTGACGGCTCTCTATTCCACTCAGATTTTGGCTATTGATTTTGTAAGCAAGGAGAAGAATCTCTGAAACTATTGAGAAGAATTCTAAACCCTTTCATTCTTTCATTATTATTATGAATTTATCTCTATCTCCTTGTTTGTTCTCCATTGCCATGTCCGAGTAGTCTCATAGTTAGGTTTAGGGTTTCAACGAGATCCATGAATCATTGAATTAGACACAATAATGATTTATCTTTTGTGGTTTTCGCTTAATGTTGTGTTTATTGCTTAAGCTTAAGTTGTCCGCTTAGTCTCTGAACTAGGGCGTTATCTATACCACATAAGTGTCGTAGGTTGCTAGAAAAACATGAGCGAGCAAATTGTCTTTAGCCTGCGGAAGTTGATGTTAATGCGATTCGTGAACATATTGAACCTACTCATTATTGCTGATCTAGAATTCTATGCCAACGAAAGTTAGGATTTTAGGTTGCTAGGTTCAGTAATCAATGCCACGGAAGTGGATTGGTTAGACATTTATGTTTGAGTTTGAAACTTGTGTTTAGTCATTCTCTGAATAGTTGTCTGATTCGTGATCTCTGGATTTTCGAAAATAAACTCTTGACCTAACGCTTTTCCTTTATTGAATTTACATCGTTTTAATTGCTTTCGTTACTTTTCAAAAACCAATAATATTCTTGTCTTAGCTTAATTTCATAATTGTGAGAATTGTAGTGTAACCTTGGTCTCTGTGGATTCGATCCTAAAATACTACATTGACAACCGTTACGATTGCGGTAGTGTACACTTTAGTTAATTGTTACATTTTCGTATGTTATGTCTCATGAAGAAATCATGGTTTAGGTTCTATAATAATGATTGTAAAGTTAAAAATATTAGTGTAGCTTCGTTCATTCAATGTATTTTTAAACATTTTGAAGACATGAAATCAAGTTTAAGACAAGAAAATATGAAAAGAAGGGTATTGACTATTGAGACTCCATTTTGTTTTACGTATCTCACTCTCTCACCAAAAGAGTCGCTAGAGAAGGGTTCTTCTCGTTGCCTTTGAACTCATTCTAGTTCCTAAAGGTCTTGAGAAGAGGCTTCAAACCGAGACTCGTCAATTCCATTTCATCATTTGCAACTATCCCAAACTCAACCTGAGCAAAGAACATGTGAGCCAACGCCTTGTGGACATACCTAATGGTCGGGTTTCGGATCAACATCCATAGCAGCCCCTTCTTCAATCAAACCCCTTGTAGAACCGTGTCCACTCTTTCTTCCTTCATGACCCAAGTCCACAAATAAGGCTTCTTTATCCATGGGCTTGTGTGAATCCAAAAGCATCTTGTAGCCCTTACTTGCTCCATGTAAGTACCCATGCCCTCCCTGTTCTTTGGTCAAAGTAACTTGCAAATGATCCTCAAAGTTCAATTCTTCCAAGAGTTTGTCCACCAACTTATCCATTTCTTCAATGTAGAAGACTTGGCCATTAATGGTGGGTCTCTTCATAACATCATTGATATCGAACTCAAGTATCTCATCCTTGCCCAAGTGGAGGTCAATCTTCCCCTTTATAACATTAATAACCGCACCGACGGTGGCCAAGAAAGGTCTACCAAAGATTAGAGGATCTTTAGGCTATTCATCCATTTCAAGGACTACATAGTCAGTTGGCACTATGAAATTTCCAACCATCACCGGTAAGTCTTCAAAAAGTCCGATGGGGATTCTTATACTTCTATCCGCAAGGACTAGAGAAATCTTACACGTCTTATACTTGGTGAAACCCAATCTCTTGGCAACGGAGAATGACATGAGGATTATGCTTGCTCCTAGGTCACATAAACAATGTTCGAACACCAATGTTCCAAGGGTGCACGGCAAAGTGAAGCTTCCCGGATCACCAAGCTTCTTTGGAATCACCTTCTTTTGGATAATTGCACAACATTCATGAGTGAGAAAAACCATGCTCTCCATCCCCTTAGTCCTATCCTTGATGGCATCCTTGAAAAACTCATATTAAGGCATAAGGAGAAAGGCATCCACAAAAGGCATAGTGATCTCTACCTTCTCCATTTGTCTGTCAAAGACCGCTTTATGCTTTACCAACAATTGTTTCTGGCCCAGAAATGGGAGCTTGGGCGCATATGGTGGTGGAACAAACAATGTCTCTTTCCTCTTGGGCTTCTCTTGAACGTCAACTCATTTACCCTTGTCTTCATTACCCACAAAACCATCTTCAACCACATCGTTTTTGGTTTCAAGTTCCGTCCCCCCCCCCCCACTTTGTTTCTCAATATCCGTATTGAGATTGGAAAGAGGTTCTCCAGTGGGAATCACCGTTCCACTCCTTAGTGTGAATGAATTGATGTATTCCTTGGGACTAGTTTCGGGCTTGCCCGACAATGTACCTTGAGGACGAGATGAAGAAGATGCTCCCTTGCCCTCAAGTTGCTTGATTTTAGAGTTCAATGTCTCAAACTTAGACGTGCGATCATTGTAAGAGCAATCCACTTTGTTATGGATTTCAACCATATTCTTACTCATATCCATTGCGCCATTGGCTTGAACTTGAAGAATTTGTTTAAACATGTTCTTCATATCAGAGTTTAGAGGAGTAGAGGTGTTGCCTTGAGCTTGTGGTGCAAAACCGGGTGGAGCAAAAGGTTGCTTCGGTTGAAACCCGCCTTGGTTCCCTTGAAAGTTGTTCTTGGGAACATAGCTTTGTTGTTGGTTGTTCGAGGCTTGACCTTGGTTTTGAGAAGTGAAGTTCTTTTGTTGAGCTCATTGTTGTGGATACACTTGATCTTGTGGATTTTCCACATTTGGGTTTCGATAAGAGAAATTGGGGTGGTTTCGTTAATTGTTGTTGAATCCGCCCCTTTGGGAGCCACCTTAGTTACCCACGTAGTTGATTTATTCTAGTGTGCTCAAGTCCACATTTTCCTCTTGGTAGCCTTGGTGTTCCTCAAAATCTCCAACAAAATGAACCGGTTTTTGAGAAGCATTGATAAGTTTTTCAATCATATTGACTTGCTTGTCCATCTTATCGTTGAGAACCTTCATCTCTTGGTTCCCTTTTGTTCCTCAAAATCACTAGTGGTCCATGGAGCCCGATCATAGTCATCACCATATGTGCCATCACTTTGAGCAAGGTTTTCCACTAGCTTCATGGCCTTATTGACGTTCTCTTTTGTTCCCTTGTTGTTCCGCATTGGCAACATTCTCATTATAGTTACCAATCGGAGGTTCTTCAACGTTCTCCATATCTAACCGCTCAACGTGTTGAGCTCTTTCTCTTGCTCTCCTTGCTCTAAGTCCTCAGTCCAAAAAGTATATATCGTCTCTTGGCTTGACTAAGTTGTTGTGGCTTCTAGAACGTGTATGCATACACCTATAAGAGAGAGATAGCAATAAGAAGTGAAAGAGATTTGTAACCAAAAGAAAAAGAGAGCTTAATCTCAAGAAGATTTAAAATCCTAATGTTGAAAGCTAAAACCCAATCGGCAACGGCGCCAAATTCATAGTAGGATTTTATCTTGTCTAGAATCAATTACTCTAGATTCTATGTAGCAAAAGAGGTATCGAATCCAAATGGGTTAAGTTCCAAACACTAAAAATTCATAGAACTTCCTAAATCAGCAAATCCAAATTAAAAGCAAACAAACAAGTACTAGTAATACTAAACGAGATTAAATGCAAATAAAAAGCGAATCCAAGGATGAGGTTATGGATTAGAGTGACCTTATAACTAATTTATGATGCTCAAATACACACACAATGCTAATCCCTAAGTTATGATCACTAATTATGACTAATCCTCTTTCAAGGAACTAATCACTTTGCTAATCACTAAATCAAGAACAAACTCTCATTTGTGATTAAATGATTAACAAGCATTAAAATCAATATTCAAATGAACCAATAAACATCGTAAACAACTACTCTCATAAGTTAAGCATGTTTATCTCTTACTAAGCTCTTTGGAGAATTTCATCAAACACCTTGTGGGTGTAAAATTCTCTAAGATCTCGATTAGCTCTCTCAAGCCTAATCTAGCATTAAGATCACTTAGCAAGAAGAGAAATCAATTAATCTAAACCCTAAACATCATGAACCATCTATTAGATCACCCTAAATAAACCCATCCTTAGATCCTAGAAGACTACTCACTAACCATGAGGAACCCAACAAATCCCATGAAGAACATGTTAAATCCCATGATTAGATGAGTATATGATTAAAAAGAAGAGATATATGATAGAGATTAAGAGAATAAAGCTTAAATTGCATAAATCAAAACGATTTCTCTTACAATCACTTAGAACTCTAAAAAATGAGGTGTTTTTCCTTAGGAAAAAGATAGATCATGAAAATAAGGTTTTCAAGTATTTATAAGAAAGTTGGGCGACCAGGTCAACCCGAAACAAACCAGGTGTTCACCCGACTGAAACTGGGTCGTTTGCTTCACACCGGACGGTGGCCGGGCGGTGTGCATGGGTCGGTGTGGCTTTTGTCTTCACAACGGTTAGCGAAACCGGTGGGGAAGGGTCGGTGTGGCTATTTTCTTGGCTGGGAACCGAGCAAGACTTGGCCGGTGTTGTGAAAGTCATGGGCCGATGATCATCTCCTGCCTCCACACCGGCTAAGTGCACCGGCTGAAGACCAGTCGGTTTTGGACGCCCTGAAGCTAAACACCGAGTTGCCTCAGGTCGGTGTAAGAATGACCATGGGCCGGTGCTCATCTCCTGCCTCCAACTCCCTCTTTCTTTCAGAACTCCTCTCATTGATCTAAAACCGAGTGTGCATGGCTCCAAGGTCTTCCAATCACCTCCATAATGTCTCCAAGTACCTAGAAAACACTCCAAATGATGCAAGACTCACTAGAACCCAATGAAAACACCCTAGACTCTAATTAAGACCAAAATACTAAGAATAACTATGATTATAAATGCATGTGACTCAAAACACTAAGTAAAATGCATGCTGAAAAGAGTAAAATATGAGAATATCACGAGGGAAGCAGTGAGTCAAGTTGCTTTAGAATATGCAGTGATAGCCCCCGAGGCGTTCACTCATGTCCCTGGAACAATTATTGCCGGGGCAGCTTTGGGTGAGGGTGTCGAGTGATATTCCCATATTTTGTCCCTTTTATGAATTCATTTAGCTTAGGTTTTATCTCATATGCATATAGTTTCATTACATTTCTTATTTGTTTTGTCTCAATTAGAGTTTAGGATGTTGCATTAGGTCCTAGAGAGTTTTTGCATGCATTTGGAGTGTTTCTAGGTGTTTTGGAGACGGTTGATGATGTTTGGAGTTATGGAGCGTAAGAGAAGGAAGAGTCCATCCGGAGTGTCCGAAAGAACGGTTCGGAAAAAGGGTTTCCATTCCGATTCAGCCTCAACGGTCCGCATGGAAGATGTAGAGGAAGGAGTTAGATGTCTATCGGAGTTGAATTCAGGCCATTCGGATATGTGATTTCAGAGATATGACCGATTGTCTAAGGAGTCTCCGTCTGGCCGCGAGACCATCATTCCATACCGGCTCTATGCACCGGCCCGGCACAGCTCACCTCCCAAGACCGGTACTGAGAGTTTCCCCAGGCAGGGAGTTTACCGGCTATGTGCACCGGCTACAAGTGGCCCGGAATCATCCTCTCACCGAAGACATTCCCATACCGGCCAGGTGTACCGGCTCTATTTTGCCCGGCATGGAAGCTCTCGCCGAAGTGTCTGAAAGACCAGGCTGGAAGAAGGACCTAAGCTCGGATTTATCTTCTTAAGTATTCATGAAAGATGTAGCCAAGTGCGTTAGCTGATTACAGGAGGTAGTTCTAGGTCATTCTGATACGTGGTTCGTTAGATATGGCCACTTTACTGAGAGTATGTCCGTCTGGCCGAAGCCACCCGATATGCCTGAAAGACTTGGCTGGAGGAATGATCCCCCATCGGATTTAGCCTCGGTGGTCCTCAAAAAAGTTCTATCCATGTGTATAAGCTATCCACATGAGGTAGTTTGAGGTCATTCTGACGTGTATCCCAGGAGATATCACAGTTTTAGCGAAGGTTCTACACAAAATCAGATTTGACCCATTTCGACCGGATCGGTACCCGGTTTGTCCCGGGTTGACCCGGTCCGCCCCCTTTCTCTATAAAACCCCTAAAAACCTAAGTTTCATGTTAAGATTTCTTTTCCTAGAGTTAGGTTTTATCCCAAACTCTTCCTAAGATGATTTTGGATGGATCTTCGTCATTCATGCCACTCTAGTGAAAGATTCTTCAACCTATCTTTATATTATGTTTATTTAATATTTGTTCTTTACCTTTATGTCTCTTTTTCCCTTGTGTTGTATATTGTTCTTCATGTTTATGCTTTATACCCCTTTTTGTTGGATTTTGGATTTAGCTTGATTTTGATGATTTGGTGATTGATTCTTGATGCTTATGTTCTTAATCCTTGCTTTCCTTTCTTTCTAAGTGATCCTAGTGCTAGATTAGACTTGAGAGATTCAATCTAGATCATAGGGAAAATCATGCACACCAAGTGTTCGATGAAATTGCCCTAGAAGCTTAGTAAGAGATAAACATTCTTAACCTATGAAAGTAGTTGCTTAAGGTGTTTATTGGTTGATTTGAATGTTGATCTTAATGCTTGCTAATAATTTTATCACAAATGAGTGTTTGATCTTGATTTAGTGATTAGCAAAGTGATTAGTACCTCGAGAGAGGATTAGTCGTCATAATTAGTGATCTTAACCTAAGGTTTAGCATTGATTGTGTGTATTAGCATCATTAGTTAATTGTCTTGATGATTAGATGATGATGATTTAGGTTAATCTTTGTTAAATCATTCACTTAGGTTGGTTCTTAATGCTAGATTTGATAAGATAAACAAAAGTTTAGAACTGCACCTAGATTAGGTAGTTTTAGTTGGCGTTACAAACTAATCTAGAGCTACACCCTAGGATTTATGGTCTCATCCCATGCATTAGGGAGAGATTCGAGTAAACGGTGTTAGTGCTAGATTAGATTTATCCATTCGAGTCTTGAACTTAGGCATTTCACTCCTAACCCGAGTTTAAATGAATTGCTTGAACCGAACCTCTTGTGAGCTTTTCTTGCCTAGCCAACGAGAGTTGATGTCTAGGGTGATTAGTGAACTAAGTGGGATTGGAGATTAATGCTTGTTAATCATCTTATCACAAACGATGGTTTGTTATTGATTTGGTGATTAACAAAGTGATTAGTGCCACGAGAGTGGATTAGTCATAATTGTGAATTCCATGTTCTAGGATAGTGTTTAATGTAATCTTTGTCATCATTATTTGATTGTTAATCATTCATTTGATAGTTCATTCCATGATCCAACACTTATATCTTTGTTTTCTTTCTTGCATTTTACACTATAATCTAAGAATATAAAAACCCAAAATATTTGCTCTAGCTTAGGAAGTTTCATGTATTCTTAGTGCTTCATTCTTAACCTCTTTGGTTCGATCCTCAAATACTACAATGATACGAGTAGGTTTGAGTAATTGATATGAGCTTAACATCAAATTCTATCTATCAATTTGGCGCCGTTGCTGGGGAGGTTTAACATTGATCATTAGGACTTTGATTCTTCTTGAGACTAGAGCTTTTTATTTTCTTTTGTGGCTAATCTTTTCACTTCTCTTGTGATTTTCATGAAGGGAGTGACAATGAGGAAGCAACCGTCAAGCTAGTGACGTTAAACGCACCCCTTGGGGACCTCCCCAAGCCTATCCCTTGTCGAGCTTGAGACACAAAACAAGCAAATCAATAAGGGTCTCTTGGGTCAAAGGTCGTGGTATGTGATGAACGGAGGGCTTGAGCCACAACGTATCACACCCCTCTCTTCACCATCTCCATTCCACTAATCTCACTCCTCCTTTGTAAGTAGTTCTTCCCTTTTGAGTCTTTGCATTTGATATACTCATATATTGCATTGTTTTATCATGCATTTCATGTGTAGTTTTGTGTAGATTTCATGCATAATCACGGTCATGTCTTGCATTTAAGTCTCATTTAGAGTTTAGGGTTCTCATACTAGGTCCTAGAGTGTCTTGCATGTTTTGGAGTCCTTTTCAGGTGTTAAACGAGGAGAATCCGTCACCCGAAGAAAGGAGACAAAGCCAGACACCAAGTATCGATCGATACCCCTTGGTATCGATCGATACCGAAGCACCAAGGGATTACACCGACGTCTTTGCTCGGTGTCACGGGTCGGTATTGCC